>BLSH010115513.1:0-10625 GCA_018402905.1 Glandirana rugosa
TATGGGGGATGGGTGATGTATATGGGGGATGGGTGATGTATATGGGGGATGGGTGATGTATATGGGGGATCGGTGATGTATATGATCTGTGTATATGGGGGATCGGTGATGTATATGGGGGATCAGTGATGTATATGATCTATGTATATGGGGGATGGGTGATGTATATGGGGGATGGGGGATGTATATGGGGGATGGGTGATGTATATGGGGGATGGGTGATGTATATGGGGTATAGGGGTGTCATATGGTCAGTATACCGTGTGTTGATATGTAGTACATTAGGTGTCCACCCTGTGTGTAGCCGGTCTTACTGATACTTGGTGCTTTGTGATGTAAATGATTTGAGAAGCTCTCATGGTCTAGCATTGGTTAGAGAAGAAAAGGCTCCTATTTTTCCAGAAATCTTCTTAACTTCACAAGAAAGAAGAAACAACCAGAGAGACCTAAGAATACAACAGGCAGAGAGAATTCTGGGAAGGCGGTTATAATCAATTGCTCTCCAACCATTTCTGATCCAAACTAGGAGGACACTTAGATTCCTCCGTGGAGCAGAATACATGACATGGACACCAAGCAGCATGGTCTGGAGGAAGATGGAGCAGAGCTCTAGGACCATTGCTTTGTCTGATGGAGATTCATGAGCACAGCGTTGTGTGAAGTCTCCATGTTTAATGCTCAGATACTTCCACACTGTGACACTGCCTAGGCACCCCCAATTTCCCATCCTCAGAGGAGTTTATTAGCAGTGACATAATCAGCGCCATATCCAGCCCACTTGTGTCTCTGATCGCTGATTACATTGATTGGCCATGATGGAGAGGGGCCCAGAACACAACGATCGGCACTATGATAGCTGCTCCTCTCTACTAACATGGAGGCTTCTTCACAGCCACTCATTGCTGAAGAACGAATGAAAAGGTGAACTTGGGCAAAGCAGCAGCTTCAGAATGTTTTCTGTCCATGCTATAGAATTGACAAATGCCTTGTCTTACTATTTAATATTCGGACAATAAGGTTTCTTGACTTTTGGTCCACTTTAATTCACTAACACAAATATAACCAAGTCAAAGGATAAGTTATCTAGCAAGGGTTTGCTGGACAACCCATATAATGGCAGAAAGGTAAGCCTCCCATTGCATTATGCTCTGTTCCTTTCAAACATCCTTCAAACATGACTAAGATTGAAAACCACTTTGTATCAAATACACGTTTGCACTAGAGACTTGTATGTTCTCCATCCTGCTAGTGGAGACTTGTATGTTCTCCATCCTGCTAGTGGAGACTTGTATGTTCTCCATCCTGCTAGTGGAGACTTGTATGTTCTCCATTCAGCTAGTGGAGACTTGTATGTTCTCCATCCAGCTAGTGGAGACTTGTATGTTCTCCATCCAGCCAGTGGAGACTTGTATGTTCTCCATCCAGCCAGTGGAGACTTGTATGTTCTCCATCCAGCCAGTGGAGACTTGTATGTTCTCCATTCAGCCAGTGGAGACTTGTATGTTCTCCATCCAGCCAGTGGAGACTTGTATGTTCTCCATCCAGCTAGTGGAGACTTGTATGTTCTCCATCCAGCCAGTGGAGACTTGTATGTTCTCCATCCAGCTAGTGGAGACTTGTATGTTCTCCATCCAGCCAGTGGAGGCTTGTATGTTCTCCATCCAGCCAGTGGAGACTTGTATGTTCTCCATCCAGCCAGTGGAGACTTGTATGTTCTCCATTCAGTTAGTGGAGACTTTTATGTTCTCCATTCAGCTAGTGAAGACTTGTATGTTCTCCATCCAGCCAGTGGAGGCTTGTATGTTATCCATCCAGCCAGTGGAGACTTGTATGTTCTCCATCCAGCCAGTGGAGACTTGTATGTTCTCCATTCAGTTAGTGGAGACTTGTATGTTCTCCATTCAGTTAGTGGAGACTTGTATGTTCTCCATTCAGCTAGTGGAGACTTGTATGTTCTCCATTCAGTTAGTGGAGACTTGTATGTTCTCCATTCAGCTAGTGGAGACTTGTATGTTCTCCATCAAGCCAGTGGAGACTTGTATGTTCTCCATTCAGCTAGTGGAGACTTGTATGTTCTCCATCGAGCCAGTGGAGACTTGTATGTTCTCCATTCAGCTAGTGGAGACTTGTATGTTCTCCATCCAGCCAGTGGAGACTTGTATGTTCTCCATCCAGCTAGTGGAGACTTGTATGTTCTCCATCCAGCTAGTGGAGACTTGTATGGTCTCCATCCAGCTAGTGGAGACTTGTATGTTCTCCATTCAGCTAGTGGAGACTTGTATGTTATCCATCCAGCTAGTGGAGACTTGTATGTTCTCCATCCTGCTAGTGGAGACTTGTATGTTCTCCATCCAGCTAGTGGAGACTTGTATGTTCTCCATTCAGCTAGTGGAGACTTGTATGTTCTCCATTCAGCTAGTGGAGATTTGTATGTTCTCCATTCAACTAGTGGAGACTTATATGTTCTCCATCAAGCCAGTGGAGACTTGTATGTTATCCATTCAGCTAGTGGAGACTTGTATGTTCTCCATCGAGCCAGTGGAGACTTGTATGTTCTCCATTCAGCTAGTGGAGACTTGTATGTTCTCCATCCAGCCAGTGGAGACTTGTATGTTCTCCATCCAGCTAGTGGAGACTTGTATGTTCTCCATCCAGCTAGTGGAGACTTGTATATTCTCCATCCAGCTAGTGGAGACTTGTATGTTCTCCATCCAGCCAGTGGAGACTTGTATGTTCTCCATCCAGCCAGTGGAGACTTGTATGTTCTCAATTCAGCTAGTGGAGACTTGTATGTTCTCCATCCAGCCAGTGGAGACTTGTATGTTCTCCATCCAGCTAGTGGAGACTTGTATGTTATCCATCCAGCTAGTGGAGACTTGTATGGTCTCCATCCAGCTAGTGGAGACTTGTATGTTCTCCATTCAGCTAGTGGAGACTTGTATGTTATCCATCCAGCTAGTGGAGACTTGTATGTTCTCCATCCTGCTAGTGGAGACTTGTATGTTCTCCATCCAGATAGTGGAGACTTGTATGTTCTCCATTCAGCTAGTGGAGACTTGTATGTTCTCCATTCAGCTAGTGGAGACTTGTATGTTCTCCATTCAGCTAGTGGAGACTTGTATGTTCTCCATTCAGCTAGTGGAGATTTGTATGTTCTCCATTCAACTAGTGGAGACTTATATGTTCTCCATCCTGCTAGTGGAGACTTGTATGTTCTCTATCCAGCCAGTGGAGACTTGTATGCTCTCCATTCAACTAGTGGAGACTTGTATGTTCTCCATCCAGCCAGTGGAGACTTGTATGTTCTCCATCCAGCCAGTGGAGACTTGTATGTTCTCCATCCAGCCAGTGGAGACTTGTATGTTCTCCATTCAGCTAGTGTAGACTTGTATGTTCTCCATTCAGCTAGTGGAGACTTGTATGTTCTCCATTCAGCTAGTGGAGACTTGTATGTTCTCCATTCAGCTAGTGGAGACTTGTATGTTCTCCATCCAGCCAGTGGAGACTTGTATGTTCTGCATCCAGCCAGTGGAGACTTGTATGTTCTCCATCCAGCCAGTGGAGACTTGTATGTTCTCCATCCAGCCAGTGGAGACTTGTATGTTCTCCATCCAGCTTGTGGAGACTTGTATGTTCTCCATCCAGCTAGGGGAGACTTGTATGTTCTCCATCCAGCTAGTGGAGACTTGTATGTTCTCCATCCTGCTAGTGGAGACTTGTATGTTCTCCATCCAGCTAGTGGAGACTTGTATGTTCTCCATTCAGCTAGTGGAGACTTGTATGTTCTCCATTCAGCTAGTGGAGACTTGTATGTTCTCCATCCAGCTAGTGGCGACTTGTATGTTCTCCTTTCAGTTAGTGGAGACTTGTATGTTCTCCATCCAGCTAGGGGAGATTGTATGTTCTCCATCCAGCTAGTGGAGACTTGTATGTTCTCCATCCTGCTAGTGGAGACTTGTATGTTCTCCATCCAGCTAGTGGAGACTTGTATGTTCTCCATTCAGCTAGTGTAGACTTGTATGTTCTCCATTCAGCTAGTGGAGACTTGTATGTTCTCCATTCAGCTAGTGGAGACTTGTATGTTCTCAATCCAGCCAGTGGAGACTTGTATGTTCTGCATCCAGCCAGTGGAGACTTGTATGTTCTCCATCCAGCCAGTGGAGACTTGTATGTTCTCCATCCAGCCAGTGGAGACTTGTATGTTCTCCATCCAGCTAGTGGAGACTTGTATGTTCTCCATCCAGCTAGGGGAGACTTGTATGTTCTCCATCCAGCTAGTGGAGACTTGTATGTTCTCCATCCTGCTAGTGGAGACTTGTATGTTCTCCATCCAGCTAGTGGAGACTTGTATGTTCTCCATTCAGCTAGTGGAGACTTGTATGTTCTCCATTCAGCTAGTGGAGACTTGTATGTTCTCCATCCAGCTAGTGGCGACTTGTATGTTCTCCATTCAGTTAGTGGAGACTTGTATGTTCTCCATCCAGCTAGGGGAGACTTGTATGTTCTCCATCCAGCTAGTGGAGACTTGTATGTTCTCCATTCAGCTAGTGGAGACTTGTATGTTCTCCATCCAGCTAGGGGAGACTTGTATGTTCTCCATCCAGCTAGTGGAGACTTGTATGTTCTCCATTCAGCTAGTGGAGACTTGTATGTTCTCCATCCAGCTAGGGGAGACTTGTATGTTATCCATCCAGCTAGGGGAGACTTGTATGTTCTCCATTCAGCTAGTGGAGACTTGTATGTTCTCCATCCAGCTAGGGGAGACTTGTATGTTCTCCATTTAGCTAGTGGAGACTTGTATGTTCTCCATTCAGTTAGTGGAGACTTGTATGTTCTCCATCCAGCTAGTGGAGACTTGTATGTTCTCCATCCAGCTAGGGGAGATTTGTATGCTCTCCATTCAACTAGTGGAGACTTGTATGTTCTGCATCCAGCTAGGGGAGACTTGTATGTTCTCCATTCAGCTAGTGGAGACTTGTATGTTCTCCATTCAGCTGGTGGAGACTTGTATGTTCTCTATTCAGCTGGTGGAGACTTGTATGTTCTGTATTCAGCTAGTGGAGACTTGTATGTTCTCCATTCAACTAGTGGAGACTTGTATGTTCTCCATTCAACTAGTGGAGACTTGTATGTTCTCCATTCAGTTAGTGGAGACTTGTATGTTCTCCATCCAGCTAGTGGAGACTTGTATGTTCTCCATTCAACTAGTGGAGACTTGTATGTTCTCCATCCAGCTAATGGAGACTTGTATGTTCTCCATTCAACTAGTGGAGACTTGTATGTTCTCCATTCAACTAGTGGAGACTTGTATGTTCTCCATTCAGTTAGTGGAGACTTGTATGTTCTCCATCCAGCTAGTGGAGACTTGTATGTTCTCCATTCAACTAGTGGAGACTTGTATGTTCTCCATCCAGCTAATGGAGACTTGTATGTTCTCCATCCAGCTAGTGGAGACTTGTATGTTCTCCATTCAACTAGTGGAGACTTGTATGTTCTCCATCCAGCTAGTGGAGACTTGTATGTTCTCCATTCAACTAGTGGAGACTTGTATGTTCTCCATTCAGCTAGTGGAGACTTGTATGTTCTCCATTCAACTAGTGGAGACTTGTATGTTCTCCATTCAGTTAGTGGAGACTTGTATGCTCTCCATTCAACTAGTGGAGACTTGTATGTTCTCCATCCAGCCAGTGGAGACTTGTATGTTCTCCATTCAACTAGTGGAGACTTGTATGTTCTCCATTCAGTTAGTGGAGACTTGTATGTTCTCCATCCAGCTAGTGGAGACTTGTATGTTCTCCATCCTGCTAGTGGAGACTTGCATGTTCTCCATCCAGCTAGGGGGGACTTGTATGTTCTCCATCCTGCTAGTGGAGACTTGTATGTTCTCCATCCTGCTAGTGGAGACTTGTATGTTCTCCATCCTGCTAGTGGAGACTTGCATGTTCTCCATCCAGCTAGGGGGGACTTGTATGTTCTCCATCCAGCTAGTGGAGACTTGTATGTTCTCCATCCAGCTAGTGGAGACTTGTATGTTCTCCATCCTGCTAGTGGAGACTTGCATGTTCTCCATCCAGCTAGGGGGGACTTGTATGTTCTCCATCCAGCTAGTGGGGACTTGTATGTTCTCCATCCTGCTAGTGGAGACTTGTATGTTCTCCATCCAGCTAGTGGAGACTTGTATGTTCTCCATCCTGCTAGTGGAGACTTGTATGTTCTCCATCCTGCTAGTGGAGACTTGCATGTTCTCCATTCAGCTAGTGGAGACTTGTATGTTCTCCATCCTGCTAGTGGAGACTGGTATGTTCTCCATCCTGCTAGTGGAGACTTGTATGTTCTCCATCCTGCTAGTGGACACTTGTATGTTCTCCATCCAGCTAGTGGAGACTTGTATGTTCTCCATCCTGCTAGTGGAGACTTATATGTTCTCCATCCTGCTAGTGGAGACTTGTATGTTCTCCATCCAGCTAGTGGAGACTTGTATGTTCTCCATCCAGCTAGGGGAGACTTGTATGTTCTCCATCCAGCTAGTGGAGACTTGTATGTTCTGTATTCAGCTAGTGGAGACTTGTATGTTCTCCATCCTGCTAGTGGAGGCTTGTATGTTCTCCATTCAGCTAGTGGAGACTTGTATGTTCTCCATCCAGCTAGTGGAGACTTGTATGTTCTCCATCCAGCTAGTGGCGACTTGTGTGTTCTCCATCCAGCTAGTGGAGACTTGTATGTTCTCCATCCAGCTAGTGGCGACTTGTATGTTCTCCATCCAGCTAGTGGAGACTTGTATGTTCTCCATTCAACTAGTGGAGACTTGTATGTTATCCATTCAGGTAGGGAAGACTTGTATGTTTTCCATCCAGCTAGTGGAGACTTGCATGCTCTCCATTCAGGTAGGGAAGACTTGTATGTCCTCCATCTGGCCAAGGGAGGTGTTTATGATCTAAATCTGGATACTGGTGATTTATAGCATTTCTGTCCAGTTACTGAAGGTCTACATACCCTCACTCAGGCAACCGAAAAAATGCATACTCTCTCTGTCAGGGTTATAGGTTTTTGAGACTGGTGTCTTCTTTACTAGGGCACTGAAGCTTGTATTTTTACTATTTGGGTACTGGATACTTGTATACTCTTTTTGGAAGGTATTTTCTACCTTCAGTATCCCTGTGCTGTTTTACCTGAGGTGGTAAAATGTTTCAATGCTACAAAAACTATTTTGAGATACATGGAGACAAGCCACAGGTCACCCCTGACCTCCTTGCAGCTAGTCTTAGATTCAGTGGAAAGGATAACCTGCAGCTGCTGTGATGCTCTTCTCAAGGGTAGAAGACACTTTGCCCCTCTGTGTCTCTGCCCCCTTACTGAGACATGGAAAGGGCTGTGCAGGCTGCTTGTCATTGACTGGCAGCAAGGAATAACCTTCAGCAAGGTTGTTGATTATCTTCAGCTGCTGCCAGCTGTGAAACCAGGACCAGCAAAGAGGCTGCCAGTACCAGTGAATTCTATAGAATCCAAAGTGACTTAAATCCTCTCCTGTCACCTGTGTTCTCTTAGTGAAGAGCATTGTTATTGTCGTTGTGGCAAACACTGATTTGGTAGCAAGCCATGCAGACAGCACCTGTTCAGCTGATGGAGAACTTGCAGGCAAAGAATGATGGCGTTTAATATTGGCTTCTCTAAGATAACTCTTCTGGACCTACCTGATATTGTGCACCCTGAGCTCTCCCTTAGTACTATTCACCCCTAAGTCCATCTGAGAACTGGGCACCCCCAACTCACCCTTGGAACTACCCCTACACCTCCACCTAGTACTTCAAACCACAAGCTAAATGCAGTTGTGTGCACCCTCTTGCTTCCCCAATAGTATACAGTCTGGACCCCCTTGTCCCCCTCCTTCTAATATACAACTCCCCCCCCACCTCTACAATTGAGTTGAGTGACACCTGATGATGAGCAGCGGTCAGCGGAGCCTGAAGGTTGCAGAGACATAACAAAGTCATTATCCTCCCCCTCAATCTCTCTTACTGAGTGGAGAAAGCCATACATGTTCTAGCAGCCATTGTGGCTCCAGGGAAAGCCTGAATCAATCATACATGACAGAATGGGCAAGGGGAGCGGCACATTATGGGTACTGCAACTTACCCTGGCAAATCTAGATGAGTAAGGGTCTTCAAAAAGGGCCCAAATCCGTGGCTGCCACCTCCTCCAGAAGCCTCCAGGTTTGCCATCAGGAGAGTCACTAAGGGCCAATCTCTTGGTCATCTCCAACTCTTCTTCTCCATCCCCAGAGTCACCAGTGCCATCCACATCACCCTCTTCTATACTGCTTTCCACTGGACCTCCACCAAAACTGTCCAGAGCCTCCTCTGCCTCTCGGTGCTGCCTGTAGGTCATCCAGCAGCAGGGCTCTACATCTGTTTCATCGATGCCCCAGAATGCCAACTCCTCCTCATACAGAGGGCCACATACATCTGCTGGGCAGTGCAGCTTTCCAGTCCGGTAATAATTAAGTATGTGGGCAAAAACCCCAGGGTGGCGGTCAAAGAAGAACTCATCAGCCCGTGGGTCATAGTCAAAGTGGCTGTGGGCATCAGGCTCTGCCAACCATGCCAGCCTGGTGCCTGGTAGGGTGCGGAGGGTGCTACGATAGGTCTGGTGTCGTGTTCCTCCTACGTTGATCACGATCCGGTCTGTGTCGTCTCCTTGGCCCATGACGGGTGTAAGGGGCACTCATCTGTCCCAGAGTGGGTGCTATTGACAACTCAGTTTTCTTGCCATGCCCACCTGATGTGCAGCTAATGCTGAAGGGCCAATCTCTCTGTCCACATCACACCAAAATCTTTTCTCCTTCAGTCACATCGAACCCCCCAGGGACCACTTCCCATTCACATCATCTCCAGATGTGCTGCTGAAGGGACAGCTCTCCAGTCCTTGTACCCCCAGATGTGCTGCTGAAGGGACAACTCTCCAGTCCTTGTACCCCCAGATGTGGTGCTGAAGGGACAGCTCTCCAGTCCTTGTACCCCCAGATGTGCTGCTGAAGGGACAGCTCTCCAGTCCTTGTACCCCCAGATGTGCTGCTGAAGGGACAGCTATCCAGTCCTTGTATCCCCAGATGTGCTGCTGAAGGGACAGCTATCCAGTCCTTGTACCCCCAGATGTGCTGCTGAAGGGACAGCTCTCCAGTCCTTGTACCCCCAGATGTGGTGCTGAAAGGACAGCTCTCCAGTCCTTGTACCCCCAGATGTGCCGCTGAAGGGACAGCTATCCAGTCCTTGTACCCCCAGATGTGGTGCTGAAAGGACAGCTATCCAGTCCTTGTACCCCCAGATGTGGTGCTGAAAGGACAGCTCTCCAGTCCTTGTACCCCCAGATGTGCTGCTGAAGGGACAGCTCTCCAGTCCTTGTACCCCCAGATGTGCCGCTGAAGGGACAGCTCTCCAGTCCTTGTACCCCCAGATGTGCTGCTGAAGGGACAGCTCTCCAGTCCTTGTACCCCCAGATGTGCCGCTGAAGGGACAGCTCTCCAGTCCTTGTACCCCCAGATGTGCTGCTGAAGGGACAGCGCTCCAGTCCTTGTACCCCCAGATGTGGTGCTGAAAGGACAGCTCTCCAGTCCTTGTACCCCCAGAGGTGGTGCTGAAAGGTCAGCTCTCCAGTTCTTGTACCCCCAGATGTGGTGCTGAAGGGACAGCTCTCCAGTCCTTGTACCCCCAGATGTGGTGCTGAAGGGACAGCTCTCCAGTCCTTGTACCCCCAGATGAGTTGCTGAAAGGACAGCTTTCCAGTCCTTGTACCCCCAGATGTGCTGCTTAAGGGACAGCTATCCAGTCCTTGTACCCCCAGGTGTGCTGCTGAAGGGACAGCTCTCCAGTCCTTGTACCCCCAGATGTGCCGCTGAAGGGACAGCTCTCCAGTCCTTGTACCCCCAGATGTGCTGCTGAAGGGACAGCTCTCCAGTCCTTGTACCCCCAGATGTGGTGCTGAAGGGACAGCTCTCCAGTCCTTGTACCCCCAGATGTGCTGCTGAAGGGACAGCTCTCCAGTCCTTGTACCCCCAGATGTGCTGCTGAAGGGACAGCTCTCCAGTCCTTGTACCCCCAGATGTGGTGCTGAAGGGACAGCTCCCGGTCTGTGTGGTGCTGAAGGGACAGCTCCCGGTCTGTGTGGTGCTGAATGGACAGCTCCCGGTCTGTGTGGTGCTGAAGGGACAGCTCCCGGTCTGTGTGGTGCTGAAGGGACAGCTCCCGGTCTCTGTGGTGCTGAATGGACAGCTCCCGGTCTCTGTGGTGCTGAAGGGACAGCTCCCGGTCTGTGTGGTGCTGAAGGGACAGCTCCCGGTCTGTGTGGTGCTGAAGGGACAGCTCCCGGTCACATTGCCGTTCTTTACGGTGCTCCCGGTCACAGAGCAGGAGATGCTGCAGCTGGAGGAGAAAGAGGACGAGTCGAGAAAGAGGAGGTCGACGTCGTAGAGGACGAGACACTGGCCCTCGTGGCATTTCTTGCCGTTACACTGGCCCTCGACAGGGAAGTCGTGGTGTGTCTGGCCCTCGACAGGGAAGTCGTGGTGTGTCTGGCCCTCGACAGGGAAGTCGTGGTGTCTCTGGCCCTCGACAGGTAAGTCGTGGTGTCTC
>BLSH010115513.1:29029-34029 GCA_018402905.1 Glandirana rugosa
GTGTGACTAGTTTTTACCTTGATATCGTGAGACTTACCTTGGTATGACCTACTTGTCTACATTTCATGTCTTGGTCATGACCGGAGGTTACCTGGGTATCGGGAGACTTATCTCGGTGTGACTTACATTTCTATCTATCGTGCCTTGGGGGGTATCAAGTCGTTACCTGGGCGTCGGGAGACTTGTCTCGGTGTGACCTACCTGTCATGTCTTGGGATGTGACAAGTGGTTACGTGGGTATCGGGAGATTTGTCTCGGTGTCACTTACCTGTCTACTTGTCATGTCTTAGGATGTGACAAGTCGTTACCTGGGTATCGGGAGACTTACCTCGGTGTTACCTACCTTTCTCTTTGGCATGTCTTGGATTGTGGCAGGTGGTTACCTGAGGTTCAAGAGACTTGATTTGGGGTGACCTACCTGTTTACGTGTCGAACTATACTGTGCATTTGTCCATCCAGTGGGGTTTAGTTCAGAGAACTTGGAGTCCATTGGTGGACGGTGTTAGGTTCTGTACGGTTTCTCTTTCCATCCATTGTGGCTCCATTCAGAGGGCTATGGGTCCATTGCTGAACAGTGTAGGATTCTGTACTGTTCATCTGTCCATTCACTGTGGCTCTGTTTAGAGGGCTATGGGTGCATTGGTGAACAGTGTAGGGTTCTGTACTGTCCATCCAGTGTGGCTCTGTTCAGAGGGCTGCGGGTCCATTGCTGAACTATGGGGGGTTCCGTGCTATCTATCTTTACATTCAGTGTGGCTCTATTCAGAGGGCTATGGGTCCATTGGAGGCCAGTACTGGTTCTGTACTTTACATCTGTTCATCCAGTATGGTTCCATTCAGAGTGCTATAGTTCCATTTTTGATCAGTGTGGGGTTCTGTATTGTCCATCTGTTCATCCAGTATGGCTCCGTTCAGAGGGCTCTGGGTCCATTGGTAAACAATGTGGGGTTCTGTACTGTCCATCCTTTGTGGCTCTGCCCAGAGGGCTATGGGTCCATTTGTGGTCAGTGTTGGGTTCTGTACTGTCCATTTTTCCACCCACTATGGCTCCCTACAGTGGGCTATGGGCCATTAGTGCACAGTGAGGGGTTCTTTACTGTCCATCCAGTGTGGCTCTGTTCAGAGGGCTGTGGATCCATTGGTGAACAGTGTGGGGCTCTGTACTGTCCCTCTGCCCCTCCAGTGTTGCTCTCTTCAGAGAGCTATGGGAAGATTGGGGAACAGTGGGGGGTTCTTTACAGTCCTTCTGTACATCCAGTAGCTCAGAAGGCTATGTGCCCATTGGTGAACACAAGCTTGTTCTATTCTGCCCATCCAGTGTGGTTCCATTCAGAGAGCTATGGCTCAATTCTTGGACAGTTGTGGGATCTGTACTGTACATATGCTTGATTCTATTCATATAGCTATGGGTCCATTGATGGAAAGTTTGTGGTCAATTTTGTCATCTAGAGTGGCTCTGTTCAGAGGATTATGTGTCTGCTGGTAAACAGAGGGGGTTCCCCCAATTTGGCTACATTCAGAGGGCTATCCGTCCAGTAGGTGACAGTGGTAGTACTGCACTAACATCATAAATGCTGTCAATTCAGTGTGTGGCTCCATTCAGAGGGCTATGGGTCCATTGCTGAACAGTGTAGGATTCTGTCCATTCAGTGTGGCTCTGTTCAGAGATCTATGGGTCCACTGGTGGGCAGTGTGGGGTTCTCTACTGTCTATCTGTCCATCCAGTTTGGCTCTGTTTAGAGGGCTATGGGTCCATTTGTGGGCATTAGGGGTTCTTCTCTGTCCATCATATAGGCTGCCCATCCAGTGTGGCTCCATTCTGAGAGCTATGGGTACATTGTTGGCCAGTTGAGGGTTCTGTACTGTCCATTTGCCCATTCAGTGTGGCTCAGTTCAGAGGGCTATGGGTCCATTGGGGGACAGTTGTGGGTTTCTACCATCCACCTAGCCAGCGTGGCTCCGTTCAGAGGACTATGGGTCCTTTACTGGACAGTGGAGGGGTACTGTACTGTCAATCTTTTCAACTAGTGTGGCTCTGTTCAGAGGGCTATGGGTTCATTTGTGAACAGTAGGAGGTTCTACATTGTCCATCTGCTTCCGCAGGTAAGTGATCATTCTGTTATGGCTACACAGGGAGCAGGAGGTCTGAGATCCAGTTACCTTGTGTAGCCCCAGACATAGATGTTAGTTCTGCCTAAAGTTATCCTGAATGAAGTTCTAATTCTGGCTGGAGGGGTATTCATTCTGAATGCAGTGGTATTAATTTTGAATGGAGGGAAGTTAATCTGTGTAGAAAGGGTATTGACCCCTTGATAGAGGGGTGTTGATTCTGGATGGAGAGATATTGGTTCTGGAAGATGGGGTGTTGATTCTGGAAGGAGGAGTCTTGATCCCAGATAGAGGGGTTTTGATTCTGGAAGGAGAGATATTGGTTCTGGAAGGAGGGGTGTGTTGTGGATTAGCTATGTAACTCTGCATCTATTATGTTTTAGGGGGTCGTCTGCATAATTGGCGATGTTAGGGGATCAGCTGTAGGATTAGAGGTCTATCATTTAAATTATGGGGGATAGGGGTAGTTGCTTTTGTATTTGCCTCACTTTTATGGAGAAATCAGCTCTGTGATTGGAAGGGGATTAAGTATTTAATTATGGGGATCTGTGCAATCAGGGGGAAGTCCAAGTGAGAATCGGCTCTGTAATCAGTGGGGGATCAGTCCTGCTCTTAAAGCACCAGCACTGAACCTTGGGGTACCCCACTAATAACACTGAACCTTGGGGTACCCCACTACAAATATTGAACCTTGGGGTATCCCACTAAAAACACTGAACATTTGGGCAACCCTCTAATAACACTGAATATTGGGGTACCCCACTCAATAATAACACTGACCCTTGGGGAACCCAACTGATAACACTGAACCTTGGAGCAACCCACTAATAACACTGACCCTTGGGGTAACCCACTAAAAATACTGATCCTTAGGGTATCCCGCTAAAAACACTGAACCCTTCAGATAACCCAATAATACTGAATTTTGGGGTACCCCACGCTCACTAACACTGAACCTCGGGGTACCCCACTAATAACTCTGACCCTTAGGGTATCCCACTAATAACATTGAACCTTGGGGCAACCCACTAATAACACTGAACTCTTCGGATATCACACTAATACTGAATTTTGGGGTACCCCACTCCCACTAGTAACACTGAACCTTGGGGTACCGCACTAGTAACACTTAACATTGGGGCAACCCACTAATAACAATGACCCTTGGGGTACCCCACTGATGACACTGAACCTTGGGGTACCCCACTGAACCTTGGGGTACCCCACTGATGACACTGAACCTTGGGGTACCCCACTGAACCTTGGGGTACCCCATTGATGACACTGAACCTTTGAGTACACCACTAATAACACACGAACTTGAGCGCCCGGTAGACAGTATACTGTTCGGTGCTTCAGGTCTTTGTGACAGATTGGCCTCTCTGTGTTCCTAAGAATGGAGTCCCCAATCACCACAATCTGTCTTTCCTTTCGCCTGACTTCATCCTCACCCTGGCTGGAGGTGTTATTCCCCTGGCAGCTAGGGGCGCCACTCTGCTCCAGCAATGCTGGTTTCCGCAATATCACACAATGTGGTGTACCTATTGGGGTGCTCCAGCCCAGGATTGGCCTCCCTAACGGTCACCCAACTACTATGTTCTGGTGCCTGCACCTCTGTCTCCACCCGCCTCTGTGCTGGCCCCTGCCGGCACCTGCCGAGTACGATCCCAACTCTCCTTAAGTATGGAGAGTTGTCTCAGTGATAGCTGCTTCCTTAGATTCAGAACCTGGGCTTCCAGGGAAACATTGTTCTTAACACTAATAACACTGAACCTTGGGGCACCCCACTGATAACACTGAACCTTGGGGCACCCCACTGATAACACTGAACCTTGGGGTACCCCACTGATAACACTGACCCTTGGGGTACCCCACTAATAACACTGAATTTTGGGGTACCACACTCTCACGACTAACACTGAACATTGGGGCAGCCCACTAATAACACTGAACCTTGGGGTATACAACTAATAACACTGAACCTTGGGATACCCCACTAATACTGCATTTTGGGGTACCCCACTCTCACTAATCACACTGAACCTTAGGGCAATCCACTAAACACTGAACCTTGAGGTATCCCACTAATAACATTTAACCTTGGGGCAACCCATTAATAACACTGAACCTTGGGGTATTCCACTGATAATACTGAACCTTGGGGTACCCCACTAATAACGCTGAACCCTTCGGATACCCCACTAAAAATACAGAATTTTGGGGTACCCCATTCTCACTAAAAACACAACCTTGGGGTACCCCACTAATACTGAACCTTGGGGTACCCCACTAATACTGAACCTTGGGGTACCCCACTAATACTGAACCTTGGGGTACCCCACTAAAAATACTGAACCTTTAGGCAACACACTAATACCACTGAACATTGGGGTATCCCACTAATAATACTGAATTTTGGGGTACCCCACTCTCACTAATAACACTGAACCTTGGGGGACCCCACTAATACTGAACCTTGGACTACACCACTAATAACGCTGAACCTTGGGGTATCCCACTAATAACACTGAACCTTGGTGTACCCCACTAATAGATTTTTGGGGTACCCTACTCTCTAATAACACTGAAACTTGGGGCAGCCCGCTAATAACACTGAACCTTGGGGCAGCCCGCTAATAACACTGAATAGTAGGATATCTTTGACCGGCTCTCTATGGAGCCCGTTCACATATCTCTGCAGCAGGTCCGGTGCGTTTTTCCCAAAAACGCGGTGCAACTTTTGGTCCGTTTCAGGTCCGAATTCAGACAAAATTTGAGCTGAAATCGGACCTGAAACGGTGAACCAGGACGCACCAGACTCCTGCTGTGAGCCGCATGCGGTTCATATGTGAACTCAGCCTGAACCTTGGCATACACCACTGATAACACTG
>BLSH010115513.1:39029-42830 GCA_018402905.1 Glandirana rugosa
GCACGTTCTGTGGCGCGGGTGTATTACCGTCAATCAGGGGGCCCCTGTATTATGTACAGATTGATCTGCTTGGTGGCGATTTACTTGCGGTATGGAATTAGTATTGCCTTTTATGTAAGGATAATCTGTAGGCTTTCTGTGGCATCTGATCAATGTGACAGAAATCTACAGCTATATTCCTTTGTGCATAATTTACCCTTTAATGGAACAGTAGTATAATCACTATGGAGTATAGGTCATAGAGCTGTATAATCGCTATGGAGTATAGTTTATAGAGCTGTATAATCACTATGGAGTATAGGTCATAGAGCTGTATAATCGCTATGGAGTATAGGTCATAGAGCTGTATAATCGCTATGGAGTATAGGTCATAGAGCTGTATAATCGCTATGGAGTAGAGTTCATAGAGCTGTATTTGATGGCGATTCGTTGTAATGGCAGTTCGAGGTTTTGCATGCATGGCATTTTGCTTGGAGGGCCTCTGTGTGACAGCGCGTTGGTTTCAATGGAGGTCAGGTTTCCACATGGCTTCCATTGTTATCTGGAGACAGCTGTTGCTCATACAGGCCGGCCAATCCCCATGCATGCACGCCTCTTCTATTGTATCGTTTGAATATAAACAAGCGTGTCATTGGTTGGTGGTTTGCATTGAGCTCATGTCATGTGACTGTGCCTTGGAGGCTGATTGGCTGATTGTGAAGCCACCAAGTCTGTGTTACCCCTGTTTGAGTCCTATAAATAAAGCCTGAAAGCTTGGCCACCTAGGACTACCCTGTGAGCTGCAGTGTGAGAACAGCCATGGTGTCGGTCTTTCTTGCTTTACCACGAGTCACTCAATGCATTCTGCAAAAGAGCTGAAAAGTGCGCTTATTAGCGCAGGCAAAATATAATGCACACAAGGTATTGTAATTGTCCTTACAGAATGGCGAGCCAGAGAATTTTTGGAGCCTACAGAAATTTCCGTCACAGCGGACCGAAGGGAGGAAGCGATTCGGACATCAAAACAGCCGGCTATTGGTAAAACCAATTTTATTTCAATTTTTGAAACCTTTTGCTGTCCTGAGTCCAGGATTTTGCTTTCTCTGCCCGCTGTGTCAGGTAAATTCTGCTTTGCTAAAAACCGGTTTTTCCCCTCTTTTTGCATAATGGCGGGGTTTTTAATTGCTTTATCACTGTAGTTGGGTCTATTGATTAGGAAGAAAAGCTATACTTGTCCTCTATAGGTCCTAATCAATACAAGTGTGTGTTATGAGGAACTGTATGCTTTGAATGTGTGATCGGTGTGTATGATTATGGATATACTGTGAGTGTGTGATCGGTGTGTATGATTATGGATATACTGTGAGTGTGTGATCGGTGTGTATGATTATGGATATACTGTGAATGTGTGATCAGTGTGTATGATTATGGATATACTGTGAATGTGTGATCAGTGTGTATGATTATGGATATACTTTGAATGTGTGATCAGTATCAGTGTTGTGTGTTATGTTGTAATTTTGGCGGTAATTCGTTTGGAGTCTCAGGTTGTATTGTCAGTCTGTAAGGGGAGAGATTTCAGTTTGTGCTGCTTTTGGCGGGAATGGCGTAAAGTTACCACCATTTTGTTGTAAAATTGTTACAATTTCAATTTTGTTTCTGCTGAACTTGTTTTTGGACCGAATTTCAGCGTTTTGTGGAATGAAGTAATTTGTCTGCAGGAATTTCAGTTTCTGGTTTTAATTGCTTTGATTTTGTGCAAATATTTCAGTCTCAAGTGAAAATAGTTTGTTGTACGGAATTCCATTTCCAGTAGAATAATTTGTTATGTTTTGCGTAGTCCCAGCTGTAATTCAGTTTTTGGTAGAGACAATCTGTTAGGCGGCTATTCAGGTTTAAGTGTGAAACTGAGATAACCTTACAGTCTATAGAGGTCTTTTTGTGCTGTTTTGCTTACGAATTGCGCCTTTTTAATTTTTGGCGGCAGATTTAGTTTAGACGCAGTATTGTAATCGTAAAGTGGTTTTGTGCTTTTTACACTGTAATTCAGCTCTGGTTCTGTGTGTTTAGAGTACAACTCATTTGTTAATGAAACCGTTGGTTGTTTTAGACGCTGAAGGTTGAGTAGCACATGGCTGTCCCGGGTTTGGACGGAGTTTCTAGTGGCGGATGGCGCCGTACAGCTGAAAATCAGCATTTATTGAGGATGGTTCATTTCTAGGCTGTATTTCAAATCTGGTTGATAAATTCTGTGTTATGCATTTTTATTGTTCTAACACCGAAATCCACGTATTGTACTGTGGTTGGTGGTTCTCGGTGCGGTCGTTTTGTTTCCATCACATGTTTGGCGTCATTTTCTCCTGGTACCGAGGGTCATGGGGTTGTAATGTTGCTTCACTTACTGCCATTTTGTGTTGTGGTGATTGAAACCCACATGGTGTGGCAGCCATCTTGGAGTAGTGACAAAGGGGCCACATGGCTGAGATGCCATATTGAATTCCGTTGCATCATTTTAGTTTTTTCGTGTTTAACTGTTTTTACATTTTTGTTTGGAAAGGAAACTTTTTATAAGAGTCATTACGTGATGTTTTTACAGGATTTTTGCATTGGTTTTAGCCAGCCTTGTTTGACTTGTTCACATTTAGTGTCTTTATACAATTCATCTGTTTTCGTGTTTTATCTTTGGTTTTGCATATAGCTGTTTTGTTTTTATAACTTTTTCAGTTTTCTGTAGGCTTTTATGTTTAAGCAGCTTTTTCATAGGGTTTTTGCTGTATAACCATTGATTTTCAATGATAGACTACAGTGTGGAGTATAACTGATCCATTCTTGTATTGGATTCAGTTTTGTTTAAAATCAGGTTTGTTTTGGACTAATTTGTGGTTAATGTTATAGGCATAGTGTTTTCTACGGTAGTTTGTGTTCCAGGTAGAGACATTATACCTTTCAGTGTGTAATTGATAACCGGCATCTCCATTTCTTTAGTATAACATCAGGAAATAGACTGAAGCCAAGGTTTGTATAGTGAGGGTTTTATTGCACTTCCGTGGCTGTTTGGCTGGGTTGGGTCGGAACGAATGTGTACTTTGGAAAGCGACACGTTTGTTCCAGCCTTCAACGTGTGAGGAGCAGATTCTGAAGCCCATCCCACGTGTAACCGTGTCAGTACCGGGGGTGGGGAGCGAGTGGTAGCTGCTGAACTGTATAGCCGTACAAATCCACCGGGTGGAAGTTTCTAGCTGACCGGCAGGGAAGCCGTGTATACTAATCGGAATCGGAAGCAAGCTAGCACTGCGAAAGAAGGCACCTGGCAGTGTTGCTCCTAAACTTGAAGCAAAAGTCGATTTGAATCGACATGGGCAATGGGCCGTCCATGTATGAGGGGGGAAGCGAGACCCCTCAATCTAGCCAAACAGCTTCGCGGTACATAAAGTCTGTGTTTGGGGCTCGGGCCATGTGACCCCTCAAAAGGTGGATGTTCCTTTGATGTCTGGAGGTGGGAAAAGTTCATTACTGAATTAGGACCAGACTCCGGACAACAAAGACGCTGGATATAGTGATATTGGGGCTTCAGAAATCTATTATGGGGTATTAGCAGGATATGCAGAGTGCGTCTTCAGTCCGGGTGATGCGCATTTTGTATACCTGACCAGAGGGGAAAGCCGTAGTTACTGATTCACTAAGGGCAGCCAGGGAAGGATTGGATGTGTATTACATGATTCTCTGGTCATTGTGGAATGTATCGTGTTAGCCCTTGGAAAAAACGTTGTTGGCTAAAGCCCAACCTAACCAATTGTGCGTTTACTCCGTCTGCTTTTTAAT
>BLSH010115553.1:0-18409 GCA_018402905.1 Glandirana rugosa
AATCTTCCGAAATTCGAATTTGAATGTTTTCGAATCCGGTAGAAATTTTTCGAATGCGGTAGAATTTTTTTCGAATGCGGTAGAATTTTTTCGAATGCGGCCGATTTTTTTCGAATTCGGTCGATTTTTTTTCGAATTCGGTCGAATTTTTTCGAATTCGAATACGAAACGAAACTAATCCCGAAAACGAATGTAATGAATGCAACTAATTTAACTAAACTAATTTAGTTAAATAACGAATCGAAACTAAACTAAACTAAACGAATTTTTTCATTCTGCACATGTCTAACTACCAGAACCCGAATCCGAATGTTTTTCGAAATGTCCGTGTTCGGATATTTCGTAAATACCAAGGAATTAACCTAAAAAAATTTTTTAAAAAATACACACCCCAGACCAAACGTCGAGGGTGCTCCCAATGAGGGAATTTTTTTAAAAAAAGAGTATTTATATAAACATGTGCTTATAGATGACCTATAGCTAAGACCGTATCCACACTCTGAGAGCAATTACACAGTTAATTCATTGATTTTGCTGCTGTTTGCCACTGTTTAGGAGATTTTGCTTCGATCCATGGTTCCCACGATGGTAGTTCTGAAAAATGCCTCATTGGGGGATCCGGCCATGGCTCTAGTTCTACTTGCTGGATACCCAAGTTTTTTGAAAAGGCTGGGAGATCCGCTGGTGATTGAAGTGTATAAGCACGGCCATTTTTGCGAGCCCATAAATGGAACGGGTATCTCCAGTTATAAGTTATGTCAGCCTCAGCAAGGGCTCTTGTTAGTGGCCGTAAAGATCTACGCTTTGCAAGAGTTTGGCGAGAGAGGTCCAAATACAGTGTGTTGTGGGCCCCATTCTAGTCTATTGGGCCATGGGTCCGTGCTTTATTCAAGAGTTCCTCCTTGCATTTAAAAAAGTGCACCCTACATAGCACATCTCTAGGTGGAGCGCTGGCACGATTTGCTGCACCTGGTGTTCGATGTACCTGGTCAATTTCAATATGTTCCATAGTTGGTTTGCCTAGGAGGGAATTAAAGATATTTTTAACTAAAGGCAAGAGCTCTTCTTTACTTATTGCCTCTGGGATATTATTGTGTCTATGACGATCCTCCATGTCATCCATATGAGACCAGAGGGCTTGCAGTTGGGTGCAGTTGGGTGTGTTGTTCAGCAAGAGTTACTTGCATCTCAGAGTGTCCTATGATCATACAGGGGATAATATGCTCAACTACCTCCACTCGGTCATGGAAACTCTGGAGGCTCTTATTAAGTTCAGCCATATCCCTTTTATGGCTGTCCTCCATCCAGTGGAACATGGACTCCATATCTCTTTTAGTAGGCAGAAGACTTTCTCTAAACGATCATCAGTAGCTGAGTGCTAATCTTCACTTCCTGATTCTGTGCTATCTCTATCCCGAACCAGGGGTACATTACCAGAGAGTTGTGATTGTTGTAGTGCCTCATGGCCACTTTGGCTGCTTCTGCCTGCCTCCATATTAGAGAACCTATTGGAGGAATTATGCTCATGGGAGTAGGTACTATAAAAATAGTTCCCTATATCTGCCCTTTCATCTGGCTGATCAGGGACTACAGTTTTGCTCATCTTATATTGTCAAGTAGTAGGTGCCTTCCAGACAGTGCTCAGCAGCTTAATATAAGCATTGGTGAATTATTTGTTGTTTAATTAGTAGGCAAACCACAATATGCCCACAATAGGCAGCTCCCAGAGAAAAAATAACAAGCCCCCAAATGTAGCGCTGCTTCCCTTGTGGGTCGCATAAAAAATCAATTCCCCCTTGGCTTCCCCGACTCTGAGGGTCCTCCACCACCCTTGACACACTGGGTTCACTCATGGTGTTACCTTCCCTTCAAATAGAATTCAGTAAAAGGAATCACACAATGTTGAGAAATCAAAGGTTTTTACTCAAAATCTGGTATATTAACCACTTACCAACCGGAAGGTTTTGCAGCTTTAGGACCAGAGCACTTTTTGCAATTCGGCGCTGCGTCGCTTTAACTGACAATTGCACGGTCGTACGACGTTGCACCCAAACAACATTTGCGTCCTTTTTTTCCCACAAATGGAGCTTTCTTTTGGTGGTATTTGATCGCCTCTGCGTCATTTCTGATCGCCGCTATAAACAAAAGAAGAGCGACCATTTTGCAAAAAAACCCAAATTTCTTACTTTTTGCTAAAATTCAAATCTAAAAAAAAATATAAAAAAATTTTTTTTTCACCGTTTTTGGCCGATTTATATTCTTCCATATATTTGTGATAAAAAAAATCGCAATCTGCGTTTATTGATTGGTTTGCACAAAAGTGGCCGCGTTTACGGATGGTGAGAATTCATTTCTGGGGTTTTTATTTATTTATTTTTTTTTTACTAGTAATGGCGGCGATCTGCGATTTTTAGCGGTACTGCGATATTGCAGCGGCCATGTCGGACATTTTTGACACTTTTTTGGGACCAATGACATTTATTCAGCGATCAGAAATTTAAATGTCCACTGATTACTGTATAAATGTCATTGGCAGTGAAGGGGTTAACCTGGGGGGGAGAGCTAGGGGTTAACTGTGTTCCCTGGGTGTTCTTACTGTGGGGGGGTTGGGTTAACATGGGCATGAGAGATTTAACTGATCCCAGTGACAGGGATCAGTAGATCACCCATGCCCCTACTAACAGAGCGGGGAACCGCCATGTTTACATTGGCGGTTCCCCGTTCTTTTTCCCTGTGGCTGCTCATCGCAGCTCGCCGGCGGACACCGGGTCCGCCCGAGCCGCAGGCACACTCCTCAAGAGTGCAGCGGGCGTGCGTGCCGCCGACGGCGCACACGCCCCCCCCTAGCGGCTGTTCGCAGATCGCCGTGTTTTTTGGCGATTCGCAATCAGCATCCCGACTGCCGTCGTGAAAACACGGCAAGCGGTCGGAAAGTGGTTAAAGAGGAACTCTGAATTAACAAGTTGTATATAATACGTGCAAGTAATTGACAAAAGAATATCAATGCACACAGTATCTTACTAGTAGTCTTGAGAATTCTGTACATAAGAGTGAGCACAAGAGAGCAGGGGAATGACCACTGTACTCAGACCACTCTCCAATATTCACTGTCACCTATCCACCTAAATATGGGCAGAATATCTGAAGGTGCACTATTATTAAATAACTGATGAACAAACACTATTCAATTGACCATGAATAAAACAGGTGCAATTTAGTTAACTATAAAGAAATCAATATAACCTAGTGGACTGTAGATAAACTGGTATAACTCAGTGCACTGTAGATAAACTGGTATAACTTAGCTATACATCACAGATACACAAAAATCCCACCTGCTCTGTAGAATAGAGTTCTTAGGCGAATTCAGTATGCCAAGATTTTAGCAGCAATGGAACCTACTAAAGGGGGGGGGGGGAAGACAACTGAAACTGTAGTGGATCAATGTTCCTTGGGCAAAGTTCAGTATATCTTCAGCCGACTCTCTAACTTGGATGTTAGGTACCCAGAAAGTGACTGCAGCAACGGGTTCTCCAATTAGTGCACCAAAGGGAGATGAAACAACTTTACTGCAGTAAATTAAAGAACTTCACAGTGATCACTGACTTTGTAATGAAGCTACAGCTGACTGCAATCCAGGAAGCTTAAGTAGTTATACTCCAGCTTCTCCGGTTCTGTAATAGTACTTAAATCTCCACTAGCAATAAGTATGTGAGATTGGATTATATGAAATCAGTACTGTATTAATGGGCCTGAGCCCGTTTATCCAACCGGAACAATGACTGTAGAAGATGAGAGACCGACACCCTCTAACACTGCAGAGAGTGACTAGCCTAGCAGATGAATTTCAGGATGCCCGGAGGGGATCCGCAGTGGCACCCAGCCCAGCAGCAGGCCTCTTCACTGACCTGTTATGGCTCCTTTATCAGCTGTGAGACAACCAGGGGGAGCAGCTCATTACATGCCAGCAGAGCGGCCCAGATTCCCAGACGACAGCTGGTAGTGCCTAGAAAATATTGGCACAGTCTGTTACCGATTAGGCATGATATTCCTCTAGCTTTTCATCTGGGGCACAGGCGGACACTGCATCGCCTGACCTAGAACTTCTTCTGGCTGGGACTCTCTGGAGAGGTTGGAGACTATTTTAGGACCTGTGAGGTGTGCCAGCGAGTAGTGAATAAGGAGAATGTTGCTACCCTTAGATCCGTGAACATAGTTGGGGAACCTTTCAGTCGGATAGCGGTGGATATAATAGGGACCCTAGTTACACATAGTCCTACGGGCAAGAAGTATATTATGACCGTAGTAGACTATGCCACCCGATATCCAGAGGCTGTTGCTCTGGAAAATATTCATGCCGAGACCGTGGCTGGTGCCCTGCTTCAGATATTCACCAGAGTGGGTTTCCCATTAAAAAGTCCAGCAGAGGGGCACAGTTCACGACCAAACTTACCCAGCAGTTGCAGGAGTTGTGCAGGATTACCCCAGGAGGTACCCCGGGAGGCTACAGGTTTTTCTCCCTTCAAACTGCTATATGGTAGAAGGGTACGGGGTCTCCAAGATTTACTTCAGGAACACTGGGAGGGTACATTGTTTGAGGAAGGGACTTCTATGGTGGCTTATGTCCTAGAATTACGGGACCGCCTTCAGAGATTGACGGCCACTGTGCGAGACAATCTGCGAGCAACTCAGAGATCGCAATTTCACTCTAGGGCAAAAAGTGTTAGTGCTGAAACCAGTTAAGCAGAACAAGCTCCAGGCCTCGTGGCAGGGACCTTATAGGATTGTAGAACAGCTCTGCGATACCACCTATGTAGTCACTCAATGTTCAGATGAAAGGATCAAAAGAACATTTCATGTGAACATGCTGAAACCTTATCAGGAAAGAGAAGAAGCACTTGCCACTATATGCGCCTCAGAGATGGAGGACCCAGAGAATCTTCCATTCCCGGGACTGCCCGGGGAGGTAGAGTCTGAGGTAGGGATAGCTAAGGTGCAGTTAGGAGAGGGGTTGGGCCCCCCCCCCCAAGCACAGGCCCAGCAGCTACTCCATGAGTGTCGGGATATGTTCTCGTCCCCTCCAGGCTATACTACTATAGCTGTGCATCAGATCCGGGATATGTTGGATCTCGGAGTCATAGAGCCTTTGGAAAGCCCTTGGGCATCTCCAGAGGTTTCAGTTCCTAAGGAAGATGGCACTACCAGATTCCGTGTGGACTAGGCGACTGAATGATCGGAGGGTGACTGACGCCTACCCCATGCCCCATGTAGATGAACTATTAGACAGAATCGCCCGGGGACGCTTCCTAACTACCATTGATTTTTGCAAGGGCTATTGGCAAATTCCCCTTGACCAAGAGGCCATCCCTAAATCTGCATATATCACTCCATTTGGCCTATTACAGTTTAGGTTCATGCCATTTGGGATGAAAAACACACCTGCTACTTTCAAGCGGATGGTGGATGAGTTACTGGATGGGTTGCAGGATTTTACCTGTGCCTACCTAGATGATATTGCCATCTACAGTAACACCTGGGAAGAACACCTCTGCCACATAGGGATAGTGTTGGATTGGATAAGGGGAGCAGGACTGACTGTTAAACCAGACAAATTCCACATCGGTATGTCCGAAGTTCAGTACCTGGGACACGGGGTGGGGTGTGGGAAATAGAGACTTAAGCCCACTAAAGTTGAAGCAGTAGCCAACCCCATGCCATGTACCAAGACACAAGTGTTAGCCTTTCTAGGTACTGCTGGGTACTATCGTAAGTTCATCCTTAATTATAGGACCATTGCCAAGCCCCTGACTGACCTGACTTGTAAAAGTCTGCCCCGACAAGTTCTGTGGTCCCCGGAGTGTGAGACGGCTTTCCAACAACTTAAACAAGCGCTAGTCCAGGCACCAGTATTAGCAGCTCCGGACCCCTCCAAATGTTTTATCGTCCATACAGACGCATCCATGTTTGGGCTGGGAGCAGTCCTGAGTCAAGTCAGAGAGGACGGGAATGACTATCCTGTAGCTTACAACAGCTGCAATCTCTTACCATAAGAAGCTGCCTACACAACTATAGAGAAAGAACGTTTGGCTTTAGTATGGGCGTTGCGGAAATTTCAGCCCTACCTCTATGACTGATCCTTTACTGTCCTTATGGATCACAATCCCTTTGTTTGACTAAACCGAGTATCGGAGGATAATGGACGGCTGCTGCGGTGGAGTTTGGCCCTGCAGCCATTCAGCTTTACACTTCAGTTTTGTCCAGGGAAACAGAATGCCAATGCCTATGGCTTCTCTCGGCAAACAGAGCTGGAATCATGAGAGAGACTATGTGGCCATCCCCAAGCGGACTTGTTAGGATCACGCGGGTCTGCCTACCGTGAGATATGAGGGAGCATTGTGACAGTACCAGTCCCATTTACTCTCTGCCCTTGTTTCCCTGGATTACCTGTTCCTTGAACCAGTCAAGTTATGTATGTTATGTGCTTGTATGGGACTATTTCTGGGTATATTTGCCTGATGTGCCCCGGTCATTACCTGTGACAGACATTGGAAATAATACTGTTTTCACCGACCATACAGCAATGTCTTATCTTGGTCTTAGTTTGCTCACAATAGCGCCATCAATGCCACTTCCCGATTATCTTAATTTATGGTGAACTATGGGTTTCAGCCAACCATGTTGCCTGACACATTTCTTCCACTGGGAATACCTGCGTTAGAGGCACATCTTCAGGAACTCCGTTCCACTTGGGTGCAGGTCCAAGAATCCTTGCAACACACCAGAGAGAGGTACAGAATTCTTGCTGACCGCTGAAGCTTACCTGTGCCCTCTTACCAAATTGGGGAGAGGGTTTGGCTGTCTTTCTGTATCCTCTGACTCCGTGTTCCCTCACTAAAACTGGCACCTCAGTATATTGGGCCTTTCCGCATACTCCATAAGGTTAACTCAGTGGCCTACACATTAGATCTTCCTTCCAACATGTATATTTCCAACTTATTCCATTTTGCCTTAGTAAAACCTTTGGTACGCAACCACTATACCACCTCGGTACCACGTTCTGACCCAGTTCAAGTTGAGAACCATGAGGAGTATGAGATACAATCTATCATTGACTCCCATAGGTTTTGTGGGCACATACAGTACCTTGTTCATTGGAGGGGTTAAAGTGGTTGTAAAGTCATGACAACCACTTTACACTACAGGTAAGCCTATATTCAGGCTGACCTGTAGGTCCTGGGAATATCTCCTAGACTTGCACCGTTTAAGAGATATTCCCTGTATTTGCATGTGCCGACATCATTGGCACATGTGCAGTGAAGAAATGGCCCGACTGGGCCGTTTCTTCACAAAGTGTGCCGTAAATGACGGCTCCCATGCGCATGCGTGGGAGTGACGTCAGTGCGGCTCCTGCCAATTACAGCGCTGGAGTCCGGTCGGCGCCCGGGATCCCGGAAGATGACGGACTCAGCATGTCGCCGGTCACAGCGGTGCTCGGGGACCACTGCTACAGCATCGATCTAACGCAAACAAGTATATGGCGCAACACCCTGAAAAAACATATAAATCCCATCAAGTCTTTTAAAATAGTCCATATGTGGCTGGTATAAGAACCAGCATTAGTAAAAAGTCCCAGCACAAAGGTCAGCCTTCTTAGAACCAGAAGCAAAGTCCTTATAACACTGGAAAAGAAGAAAAGAGGCGCCTCTAAGTGCAGACTTTAAAAACAGTTTATTAAAACCAACAATTGGCAACTCACATGAGACAGAAGATAAAAGGCACATGAGCAGGTCCTCAAAGGGGTAACATCAGTGAGACGTCCATAGGCCAGGATTCATAGCACCATCATGAACTGTAGCAAGCGTGATAAAGGAGCGCGGCTGCCACACCAATCACAGCACGCCGGCTCGGATAACGCGTCGCTGTCCAGTGACGTCATCATCCTGGGACTCTAGCTGCTACAGAACCAAGCCTCATTTCAAGATTTCCCTGTCTCCGGCCGGTTACCAACTCACAGGGACATTTGCTACAGTTCATGATGGTGCTATGAATCCTGGCATATGGACGTCTCACTGATGTTACCCCTTTGAGGACCTGCTCATGTGCCTTTTATCTTCTGTCTCATGTGAGTTGCCAATTGTTGGTTTTAATAAACTGTTTTTAAAGTCTGCACTTAGAGGCGCCTCTTTTCTTCTTTTACAGCGTCGATCTAAGGTAAGCATTTCATAATGAGCTAGTATGCGATGCATACTAGCTCATTATGCCTTTGTTTTGCAGGTTTTTTTTTTTCTGGGGGGTGGGGGTGACTTTACAACCACTTTAAGGTCCGAAGGTCTTGTTTCTCATCCTCAGACGTACACGCTCCTGCCCTCCTCTATGATTTCCATAGATGTTTTCCCTTCAAGTCTGGTGCCCCCCCCAGAGAAAGAGGGGTTGTTGAGGAGGGGGTACTGTTAGGGCTGGGCTCCTGCTATCTACTTTCAATTTCTTTCAGTGCACAGAGGCTGTTCTGCTGTCTGTTAATTAACAGTCACTCATTGTTTTCACAGTGACTCATATGGTTATTATTGCCTGCCTCATTAGTCCAGCCTACAGCCAGCCCCTTTTGGATATTTAAGTAGCTTTGCTCATTCCCTTCATGCCCTCGCGTGGTCAACATCTCCAGTGTGTTCCTGTGTATGACTTGGCCTGGCTGACTTCTCTTCTGGTTCCTGCTTCTGATTTTTGGCTCCTGACAATGCTGACTCCTGGTTTCCTGACTCGTATTGTCTGATTACCCGCTCTGACATCCAAACCCTGGCTTCTGTTTTTGACTACATTCCTGAACTGTGTTATTTTTGCTATTACAATAAAGGTGTGATTTTAACTGCATGTCTTTCTGTCTCTGCCTGGTTTATGGTTCCTGACAGAAATTTGACCATTTCGGCACCATTGTGTCTCTACTTATTCCATCCTGATTTAAAATGTAAGATTCCTAATATTTTTCTAAAGATTTTAATCTTGATTTGTCTGAATTAACCAGTTCCCGACCGCGTGGCGTCTTTTTTACGGCGGCAGCCGGGATGCTGAGCGCGAATCGCCGTAAAAAGACGGCGATCTGCGAACAGCCACTAGGGGGCGCGCGCACGCCCGCCGCACTCCTGAGGAGTATGCCCGCGGCTCGGGCGGACCCGATGTTAGCCGGCGAGCCGCAGTGAGCGGCCACAGGGAAAGAACGGGGAACCGCCGATGTAAACACGGCGGTTCCCCGCTCTGTTAGTGAGGGCATAGGAGATCTACTGCTCCCTGTCACTGGGATCAGTTAGATCTCTTATGCCCATGTTAGCCCAACCCCCCAGAGTAAGAACACCCAGGGAACACAGTTAACCCCTAGCTCCCCCCCCCCAGGTTAACCCCTTCACTGCCAATGACATTTATACAGTAATCAGTGGACATTTACATTTCTGATCACTGAATAAATGTCATTGGTCCCAAAAAAGTGTAAAAAAATGTCCGACATGTCCGTTGCAATATCGCAGTACCGCTAAAAATCACAGATCGCCGCCATTACTAGTAAAAAATAAATAAAAACCCAGAAATGAATTCTCATCATTCGTAATGCGGCCACTTTTGCGCAAACCAATCAATAAACGCCAATTGCGATTTTTTTATCACAAATATGAGGAAGAATATAAATCGGCCAAAACCGGTGAAAAAAAATGTTTTTTTATATTTTTTTTTTGGATTTGAATTTTAGCAAAAAGTAAGAAATTTGTTTTTTTTTTTGCAAAATGGTCGCTCTTCTTTTGTTTATAGCAGCGATCAGAAATGACGCAGAGGCGATCAAATACCACCAAAAGAAAGCCCTATTTGTGGGAAAAAAAGGACGCAAATTTCATTTGGGTACAACGTCGCACGACCGCGCAATTGTCAGTTAAAGCGACGCAGTGCCGAATCGCAAAAAGTGCTCTGGTCCTAAAGCTGGAAAACCTTCCGGTTGGTAAGTGGTTAAGCATGGTCTCTTATTATACTGTATAATATATCTTTAGATCTAGATGCCTTAGTAATACAATTGCTTTTATGCTTCAATAGCATTTCATCATAAAATTTTGAGGCTATAGTTCCGTGGCCCCTATGGGAAATCTTGGTAGCTGGGCCACTGTGGCACTTGTTCCCCTGGCCTAGAGAAATCTTATGACGATGGTGACAGTAGAAATTCCTTGTTTTTAATCACCTGCTGTCTGCCCACCGTACATATACTGGTCAGGCGGCTGCTCTGTGCCAGATCACATACCTAGTATGTGATCTGACACTTCTGGGTCTGAGGCCCGTGCGCCCCGCCACCGGCAACCCACTCTGATCACACACAGCGGGAGCCCAGCTGCAGGTACCATGGACTCGATGCCCACTGGCACCCGCCAATTGTACAGTACGCAGCCAGATTGCTGTTCTGTCAGTAGGGAAGGCGTAGATCCTGTCTTCCTGCACAGCAGGCCACAGATCTATGCCTTCCCTTAGTAAAAGCACCTTCCCCACAGTACACAAGCATTGGCTAGGAAGATATTTAACCCTTTGATCTCCCATAGATGTTGACCCTTTCCCTGCCAGTGTCATTAGTACAGTGACAGTGCATATTTTTATCACTGATAAATGTACTAGTGTCATTTGTTCCCACAAAGTGTCAAAAGTGTCAGTTAGTGTCTGATTGTTTGCCGCAATATCGCAGTCCCGATGTAAGTCGCTGATCGCCACCATTACTAGTAAAAAATAAATAAATATACCCCATACTTTGTAGACACTATAACTTTTACGCAAGCAATCAATATATGCGTATTGGGATTTTTTTTTACCAAAATTATGTAGCAGAATTGGCCTAAATGTATGAAGAAATTAGATTTATTTTTCAATTTTTTTTTCTGGAAATGTTATAGCAGAAATAAAAAATATTGTTTTTTTTTCAAAATTGTCTGCCTTTTTTTGTTTACATAAAAAAAAAAAGAACAACAGAGGTGACCAAATACGACCAAAAGAAAGCTCTATTTATGGGAAAAAGGGATATAAATTGTATTTATGTACAGCATCGCACAACTGCGCAATTGTCTGTTAAAGTAACGCAATGCCGTATCGCAAAACATGGCTTGGTCATGGAAGGGGGTAAATGTGCTGGAGGTCAAGTGGTTAAATACAGCAATATCTGCATTCCATATGTTCTATATTGATGGGTTTGTATTTCAGTATTACTTACTTGAGTCTTAGACAAAGCATATTTTGGTGATGCTTCTATATCATATTTACATTTTCTTTCTTGTTGTTCAGCCGAACACTTTCTGCTTCCTGGTTTACACCCTTAAGCTGGTCGTTGTAGTAGAAGTGGTTACAGGGCACATTTGTCATATTAGATTGTCATCCTCTGCTATCTCTTGCGACGGCAGGTACAGTCAGGTATTACGTTTAGGAGAAGCATTGATTGCTGAGGTGTTGTGGTGGTCATCTCTGGGTAATAGGCCCCATTTTCTCAGTAGGTCTAGGCCTTGTTCTAGAGTTGTGATGTTATACGCCACATTTTTCCATTCTAGCATCAGTTTAGTCGGGAAGCCCCACTTATAGAGAATCTTGTGATTCCGCAGCATTTTTGTGATGGGGTTCAGGTCATGTCTCGCTGCCATAGTGGCCTGGGATAGGTCAGCATACAGTGTGATTCCTTTAAACGGTTCTGGCAGGGATTGGTTCTGTCTGGTGAATCGCATTAATTGCTCTTTGATTTGGAAGAAGTGAATTCTTGCTATAGTGTCTCTGGGTATGTTGTCAGGCAAATAGGACGGTTTGGGGAGTCTGTGCACTCTGTCAATAATTACATCTGCTGGTGTCAGGGATGGAATAACTGTGACCATAAGCTTTTGTAGGTATTGTCTCAGTTCAGTTGGTTTAACAGACTCAGGTATGCCCCTGAATTTTAGGTTGTTTCTGCGATTCCTGTCCTCTAAATCTGCGATTTTGAGTCGCAGCGCTTTGATTTCTTCCTCCATGTCAAAGTGTGCGTCCACAAGCTCATTGTGCGCTGTGGAGAAGTCCCCCATTTTATTCTCCATGTGGGTGACTCTGTTTTCCAAGACAGTAATGCTTTTGTTAGTAGCGCGCATACTAGCATTAATGTCTTGCTGGAGAGCTCCTCGCAGTGTCAGGAGCATATCTTTCATTGTAATGTCTGTGATGGGGCTGCCTGTTGTGGGGAATGTATCTAGCTTTTTGCTTTCTTCTGAAGCTTGTTCCATGTCCTCCCCCTCCACATTATCCTCCCCCTCATCTTCTCCTGTATGTGTCAGCTTCCTTCTTTGTTTTATAGGGCTATTATCCACTGAGGGTGGGTTACTTTTGCCTGTACCAGGCGACTCACCGCTCCCTTGTAGATCCGAAGCGCGGTCTGTGTGAGGAACCGCGCGGCTGCTTCTTCCGGCGCCATCTTGATTGGGCCCAGGCAGCGCTGTGGAGTAGAAATCAGTCAGTTTCCTCGGCGGATCTCTGCCTTTTCGTTTGCCCATGACAACCCTCCAACTCTCCTCTCTGTGGTGTGCCAGGATCTGGGTGTTGTGAGGCTTTTAGGTCGCTTCGAGTAGCTTTGAAGCAGTAAGTGTGTCGGAGCTTCTCACTCACACCACCATCCGCTCCGGCCGCCGGCTCCGCCCCCCATCATATTTACATTTTAAGCAGTCTTCTTTCTGCTACATTTAGACACCTATGAAGTAGAATCCTTGAATCACGTCAGTTGTCTCCATTTTTACCGTATGTGGATTATCTTTTCATTTATCTTTCATATTTCAGGTATGATATCTGTACATTCATTTTTCTGCCGCACAGTTGTTGGTATGAACTTTTTGCACAAATAAATGATATATTTTTATCAGATGTTATTTTTCCTGTGTGTGCCTACATAGTCCCAACCAGAAGAGGGCTTTTTTCTGTGCCTGTACTCAAGGAATGATGGCACTTTTCAACATTAGGTCAGCTTTCTACACTATTGGACTTTCATAAGGCCTTTGACTAGTTATCTTGGCCCTTCCTTTTCCACATATTAACCGCCTGCTGACCGCTGATCGGCATTTGACGGGGACAGTGTGGCGCTCCTGCGCAAATCGCCGTCATATGACGGCGGCTGCGAGATCGTGCCCAGTGAGCGCGTGTGCCGCCGGAGGCGCGCCCACGCGCTCACTGTGTCCGGGGAGGGCCAGGGAGCGGGTGCGGCAGATTCGATCTCCGCCGGCCACCCGCGATGCCCCCCCCGGAGTGAAGGAGCGGAGGTCCGTGTATGTAAACACGGACCTCCGTTCTGTGTGAGGGGAAAGGGCTGTGATCACAGCCTTCCTCTATATGGAAGCTGTGATCACTCCCCTTCCCCAGCTAGGGCAGCCCACACACAGAACACGCCCAGGGAACACAGTTAACCCTTAGAGTGCCCCTGCAGGTTAACCCCTTCACTGCCAATGGCATTTACACAGTAATCAGTGCATTTTTATAGCACTGATCGCTGTATGAATGCCAATGGTCCCAAAAAAGTGTCACAATGTTCCGACATGTCCGCTGAAATATCGCAGTACCGCTAAAAATTGCAGATCGCCGCCATTACTAGTAAAAAATAAAATAAAAACCCCAGAAATTAATTCTCATCATCCGTAAACGCGGCCACTTTTGCGCAAACCAATCAATAAATGCCGATTCCAATTTTTTTTATCACAAATTTGAGGAAGAATATAAATCGGCCAAAAACGGTGAAAAAAAAATGTTTTTTTATATTTTTTTTTTGGATTTGTATTTTAGCAAAAAGTAAGAAATTTTTTTTTTTTTTGCAAAATTGTCGCTCTTCTTTTGTTATAATATACCACCAAAAGAAAGCTCTATTTGTGGGAAAAAAAGGACGCAAATTTTGTTTGGGTACAACGCCGCACGACCACGCAATTTTCAGTTAAAGCGACACAGCGCCGAATCGCAAAAAGGGCTCTGGTCCTAAAGGGGGAAATCCTTCCGAGGTTGAAGTGGTTAAGGAAATGGAACTGCAGACCAAAGTTTTTGAATCTCATAGATATGCTATATTTAATGCAGAGTTACACCTAGAATTTTTTTTTTTTTTTTGGCATCCACTTTTAATAACTAAATAGATGGAACCTTCCTTTTTTTTCCTTACTTTCAAACCGCCTAGTAATTCCATTTATTTTTTACTCACAATTTCCTTTCTCTCGCTGCTGGACTTTTCCATTTTAGCTGAGGGCATCTGAAGCCCATCCTGGGTCTCCTGGCATCTTTTCCTGAAAGAATAAAAGGAAATGCGAACTCAAGGGCGCTTGTGTGCAGTGTTGCCCACTGTCAGTTTTTAACACCAAAATAAAAACCAGCAATATTGTCTATGTTGAAATTGGTAAAAAACAGGACCAGCCTGGGTTACTATAAAAAAGTAGAAAGTTTATTGAAGACTTACATATAAAACCATGGCAGGCTTGGGAAGGAGCCGGGATGCTCGTTGCTATACAGGCTGGTTGACAGTCCTCCCTGGTGGAACCGGAGGTTTCCCTGGGCTAAGGCTAAGGAGATCGAGCCACAGTGTCCTCACAGAGCTACTGGAGATGGTGTGACGTCCGACACCGCTTAATCATGTCACCTCGGTGTCGCGAAACATGTCGTCACGCTGATGGGACCACTATCCAGTACCTGCATTGCAGACACCAGGAGCGAACGTACCGGTGAGAGCTCTTGCTGCGGCCCCTCCCTGCCTTGGTCTCTGCATACTAGTGAGGCAGACGTCACCTCCATTACACAGCCCACACCATCTCCAGTGGCTCTGTGAGGACACTGTGGCTTGATCTCCTTAGCCTTAGCCCAGGGAAACCTCCGGTTCCACCAGGGAGGACTGTCAACCAGCCTGTATAGCAACGAGCATCCCGGCTCCTTCCCAAGCCTGCCATGGTTTTATATGTAAGTCTTCAATAAACTTTCTACTTTTTTATAGTAACCCAGGCTGGTCCTGTTTTTTACCAATTTCAACATAGACAATATTGCTGGTTTTTACTTTGGTGTTAAAAACTGACAGTGGGCAACACTGCACAAAAGCGCCCTTGGGTTCGCATTTCCTTTTATTTTTTGTACTCCCACCCCGGAGCTGAACCTAGGATGCAAGGTACCTGCAGCAAGTCACTCAGTCCCCTGTGTGTCCACAATTCACAATATATGATCAGCGCCTAATCCTTTTTCATTTTCTTCCTGAAAGAAGTGCATGGTGGGTAACCATCATGCACTCCTCAGTCTCGGTCCGCCTTAAATCGCGTCATTCCCTGTCTGGAAATAACACAATTTTACATTACAGGGAAGCCCACTGACTCCTGGGAAATGATGAGTCACATCTCCCAGGAGGCCAGGGGAAGCATGAAGTGAAAAGGAGCCTAGGACCTAATAGGGGCAGATTACAGAGACCACCTAGCAACAAGCGACTAAGGGTGAGTATAATTTTTTTTTCCTTCAAAGGTAAGTCTATATAGGCAAAGGACTTGAATGATGTAAAAAAAAAAATTCTGGGTGGAACTCCGCTTTAAACTCTTCGGCTAACATTCTTGCATATGTGTGTGTGACGGACTCCCGTACTCAAGAAGAGTATGTCCGCCGTATAAGCTTCCCTTGCCGTGTACCAGCAAGATCCAAGATCGCTTAGCCCACCCAGTCACTTTTTCAGACATCAGTGTAGGGTGAAGGTAATCAGAAGACTGACTTCTTAGGTCTCACTCTGATTACCTGCAGGCAGTTGCTAGGGGTTTTCACTTATCCCCCCTTACTCCCGTTTGCTCGTTACCCAATAAACAGTCCAAGGTATTTGTTTTTTTTATATTTATTGTGGAACTTGGATGGGAGAAGGGAATAGTGGGATACTCCAACTTGAACTATTCACAGTGGATAAGGAAAACTCTCATTTGGCCTCACCACGGTATTTATGGAAGCAGACACACTGCTTTACCAGACTGCCACATGCATGGAGGAATTACGTCTTCTTGCTCTCTCTAGCAGCAGACTTAATGCAACTACTTTATCCTCAGGACACTCTCTAACCTCCCCTTGACTGACGCCCGTCCACTGACTCTTCTAGCTGAAGGGGTGACCCTCACAGGAGCGGCCCCATGATACAGATCTGCACTCACTGTAGGAAGCTTCAGATTCTTGCTGGTGTCTCTCTTCCAGTCAGCTTTGCAGGACCTCTGAGTTCAGCTCCTCTCTGACCTCAGGCCCATAGGTCAACTACCCAAGGCCGCATAACAACCTCTGCAGAGGAGGGGCAGCTACCCCCTCCCTCCAGGACCCCACTCTCCAGCTGAAAGACCCATGAGCACATGTGCCCTTGGCATTTATACAGTATCCCAGCATGCAATGCAGCACTTTTCCTCTGCCAATCGCCAGGGCTGTAACAATACCTCTGCCCTCACTTGTCAGGTCCCCTCCCACCGTCCAATATACCTCTCTATTGGACCAGTGTGGGACATTCAGACAAGCTGAGCTGCACCTGAGCACCATAAGCAGACCTCACCAATAGATAGGAAGAGAGCACTCTGACCATCATCCTGGTAAGCAGAAAGACCAAAAACTATAATCTCTTCTAGCACCTACCTAGGAGGGTGCTACATCCACCCCCCATCAAACAAGCCATGTCCCCACTGACTTTGGGCATTGGCCCTTGTAAAAATACATCTACACAGAGTATCCCATAAACTTGGAAAGGGGGAAAAGGGAAATAACACGTACAGGGCCATGGGGCATATACCCCATATGTGGCCAGTGAGCACAATCATTTAAGAGAAAAAATATAGATATCTGCTGTACAAAGTATTTACATTTTTTTTTAAAGAGTATTTGCCAGGTGCTCTATGTTAGTGCACCCCCCACCAAACAAAACCGACTGGCAGGGAAATGGCCATACACCCCTAACTAACTATGCTACAAATAATATTTGTACACATATACAGTAATATATCGTGAACAACCTCCACAGAGGCATGAGGACTTCTTGCAGGCCTGCAAAGAAAAGAAATACACAAGCATATAGTACTATGCACCCTATCAGGCCCGGACTGGGACACAAAATAGGCCCGGGCATTTTAGACCGAGCAGCCAATTTTTCCAGGGACCAGAGGGGGATGGGGGGGGGGGGGTGGTGTCGGTCCTCCACACTGTAATATAAAGGGGACTGCACTGTAATGATTACAGTGCCCCTGCAATCATGCCCCCCCTTTTCTCTGTAATCACAGTGCCCCCTTTAACTCTCTGCTCACTGTGCAGATCTCCACCTCCTCCTACCCAATGCTCCCTTACATCAGAGTCTGAACAGAGCTCCCTTACATCAGAGTCCGCATCCCAGTTACATCTGAGTCCTCACAGGGACCCCCCCAGTTACATCAGAGTCTGCACAGGGACCCCAGTTACATCAGAGTCCGCACAGGGACCCCAGTTACATCAGAGTCCGCACAGGGAGCCCCCAGTTACATCAGAGTCCGCACAGGGAGCCCCCAGTTACATCAAAGTACGCACAGGGAGCCCCCAGTTACATCAGAGTCCGCACAGGGACCCCCCCCAGTTACATCACAGTCTGCACAGGGACCCCAGTTACATCAGAGCCCACACAGGGAGCCCCCAGTTACATCAGAGTCCGCACAGGGAGGCCCCAGTTACATCAGAGTCCTCACAGGGAGGCCCCAGTTACATCAGAGTCCGCACAAGGAGGCCCCAGTTACATCAGAGTCCGCACAGGGACCCCAGTTACATCAGAGTCTGCACAGGGAGCCCCCCAGTTACATCAGAGTCCGCACAGGGACCCCAGTTACATCTGAGTCCTCACAGGGACCCCCGCAGTTACATCAGAGTCTGCACAGGGACCCCCCAGTTACATCAGAGTCCACACCGGGACCTCAGTTACACCAGAGTCTGCACAGACCCCCCAGTTACATCAGAATCCACACCAGGACCTCAGTTACACCAGCGTCTGCACAGAGCCCCCAGTTACATCAGAGTCCACACAGGGACCCCCCAGTTACATCAGAATCCACACCAGGACCTCAGTTACACCAGCGTCTGCACAGAGCCCCCAGTTACATCAGAGTCCACACAGGCATCCCAGTTACATCAGAGTCCACACCGGGACCTCAGTAACACCAGAGTCCACACAGGGACCCCCCATTTACATCAGAGTCCACTCAGGGACCCCCCATTTACATCAGAGTCCGCACAGGGACCCCCCATTTACATCAGAGTCCGCACAGGGACCCCAGTTACATCAGAGTCCGCACAGGGACCCCCCAGTTACATCAGAGTCCGAACACCCAGTTACATCAGAGTCCACACAGGGAGCCCCCCCGTTACATCAGAGTCCACACGGACACGCCCCAGTTACATCAGAGTCTGCACAGGGACC
>BLSH010115553.1:73956-93798 GCA_018402905.1 Glandirana rugosa
TGAACCTGTCTCCCTACCGACACCTGCACCATATGAACCCAAGTATACCACATCCACAGCCACCCCTCTGTCCAAGTATACCACGTCCACAGCCACCCCTCTGTCCAAGTATACCACGTCCACAGCCATCCCTCTGTCCAAGTATACCACGTCCACAGCCATTCCTTTGTCCAAGTATACCACGTCCACAGCCACCCCTCTGTCCAAGTATACCACATCCACAGCCACCCCTCTGTCCAAGGTTTTACTTACCTTTTTATAAAATGAAATCAGGTTTGTGTGACAACTTCTGCCTTTCATGAATCCATGCTGTCTGTTGCTTAAAACACTTTTTTTCAACAAGAACTCATCTCTGTGATCTTTTATTAAACTCTCCAGTATCTTCCCAGCTATAGAAGTTAAACTAACAGGTCTATAGTTACTTGGTAAAGACTTTGATCCCTTTTTAAATATGGGCACCACATTGATCCTACGCCAATCCAGTGGTACCATTCCAGTCATTAATGAGTCCCTAAAAATGAGATACAATGGCTTTGAAATGACAAATCGAATAAGGGTAACACTATACCCCCTACACACACTTACTACCTATGCGCCAAATGGAACTGAGATTTATTAAAATCTGAATAACCAAGTATACATATAAAGAAAGATAGCAGCCACTTATATAGATGAAAGTACGTTAATAGTAATATCCAAAAATATTGGCAAGTGGCACAGCAGCACTCTATATATTCATTCGTCAAAGTATCAACAAACTAAATATATATATAACAGTCCAACAATAGTCCCTGTCACGAACCTGACGGTGGAGTCTGTCTTGTGCAGGGAACAACCGCTCTTGCGCACCCAATTTAAGGACCCCTGGTAGAGTGGACAGAGATTCGAGAGTGCGGGATGGCATGAGGGCTCGATGGTCACTGATGATGTTTTGATGATCCAGATGGTCGTGCTGATCAGAAGGGTGGTCGTGCAGGCTGGGTCGGCAACAGGCTGGTAGTGCGGTACAGAAGGGTCAGGCAAGCGGATAGTCAAGTCCAAGCAAGGTTCGTTAACGGGCGGGCAGCAGAAGTACAAGGGAGCAGACAATCGGATGGTCGTGGATAGCCGGTGCAGGCAGCAGAACAACAGGTCAGGACAAGCCAGGTCAACAGGAAACGGAACAAATACAGGAACAGGTAGTTGGAGCTGAGGCTCACAGGTCACGGACGCTGTAGAACGAGCAACACTTGTTGCTGGGATCACAGGGTTTAAATGACGCCGTTTGGCGCCGTTTCCGGCGAGTGCGCGTGAACGCGCACAAGCGTGCGCACCACCGCGGAAACGCCCAGAAGCTTCTGGTCAAGTTCTTTATCTATGTTGTAGAAATTTAGGTTGTGTATTATGTATTGTCACAGTGTCTCCCAGTGTTGGTTTACCGGTATTCGCTGTGTACAGTGAATATGGCTTTAACCGATATTGAGGAAAGGCCATTTTACAATCTTCCATCATTTGATAATTACACGCTACCCGCCAGATCATCCCGGCCGGCAGGCGCTCTGAGCGGTTATCGCTGGAGCAAACGCTGGTCCGGATCTTTGAGGTGCAATGCACGTTCTGTGGTGCGGGTGTATTACCGTCAATCAGGGGGCCCCTGTCTTCTGTACAGATCGATCTGCTTGGCGGCAGTTTACTTGCCTTATGGAATTAGTATTGCCTTTTATGTAAGGATAATGATCTGTGGGCTTTCTGTGGCATCTGATCAATGTGACAGAAATCTACAGCTATATTCCTTTGTGTTGTAATTTACCCTTTAATGGAACAGTAGCATAATTGCTATGTAATATAGTTCAGAGAGCTGTATTGGGTAGTGATTCATTGTAATTGGCAGGTTTGTACATGTGTGGTGGGTTTGGCTTGGAAGGCTTCTGTGAAGATAGCACATGGCTTTCATTGTCAGCTGTTTTCTCATGCAGGCCAGCCAACTCCCCCCCCCCCCCCATACATGCATGCCTTTCCTATTGTATAGTTTGAATATAAACAAGTGTGTCACTTCCGGTTCCGGCGCTGCATGGAGAGGAGCTGAGAAGGACTAGCTCTGCTCCCCTGCCACAGAAATCGGCTCCCGCACCGGCTACATCCAGGAGGGACACCCCATCCTAGACTCCCTGCTATCCCCAGGACTCGAATGGACCGATTCGTGGAACGATCCGCTCCGCGATCATCAGCCGCTATGCAAGCCCAGGGAGGAGAAGCGCCGCACGCCGCAGCCATCATGGCCGCCGGCCCTCAGGTACTTTCCTATGCAGCCAAGCTCGCGGCACCCCCTCCTCAATCCACAGGCAACACTGGCGCTCACACTCTTCAGAACCCAGCTACTTCCACCACAGCAGACCCCTCTTCCCCAGCCAGCATCGCTCAGGCGGTTGTGCTGCTAATCCAGCTGATCATTACTGAGGCGGTGGATGCAGCTATACACAAGGGCCTTGAACAACTACACACAAACCTCCAGCTGCAGGCTAGCAGAATAGATCAGGCTGAAGGCAGGATTTCAAACATGGAGGACGATACCACGGCACTCACTGCTGCTGTGGCTAAACTGACCACCATTCAAAAGGAGCTGCAGGAGAAGGTTATTGACCTGGAGAATAGAACCAGAAGAAATAACCTGCGCATTATTGGCCTCCCGGAATCATACCCTCAAAGGGACCTTCCCAAGATATGTGCGGTGATCTTACCCGAACTGCTGGGTCTCCGAACGCCATGTGTGGTGGAAAGAGCGCACAGAATTGGCCAACCCTCAGAATCCCGCGCTAAACCCAGGGCAGTCATAGTCCGCTACCTCAACTATGTGGACAAATAAGCCATACTACAATCCTTTAGGAGAGCTCGCTCCCTAACATTTGAGGGAAATGATTTACTGATCTTCGCTGACTATTCAGTAGAAGTCATGCAGAGACGAAAGGCTTTCTCTCCAGTATGCACTGCCCTTCATAACCGGGCCATCAGATTCAGCCTGGCTTACCCGGCAACCCTCTATGTACACTCCCCGCAGGGAGAAAAGCTTTCCTTCACATCCCCTCAAGAAGCTGAGGCCTACTTGTCAGAGACCCTGCAAACAGACATGGACCAGACACCTCCCTCAGACCCCAGCAGCCACAGCTCTCCCAAGAAATCCTCTATGATGCCCAATAACTCCCGGAGCCCAGATAAGCCCCCATACAAAAGGGTTCGTTTTGTCCGCCAGGATACTTCCGAACCGCGGGTCTAACCCAGGCTCACCAAGGCCATCACGGCCAGGGAAGTGCCTTCTCTTATGCTCAACTGATTACCTCCAACATCATTAAACAGCTACTTCTCTGATTCTCTATAAGGAACTATGTTTTCCATAGCCGAATGATCAGCGAACTGTGAGTTATTTCATACAGGATGGTCCTTAGGGGCCCTCCTTCACCCACTTTTTTTATCTCTCCTTACAACCAGTTCGTCATTAAGCCACAAAGCTATGGGCTGTTAACATTCAACCTTAAATGTTGTTTCTTCGAATATATTGTTGCTGTTTTTGCCTTCTGATTACTGAGTTGTATTTTGGGACCTCCGCTGATACCTCCTGCGAGCCCGCCAGAGGATGTTATACGGCAGCACTGGACCCGCACCAGGTATCAACGCGAGCCTTCTTTTTCTTTTTTGGTAACTTTAAGGGTACAATGGCCCAAAACAGGCCATCATGGGGACGATAAGGTACTGTATGTAACCCCTATAATATGATGTCATCCCCCCTCTCCTTTGCCCCTTCTTCCCCATCCCTTCCCCCCCTCCCTCCCCCCTCTTCTCCCCCCCAAGCCTCCCCTCCTGGTTCAGAATTGACCTTTTCTCTGGCAGGGGCGGGCATTTCAATAGCTGGATGACCCCCATGCAGAAAAAAGTGAAGTTCGTAATAATTTTGTCGCATAACGCACCTTCCCGGTGTTTACATTGTTGTGGTACTATGACTTTTATGGATCAATACGTTGTTTATGTATATCCTTTATTCCCCTGCTCTAGAGGGCGCAATGGCGTCCATCACATTAGGTGGCCCTTCACCATAATTTTGTTACATTACTGCACACTATGGATCCCCCAGGGCTCGGGAATAACCTGAAAATTGTGACGTGGAACGTCAAGGGGCTGCGTTCCCCAAATAAACGCATGCAGATTCTCAGACACCTAAAGAGACTAAAGGCTGACATTGCCCTTTTGCAAGAAACTCATCTCGGGGCAGACGATCTCTCCAGGCTGCGCAAGCTGTGGGTAGGCGAAGTACACGGATCCCCTTCCGTGAAGAGAAAGGCCGGCGTTGCCATCCTTATCCAGAAACATTTACCAGCCAAAGTGCACAAGGTAGACATAGACACTCTAGGGCGCAGGACCACTATTCACATCTCACTGGCCAACAGAGAAATGGCCATATCCAACATCTATGCTGACAACTCTCCCACCCATTTATTCTTTCGGGACTTATCCACCTGGGCCTTACAAATCACTGAACCCCTGCACCTAATAGGAGGCGATTTCAACTCCACAATGGATCAGGGGTACGACCAATCCGCAACATCGCCAAATTGTACGCCCAATCCCAAACAAACCTCCATGCTAGCCCAAACCATGGACTCCCTAAAACTGTCGGACGTCTGGCGAGTCAAACACCCAATTGACAAAGAATTTACTTTTTATTCCTCCCCCCACAAATCATTCTCAAGAATAGATTATTTTTTCGCATCTCCTACCCTTCTTCCCCTGGTGAACTCGCCAGTCATAGAGAGCATGGCAATCTCTGACCACTCTCCTGTAACTGTGGAGCTCACAAACCTCCTCGGTAGACCTCCTGGCTCGACATGGCGATTCCCTTCCTACCTATACAAAAATGAGGAGCTGAAACACTCTCTACAGCTCGCGTGGGCAGAATACTCTGATACTAACAGGGAACACCTCTCTACACCCAATCTATTTTGGGAAGCCGGGAAGGCCTTTCTCAGAGGCCACATTATCTCTTTCGCAGCGAGGTTCAAAAAAAAGACTCGTGGGAGCCTCATGTCAGCCAGCAACGCACTCAACCAGGCCCACCGGACACTCAACTCATCTAGGACCCCCGAGAACATCCGAGCATGGCAGCAGGCCAAAGCGGCCTTCGACCATTGGTCATCTGAGCAGGAGTCCATACACAAATTTCAGTCCTCACTTTTTTTCCACAAATATGGAAACAAGGCGGGGAAGTTGCTGGCTCGGATGTCCTCGGGAAACTTCACTCCAACTCATATCTCTGCTCTGAGGAACCCCTCTGGCCACAAAGTCACTGATACATCCAACGTGAACTCCCTACTTACAGATTACTACACTGCACTCTATACCGAAGACTCGGTAGACACTCATAAAGCGTCGGAACTCCTTTCCTCAATCACACTACCTTCCATCTCCGAGGACCACATGGCCATGCTAAATGCTCCCATAACAAGTGAGGAAGTTCAGAGCACCATTAAATCAATGTCCAATGGCAAGGCTCCGGGTCCGGATGGTCTCTCTTCTGACTTCTATAAGCTCACGTTAGACTTCACCGCAGAAACCCTCTCGAAGGTATACAATACGATCTGGGAAGGAGGCCCCTATTTACCTTCAAGCTCTCTAGCGCACATAAAACTACTAGAAAAAAAAAATAAAGACCCCCTATCCCCTGGCTCATACAGACCAATTTCACTTATAAATGTAGATGCCAAAATTCTTTCAAAAATTATAGCCTCTAGACTAGCCAAAATTCTCCCCACTCTGATCCACCCAGCTCAATCAGGATTTGTTCAAGGACGCTCAGCCACATTAAATATTAGAAAAGTACTACTCAAGCTAGAACAAGCCAAACAACACCCCGAAAAAGATATGGCCATAATATCATTAGACGCTGAGAAAGCCTTTGATAACATAAGTTTCAAATGGTTGTTCATGGTACTAGACGCTATAGGCTTTACTGGTCCCTTTCTAGACTTAATACATAAAATGTACTCCAACCCTACTGCTCGTCTAGTCACTCCCACCTTCATCTCCCCGATATTCCCCCTGGGCAAAGGGACTCGTCAAGGCTGCCCACTATCCCCATTATTGTTTAATTTGGCCATAGAACCCCTCTCCAGACAACTTAATTCTCCTCTAGGTATCAGCGGGGTAACCATAGGTGACCAGGTATGCCGCTCGGCCTTCTTTGCTGATGACATTCTTTTATTCTCCTCTGACCCACTAAACGATTTTAACCATCTAACAAATATTCTCCAAAATTTCAAGGTCTGTGCCGGTCTCAGAATCAACCTAGACAAGAGCGAAGTGCTACCCCTAAACCCCCAGCTTGTGAAGTCCTGGAGATCGGCCTCGCCCTTCTTAATTGCCGAGGGACATCTTACCTACCTGGGCATACGGGTTGGTAGGGATCCGTCTTCTTTATATTCATTAAATTACCCCCCACTTATAGAAAAAATTGTTAAGCAACTGGACAGCTGGGGGGCCCTCCCTCTCTCACTCATTGGGAGATGTCATTTGGTCAAAATGGTCTCATTCGCTAGATTACTATATCCTTTACAAATGCTACCTCTGCTACTAAAGCATAGGGATGTTAAGAAAATTCACAGTGCGATTTCCACTTTTCTGTGGAAGGGCAAACCACCAAGGATATCTCTTCAAAAACTCTGCCTCCCGAGGGGTGAGGGAGAGATGGGCCTCCCAGCCTTAGATTCTACAACCTTGCCTGCCTACTGAGGAATGCCTTGGATTGGATTGCTGGCCACTCCACCTACTCCAATCTTCACTTAGAAGAAGCCCATGCAGCCCCGTACGATCTAAAGGCTATACTTCATACCAGAATTACCTCTCTACGCCTCATTTGAAAGCCAGTCTGGTGTTCAGAGACACTGTTATAGCCTGGAGGGAAATATGAAAGCTTATAAATCTTCCATCAGCAATTTCCCCGAGTCTACCTATATTAGGCAACCCCATGTTCCCAGCATCGCTGGACACTCAAGCTTTCGTCAGCTGGTCGGCCAAGGGGCTCTTGAGGGTATCCCAACTATACAAGAAAGGGAGGAACACTTTAAGGGAGTTCTCGGAGGTTATGGAGGAGTTCTCCCTTCCTTCATCCCATGTTTTCCACTACCACTACATCCAGCTCAAGTCTTTCCTATCATCGTGCCAAGGACCCTTTTCTGACCCATGCAAAACCTCATTTATTGACTCTTTACTGACCAATGGCAATTATTCTATCTCGCACATATATGGAGAGATAGTCAGATACCAAGCCTCCAAATATTCACTAGCCCCCTTTCGTCCCTGGAGCCCTATTCTGGACAACCCGGAAGCGCCGGAAGAGATCCTTTAGGGTTATAAGAAGATCTGCTCACTCATCATTGCTGAAACCTGGAGAGAGACGCAATTCAAAATAGCACACAGAGCTTATCTCCCTGCATGCTTCACTCCAGGCTCTCAGTCTCGAGGTATATGCCCGTGGTGCTGCTCCCCTAAAGCTACTCTATATCATAGGTTATGGACTTGCCAACACATTTCTCTCTTTTGGGATACGATCTTAGAGTACATCGGATCAGTCACTGGGCATCCACTCCCCAAGGACGCTATGCTATGTCTGTTCAGCGGAACCCCGTCCGGGTCTCAATCAGCTGCAAATTCCTTATCAAGGATATCTAACTGGAGTCATCTGTGTTTGCTCTCGGCTAGAAGAGCCATTATGCAATCATGGATTCACCCAACCCCCCTGGGGCTGTCCCAAGCCAAACAAGGTCTGTTCTCCTTACTGTATTTTGAAAAACAACACTCTATCAACTCGAATTTAAAATCCACAAAAAAATTATTTGCGAGATGGAGGAAATTCATCGAGCACTCTTTTAACAATGCGGAGATCTCTCAATTCATGGACCCTTTTAAACTTACGGAGTGGTACTTGAAGGAAGACTTAACCAACACTCTAGGAAAACTCAAAATTTAACCCGAGACAATCAGCTTGCCCATGCAACCCCCCCCCTTCCCCCCCTGACGTTCCACCCCTGTGGATCAATAACACTATCTCACTCCTCAAGTAAAATTTTCTGGGCTGACCTCAATGTGACAACGTATCTCCTCCCAGAACTTCTCCCCCCCCACTTCCATTGGAACCTGCATGAGAATACCACATTATATCTTGGCAAATATATGTTACTGTTCACCGGCTGAGACTAACCCCCATTTACCGGGCACCCCCTTTTCCAAACTGTTGACGATATGTTTTGATGTGATTTCTAAAAGGTATATTTTGTACTTGAATTCGTTGTAATTCTGTGAAACTTCAATAAATTGTTTATAAAAAAAAAAAAAAACAAGTGTGTCATTGGTTGGTGGTTTTGTATTGAGCTCATGTCATGTGACTGTGCCTTGGAGGCTGATTGGCTGATTGTGAAGCCATCAGTCCCCTTTGTTCTCTCTGTTTGAGCAGTATAAATAAAGGCCGAAAAGCAGAGCTAAAGCAGGACAAGATCCCTGAGAGCGGCCATGTGAGATGAAGCAATCTGTGTCTGTGTCTGCTTCAACACAGGTCACTCAAATGCATTATGCAAAAGAGCTGAAAAGTGCACTTATTAGCGCAGGCAAAATATAATGCATACACGGTATTATAATTGCCCTTACAGAAGATGGCGGGCCAGATTTTTTGGAGCTTACAGAAATTTCCATCACAGCGGACGGAAGGGAGGAATCGTTCCGGATCAGTACATCAAAGAGTATGATTATGAATATGCTTTGACTGCATGAGCGGTATCAGCATTGTGTGTGTTATGTTGTAATTTTGGCGGTAATTAGTTTGGAGTCTCAGATTGTATTTTCAGTCTGTAAGGGGAGAGTTTTTCAGTTTGGGCTGCTTTTGGCGGGAAAAGCGTAAAGTTACCACCATTTTATTTTAAAATTGTTACAATTTCAATTTTGTTTCTGCTGAACTTGCTTTTAAACCGAATTTCAGCGTTTTGTGGAATGAAGTAATTGTCTGCAGGAATTTCAGTTTCTGGTTTTGATTGCTTTGATTTCGTGCAAATATTTCAGTCTCAAGTGAAAATCGTTCGTTTTTGTACTGAATTCCATTTTCAGTAGAATCATTTTTGTTGTAATGTTGTTTTGCGTAGTCCCAGCTGTAATTCAGTTTTTGTTAGAGACAATCTGTTGTTAGACGGCTATTCAGGTTTAAGTGTGAAACCGAGTTAACATTACAGTGTATGGAGGTCTTTTTGTGACGAATTGCGCCTTTTTTTGATTTTTTGGCGGCAAATTTAGTTTAGACACAGTATTGTAATCGTAAAGAGATTTCGTGCCTTTCACACTGTAATTCAGCTCTGGTTCTGTGTGTTTAGAGTACAACTCGTTTGTTAATGAAACCGCTGGTTGTTTTAGACGCTAAAGTTTGAGTAGCACATGGCTGTCCCGGGTTTGGCAAATCTGGTTGATAAATTCTGTGTTATGCGTTTGTATTGGTTGTTCTCAGTGCGGTCGTTTTGTTTCCATCATGTGTTTGGCGTCATTTTCTTTGGGTAAAGAGGGCCATGGGGCTGTAATGTTGTTTCACTTACTGCCATTTTGTGTTGTGGACCACATGGTGTGGCAGCCATCTTGGAATAGTGACAAAGAAGCCACATGGCTGAGATGCCATTTTGATATACACCTTTGTTTGGAAAGGCAACTTTTTATAAGAATCATTATGTGATGTTTTTACAGGATTTTTGCATCGGTTTTTATCCAGTTTTGACTTGTTCAGATTTAGCGTCTATACAATTCACCTGTTTTCGTGTTTTATCTTTGGTTTCGCATATAGCTGTTATGTTTTTATAACTTTTTCAGTTTTATGTAGGCATTTATGTTTAAGCAGCTTTTTCATAGGGTTTTTGTTGTATAACCATTGATTTTCAATGATAGACTACAGTGTGGAGTATAACTGATCCATTCTTGTATTGGATTCAGTTTTGTTTAAAATCAGTTTTGTTTTTGGACTAATTTGTGGTTAGTGTTATAGGCATAGTGTTTTCTACGGTAGGTTGTGTTCCAGGTACGGGCGGTCCCCGGGTTACAAACAGGATGAGGTCTGTAGGTTTGTTCTTAAGTTGAATTTGTATGTGAACGGATCGGAACAGGGACATTTTTTTTTGTAGCTTCAGGAAAAAAAAAACTATTTTTGAGATTTTTGGATAGCATAGGGAAGGGTTAGCACCCCTGTGATGTTTGTTTTTCCTGTCTATGTTTCTGTTTGGGAGATGTCGCCTCACTTCCTGTCCCAATGATAGTTGGATTTTGAAAATTTTGAGTTGTGAAAACAAGGATTGGTGATAAAGCTTCAGTGGAGATGCCTTTGCTCCATAATAACTCTTACAGGAGTGAATTTCCCTTCCTAGGTGGATATTTCCTGTCACTTCCTGTTGTCTACCGCCGTTTGTGGGTGGGATTCGTTTGTGGGTCAGATGTTTGTATCTAGGGGACCACCAGTAGAGACATTATACCTTCCTATGTGTAATCAGTAACCGGCATCTCCATTTCTTTAGTCTAACATCAGGAAATAGACTGAAGCCAAGGTATGTATAGTGAGGGTTTTATTGTACTTCCGTGGATGTTTGGCTGCACGGGTTAGGTCGGAACGAATGTGTACATTGGAAAGCGACACGTTTGTTCCAGCCTTCAACGTGTGAGGAGCAGATTCTGAAACCCGCCCCACGTGTAACCGTGTCAGTACCGGGGGTGGGGAGGGTGTGGGTGGTTGCTGAGCTGTATAGCCGTACAAATCCATCGGGTGGAGGCTTCTAGCTGACCGGCGGGGAAGCCGTGTATACTAATCGGAGTCGGTACCAGCTAACACTGCGAAAGAAGGCACCCGGCAGTGTTGCTCCTAAAACTTGGTGCAAAAGTCGGTTCCAATCGACATGGGCAATGGGCCGTCCATGTATGAGGGGGGAAGCGAGACCCCTCAATCTAGCCAAACAGCTTCGCGGTACATAAAGTCTGTGTTTGGGGCTCGGGCCATGTGACCCCTCAAAAAGTGGATGTTCCTTTGATGTCTGGAGATGGGAAAAGTTCATTACTGAATTAGGAGCAGACTCCGGACAACAAAGACGCTGGATATAGTGATATTGGGGCTTCAGAAATCTATTATGGTGTATTAGCAGGATATGCAGAGTGCGTTTTCAGTCCGGGTGATGCGCATTTTGTATATTATATATATATGTATATTTTGTATACTTGGCCAGAGGGGAAAGCCGTAGTTACTGATCCACTAAGGGCAGCCAGGGAAGGATTGGATGTGTATTACATGATTCTCTGGTCATTGTGGAATGTATTGTGTTAGCCCTTGGAAAAAACGTTGTTGGCTAAAGCCCAACCTAACCAATTGTGCGTTTACTCCGTCTGCTTTTAATTTTTTGTCTTGCTTAAGTTTTTTAAGTAGCATGATAACTATGAAATCTTTCCCTTTGCATTTGTATGTAAATGTTTGTCTTATGTCTCAGTGGCAGCAGTACATGACATGGATGTGTATGTACATTTATATATATATATATATATGTGTATGTATGTGTATATATGTGTGTATATATGATGTTCATATTAGTAAAAAGCAAACATAAGGAAAAAAACTAGCAAAGATCTCAAAAAGACACAAACTAACTTAACAATACATTCCTAGAAGATAACATTAGTTACAGTTACAGCTTTAGCTCTGGTTCTTGCCCCTCCCCCACAAAACCAGCATGGGTATCCGGACAACTAAGTGGCCCACAAGGGTGCTTTAGCTTTAAGTTTGGTAAGAGGAGTAGTTTTGTAGGATCCGCGGTTTGTGAGAAAGGTACAACAGTCAATCTTATATATTAGACCCCCAGCCTTCTCTAGTAGCACCAATAGACTAGATGACATCTGTGGGTAGGAAGAGGGTGACATACAGACTGAGGGAGGAATCCCCCAGACTGTCCTGTTATTGTGCAATGCAGGGGACCGTTGGAATCCCACTGTGTGACATAACAGCCCCTACTACTTCTTATGCCGTTCCACAGCTTATAAGTGAAGACCCCCTAATGCAAGCATGGGGAAACTCGTCCCAGCATCTTACGTCGTGGCCGATCGTTAGGATTTGATGGCGCGAGAGAAGGTAAGAATGGCAGGGACAGCTCAAAGGGAATTGTTAACCAACTCCAACAAGGCCTGGGCATGGTTTCCTGCTTGGACAGGGTGGGGGTTGAACTTAGGAAACGATTGAACAATTTCTCATCCATTGTGGATGGGGTGTTCAATGAAAGCGTTGAAGCTGTGAGGGAGATCTCACAGGAACAGCGACAGCGTCTATTACAGGAAAAGATGACCTTTGATTATCTTGTAGCACAAAAGGGGGGTTTCTGTGAGTTCAGCAGAAGACTGTTGTACCCGGATGACAGGCACTAGTGACAAGGTCCAAGTCCATATGGATAAAGTTAGGTCCCTGCTAGGGAGAGCCAGAGCTATAGCCAGTGAAGGTTGGAATCCTTTCTAAAGGGGTTGGGAGATTTTGGAGAGTTCTTGTTCTTTCCCTAGGATCTTGGTTGAAGGAAGTAGGGGTATATATACTCATGTTGTTTTGTTTCTATTCCTTCTATATGCCATGATGAGATGTTCCTGCTGCCTGATCGATCGTCACCAAAGCCTGAGCAGATGACCACATCTTCCTAGCCAAGACAAGAGGTCCCCTGAAGTCCAGCCCATGTACCAGATGCTGAGGATTCCAGCGCTATAACCCCCATCATGCTTTCCCTCTGAGTCATCCCTCCTGAAGAATGCGTGTCAACCATGCTTTTCTTTTGTTCAATGGATGGACTGAATGTTTCATTTTTTCTTTTTTGATTGGACTGGTGTTCGTGTTTAAAAGATGACAAGACTCATCGAGGGACACATGGGAGCATATGACAAGAGGAGGAACTGTTGTAGAAATTAAGGATGTGTATTATGTATTGTCACAGTGTCTCCCAGTGTCGGTTTACCGGTATTCGCTGTGTACAGTGAATATGGCTTTAACCTATATTGAGGAAAGGCCATTTTACAATGGAAATCTTCCATCATTTGATAACCACACGCTACCGCCCGAACATCCCAGCCGGCAGGCGCTCTGAGCGGTTATTGCTGGAGCAAACGCTGGTCCGGATCTTTGAGGTGCAATGCACGTTCTGTGGTGCGGGTGTATTACCGTCAATCAGGGGGCCCCTGTCTTCTGTACAGATCGATCTGCTTGGCGGCAGTTTACTTGCGTTATGGAATTAGTATTGCCTTTTATGTAAGGATAATGATCTGTAGGCTTTCTGTGGCATCTGATCAATGTGACAGAGATCTGCAGCTATATTCCTTTGTGTTGTAATTTACCCTTTAATGGAACAGTAGCATAATTGCTATGGAATATAGTTCAGAGAGCTGTATTTGATAGTGATTCGTTGTAATTGGCAGGTTTGTACATGTGTGGTGGGTTTGGCTTGGAAGGCTTCTGTGAAGATAGCACATGGCTTTCCTTGTCAGCTGTTTTCTCATACAGGCCAGCCAACCCCCCCTGCATACATGCATGCCTTTCCTATTGTAAAGTTTGAATATAAACAAGTGTGTCATTGGTTGGTGGTTTTGTATTGAGCTCATGTCATGTGACTGTGCCTTGGAGGCTGATTGGCTGATTGTGAAGCCATCAGTCCCTTTTGTTCTCTCTGTTTGAGAAGTATAAATAAAGGCCGAAAAGCAGAGCTAAAGCAGGACAAGATCCCTGAGAGCTGCCATGTGAGATGAAGCAATCTGTGTCTGTGTCTGTGTCTGCTTTAACACAGGTCAATCAAATGCATTATGCAAAAGAGCTGAAAAGTGCGCTTATTAGCGCAGGCAAATTATATAGCATACAAGGTATTATAATTTCCCTTACAATCTAACAGTCCCAAAGTGATGAAGAAGTTGCCCAAGCATATAAGAAATTTTCTCCAAAGGATGAACAGGAATCTTCACACACCACTACACGTGTTCAGCAGAACCTCTCCCCATAGGTAATCAACTCACCGCAGAGTATCACACCTCCCAACTTTTTGAGATGGGAATTTTGCTCTTTATATGGTGTCATGGATGCTTTTGTTGCTCCAATTTCATTTGGGGACACCAATGCTGTTTTATTTGTGAATGGATGGTAAAAGTGCCATGCTATTCAGATAAATATGGCGTCAATGATGTGAATGGGAGCCCTGCAGATGGTAATCATTTGCATAGCTTTGAGTATATCAGAGGGGTTGCCGTGCTGTACAGCCAATCCCGTGACTAAGTCTTTAGGACGAAATGCATCGGGGGCATAGCTGTATGGCAACCTTTGGATAGGCATTCCATGTGTGACACGGCCAGGGAGCTGCTCTGAGGTGGTGAGATACTGTAATTGTGTTTGGACAACATACACCAGCCAAGTGACAGCTCTCTGTCTGTCAATGCGTGGTTTTATTGTTACATTGTAAGTGCAATAGCATGAGTTTTTAATAAATGATCTTACGTTTTAAACAATGCTGCACTATTGGAGTTTTTCTATTTTCCCCCACATGTGAGTGAACCGTCAGTGAGCGCTGTCTCTGGGAATTAACCATTTGATTGCAAACTGCCAGACTGCCAAACACGAGAATGTGAGGCCATACTTTATAGCTCCCAACTGTCCCTGATTTCGAGGGACTGTCCCTGATTTGGAGCAATGTCCCTCTGTCCCTCTTTTCTCCTTATTTGTCCCTCATTTTGGTCTGATCTATAGAGTTGTATATAAAACACACTTTTTATCTATCAAAAAGTGTTTCCCAGTGCTAAACCTTTCATTTGATTTCTAAATTGCTGCATTTGTAAAGTCCAAAAGCTGATATAAAGAAATAGTACTGGTAAAAAAGCACTTGTGGGTTTAACCAATCTTGTTTTTTTGTATAATTCTCCTTTAAGGGGGTATGGCAAGGGGTGTGTCCCATGCCAGCATACTTTTGCTGATAGGTGTCCCTCATTCCCATCTCAAAAAGTTGGGAGGTGTGATACTCTGCGGTGAGTTGATTACCTATGGGGAGAGGTTCTGCTGAACACGTGTAGTGGTGTGTGAAGATTCCTGTTCATCCTTTGGAGAAAATTTCTTATATTTCTTATATACTTGGGAAGCTTCTTCATCACTTGGGACTATTGTTGGACTGTTTTATATATATTTTAGTCTGTTGATACTTTGACGAATGAATATATAGAGCGCTGCTGTGCCACTTGCATATATTTTTGGATATTGCTATTACATGGCTTTGAAATGACAGAGCTCTTGGGATGGAGCCTAGGCAGCAACCAAGTCCTCTTGTTAGAAAAAGAGAGCGTTTCCAAGTATTTCCGCGGTGGTTCGCGTCCTGCAGCTGGTGCTGTCCGCTCTACAGCGTCCCGGTTCCTGTGACCCCGGCTTTAATCTGAGAGACTTCCTGTATCTGTGACCCCGGCTTCCTGTTTGACCTGTTTTGCCTGCCGCCTGCCCTGACCTTCAGCCTGCCTCTGACTACGCCTCTGCCTGATCCTCTGAACCTTCTGCTGCCCGCACGTTGCCGACCCTGCCTGTACCCGACTATCCGCTTGCCTGAACCACTTGTACCGCACCGCCAGCCTGTTACCGACCCGGCCCGAACCACCACCCTTCTACCTGCACGAGTTCCAGTGGACCATCACCTGCCATCTGTGACCAAGTCCAGCCCTCGTGCCCCCCTGTGCTCCAGAGCTTCCTGTCTTCACTACCAGGGGCTCTTGAACCAGGGCCACAAGTGAGGTTGCCGTGACACGTGACACCTCTTCAAAATATGCTAGCAGTGAAGACCAATTATAAGGTTTTACTCCGATGGTACTTGGTCACGGCAAGAATCTTTAAATTCCTACTTGGTTATCCCACCGAGTGCTTTCGTGGATGTAAAGAGTCAAGCACACATGTTCATATTTGGTGGAGTTGCATGATTGTGAGGCTGTTTTGGGCTGAAATATTCAGGATGGCCTCAGTATTACTTCAACAAACTTTAGAACCCGATCCTGTTATTGCTCTTTAAACCACTGTACACATGACTTTACAAAAGCACAGACAAAACTGCTACAGCAACTCATGACTGCCTCTAAACAATCCATAACAAGGACCTGGAAGACCTTGGTACTCCGTGTAATTGAGATCAAAAATAGAATAACCCAAGCCATGATTCACAGCAAAATTGAGGCCACCATACTAGATAAGATCCCTAAGCACCGTAAAGTCTGTCAACCATGGGTGGGCCACTATCTCCCACCTGACTTTGACACTTCCCTCCTCGAACCCTGATGTTCAAGGCCTGTCCGGGTTCGCTGATCATGTCCATCGCTTGGCTCGAGTGGCTGACCTCTTTTCTCTCCTTCTCTCTTCTTTTTTCGTCTTACACCCCCTGCTTATCTTATTTGCCGTTATTATTATTTTTTTCTCATCTAAACATTAGATGTATTCCCCTTTGTCTATTGATGCCTAATGACAATGAATCACCTGAGGGCGTTATAGTTCTAATCACATGGACTTTTGAACATGTGCATTCGGAGGACCTTAACCTCCGTGTTCTCTATACTCACATTTAAAACTATTAGTTTTAGATGTCATATTACCGAACTAGTAATATTTCCCCCCGCCTGTGCCCTCCTCCATGACTTTTCCATCAAAATCAATAATGCAGCCATTAATCCCTCCACTCATGCCAGGGTACTCGGTGTAATCCTAGACTCTGACCTGTCCTTTCAGCCCCAAATTCAATCCCTGTCGAAAGCTTGTAGACTTCACCTCCGTAACGTCTCTAAAATGCGCCCCTTTCTAACAAATGAAACCACCAAGTTCCTCATTCACTCCCTTGTTATCTCTCACCTTTACTATTGCAACTCCCTTGTCATTGGCCGCCCTCTCCATAGGCTCCTCCCCTCTTCAGTCCATCATGAATGCTGCTGCCAGACTCATCTAACTTAACAACCGCTCAGTGTCTGCCACCCCTCTTCACCAATCCCTACATTGGCTCCCAATCGTCCAGCGAATAAAATTCAAAATACTAATCACAACATACAAAGCCATCCACAACTCTGCCCTGAGCTACATCACCAATCTTGTCTCCAAATATCACCCAAACCGTCTTCTCCTCTCCTCCCAACACCTCCTACTCTCAACCTCCCTTGTCACCACCTCCCATGCTCATCTCCAGGACTTCTCCAGAGCCTCTCCCATCCTCTGGAACTCTCTACCTCAACCTGTCCACCTATCTCCTACTCTAGCTGCCTTCAGGCGATCCCTGAAAACTCATCTCTTCAGGGAAGCCTATCACACCTCCAACTCCAATTAGATTGTGAGCTCTTCTCAGCAGGGCCATCTTAATCCTTTTGTATTCTATTGTATTGTACCTGTATTGTCCTCCTTTTAAATTGTAAAGCGCTGCGTAAACTGTTGGCGTTATATAAATCTTATATAATAATAATAATAATTTGTTTCACTGCATCATAGTACTGTTTTGTTTATACTCATTCTTATAGTTGCAAGATTATTTGTGATTCTATATGTTTTTGTGTTACTAACAGCACTAATTGTGCTATTACTGTTATATATATTTTATATTCCTTACAATAGAAAAATAGCGAACAAGAAATGACAGAGCTTATTTCTTTTAGGATCCGTGGATGGATGCCATCTGGTCCAGGTGCTTTATCTACCTTTATTCTGTCTAAATACTTCTGGACCATTTCACTTTTGAGCCATTGTGGATCATTTGGGGCTGTGTCACTACCACCCCCATTGTGGACATGAGCACCCCCATGCTCCTTTGTATACACAGAGCTGAAGAAAGTATTTAATAAGTTTGCCTTCTCTTTGTCCCCAGTCACCCACTCTAGATTATTGTGTAAAGGGCCTACATGCTGAGAACTGACCTTTTTACTATTAATATATTTGAAGAATTTTTGGGGGTTTGTCTTACTATCTTTTGCAATCTGTCATTCATTTTGAATGTTTGCGTCCTTGATTTCCTTTTTACATATTCTCTTATATTCTTTGTAACAGGTAACTTCAGGTGGAAGTCTTCTGCACCCCCAACACCACAGTGACTGCAAGAAGACCATTACTTCGGTATTCCCCCTTTATAAAATTACCACAACAGTAGGAATTGCACCTGGAAATTTGGCAAGATGTGGTCTACCTGGATATATGCTTATGGACAAAATGCCCTAGCTGGAGTTTGAGAGCTTATTGTGTTTTTAAGTTGTGCTCCTGGTTTTTACCTCCCCCATCCTGGTACTTTTTTCCCTATGTCCTTTCCTCATCTGCCCTCTTTCCTTCCTCCCACCTATGCCCATTGGTCATGCTGTCCATGTTTTTTTTTTCTTGCATTCCCTCCTCCCTCAAATTTTTTGATAATAATGATACTTGATAATGATCATCATTGACTCTCCTGTCTATGTATGCTCGATCTTAGACAAGATGAACCGTGTCCTGTTTGATAACAATTTTCTTTTGTATCAGTGATTTGTTTATGTGCTATACCAATGTGCCATTGACACTTGCCTTTTGTAATATGCCTTTTACCTGACTTTATACTGCCACGAGTTGTACCTAATTCTGCATACACCTTTAATAAACCGTTTTCTGTTTTTTTTTTTAAAAATGGGATAAAGTCCTAGGAACAAGGAATACTGAGGAAAAAATGGGAGTGCTTTAAGGGCATACTAAATAAAGGCACTGGCCAGTGCATTCCAATGGGAAATAAGTTTTAAAAAGCTAAAATGAATCCTGGGTGGTTAAACTCCAAAGTAAAAATGCATATAACAGCAAAAGAGAAGGCCTTCAAAATATATAAGGCTGAGCGGTCATTGTCAGCATTCCAACAATACAAAGAATGCAATAAGAAGTGTAAGAGCACAATCAGGGCAGCTAAAATAGACCATGACAGGAGGAGGAGAATCAAAAAACTCAAGAAATGTTTTAAAGGGATTAACAGTAAGAAAGTAAGGCCAGAACATATTGGCCCCATAGAGGATGATGAAGGGAATTTGGTTACAAAAGACAAAGTGAAGGCAATGGTTTTAAATGCATTCTTCTCTGGGTTCTTTACTATCAGAGCGGTAAGGATGTGGAATTCTCTTCCACAAGCAGTGGTTTCAGCCGAGAGTATCGTTAGTTTCAAAGAACTATTAGACGGGCACCTCAACGATCACAACATACAGGGGTACACAATGTACTATATTAACATAAACACAAGCACACTCACACACCACAGGTTGAACTGGAAGGACTTGTGTCTTTTTTCAACCTTACTGACTATGTAACAATGTAACTAGTCAAGGCACCTCAGTCTAAAATGGGGGCCCCCCTTACATCAGAGTCCCTTCTTCTCTCCAGAGTCTCATATCACATCAGAAGTCAGACTCCTCAGTTCCCCCTTTCAAATCAGAGTCTTCGGTCCGCCTCCCCTTCACATCAGCGTCCTTAATATCTGTTCCCCATCACATCAGAGTCCTTGGCCCTCCTCCTTCACATCAGGGTTTTCATTACCCCCTTTTTCACATTAGACTCTTCAGTTATCCCCCTCCCCTCTTACATCAGAGTTCATAAATCCACCCCTTTCCTTTCACATCATGTACTTGATTCCTCTCTTTCACAGAGTACCCCCCTCCTTAACATAAGAGTCCTCCGTTCTTCCCTACCCTTTCACATCAGAGACTTCAGGGGGGGGGGGGGGGGGGGGGGGGGGGGGGGGGGGGGGGGGGGGGGGGGGGGGGGGGGGGGGGGGGGGGGGGGGGGGGGGGGGGGGGGGGGGGGGGGGGGGGGGG
>BLSH010115553.1:143469-156228 GCA_018402905.1 Glandirana rugosa
ACCGAGTCCTCCTCCTACTGTCTCCCATCCTCTCACGTCTGCACTCTCCTACCCTCTGTCATCCTCCTCCTGAGCCATTTGCACTCTCCTACCCTCTGTCATCCTCCTCCTGAGCCATCTGCACTCTCCTACCCTCTGTCATCCTCCTCCATCTTCCATACATGGCTCCTCTGATCTCAGCATAATCCTCATCTTGCCACTGGGCAGATTTATTATATAACATAAAACAAACAATTTTTTTTACATAAAAATTACAGACTAATAAAATGCACACCCACTACAAAAATGACACTAATAATAATGAGGCACACATCTGCTAGAATACACTATATTGCCAGATGTATATAGATGGATTTCAGGTGTCTCCACTGAGGGGTCCTGGTAATCCTCCATCATACAAAGACATTGTAGACCTTGTGGAAACAGTTTGGTGAAGACACTTTTCTGTTCCACCAAGACTGTACCCCTCCTGTGTATAAAGCCAGCTCCATAAAGACATGGTGTGACCAGTTTGATGTTGAGGAACTCGAGTGTCTGCACCTCAACCCGATGGAATGCTTTTGTGATGAATTGAAACACTGATTGTGATCCATTTTTTCGTTTTTGGTGTCCAAAACATGAGCCAGGTCCTCTCATCTAACATCAGCACCTGACCTCACAAATGGCACAAATTCCCACAGAAACCCTCTATAATCTTGTGGAACGATGATTTTGGAATGGAATGTTAAACAAGCTCATGTAGGTTTGATGATCAGGGGGTTCACTGACTTTTTGTCATACTGTATATATCAGCTTAGAATCTGATATGAAGCTTCTCCTTTGTATGTTGTAAATTATTTGGAATAGGTGGAGGAAATAAACTCATTATAGCAGACATAGATTTATATTCCATAAACATACTTGACCCCGTCCCAGCTGACTGCCCGTTGGTGACTCCACTAGTGGCAGCACCGGTGTAGTTTTTCAGTTGACTTGTAAATGCCTGGAAATACAGAACACAAGAAAATACCCATTATACAGCAATATATGAAGTGAGGTGTCCAGTGGGATGAAGGAGAGGCTTTCTATAATCTATTGCACCAAAAAGATACCTTCTATAAAGAGTCTCTAGTAAACCAAGTTTTTGTTTGTAGTCACCAAGTGTATCAACTTACCTGTGTATCCTACCCAAGCCTGTGTTATCATCTCCCATTATTTGTCAATTGACACTCCTTCACGTAGGTGGGGTAGGGCGTGGTGAAGAGGCAATAACTCACACAGTCAGGTGCAATGGAAAACTTGTATTGAAATAAAGCAGCAACAGTTCACAACAAACCTGGTGGGAAGGCCAACCAGCCAGGTCCACTCACAGTTTCCAGCAATTTGAAGAGAGAGGGTATCAGAATGGACAGAGTCTGTAAAGAGATCAGTGTGTGGCCTGGCTGTCTCATGCTCAAATGGAAAGATGTCTGAACATTTCCCTTACCACTAAAACTTTCCCTAACAGGCGGGATACCTGTCCTACTCTACCAACTAGCAAATGCAGACCACACCTGGGAACTAGGGCCTTAAATAGGCTCTTCCTGACTCAAGATGGCCACCAGAGTCAAATGGGGAAGCAGCATCCAATAGGATAGCTTCCCCAGTGACACAGGGAACCATAGAGGAACCCTGTTCCTCTTGACTTCCTTTCCAACAACAGTGCCATTGTGGAGCACCACCTGCAGTGGAGAAAGTAGGCTTCACCTGCCTACATGTAGGATACAAGAACCAAATTCCTCACTCCTTTGTTGTTATTCAGATGGAACACTTTCCAACAGTTCCTACACAGCTCCAGCACCATCCCCATACACCTAATGATGGCCAGCTTGGGACAAGGAGCAGGACACCCCACCACCTGTCAGTGGTAATATTCAAACACTAGACTAAGGGCATATAAGGGGGGTATGGTATTGGGGTGGGTGTATTGTCCTCCATGAATCTCTCCTTGTTGGGCTCCAAAGAAGGGTCACATGATAGGCCTAGCCTGGGATGGATTCTTCTGGGCTACGCTAGGCACTTTGTATAGGGTCATTGCCTTACACATGAGGGACCTTTAGTTGAGCCAATGCTAACAATATGGTAGATAGCATAAAATGAACAAACTCTAGTAAACTCTCTTGATGTCATATACATGTAGCACCCCCATAGTGCAAGTGCGTTTTCTAGCAGGGTTTTGCTAGGTGAGGTAAAATTTAGTCAGGCCTGAGTGTAGATGCAAGCCTGAATATTTTGATCTGGGCTTGGGGAGTGGCTCAGGGAGGACTGGGGCAGCCCAACAGATGAGGTCACTAAACCCTACTGGGAGGCACTAGAACTTTTCAGAATGAAGGTGAGACAAAGGCGTCATCATTTGGAGTGTCATAGGACGCCTTTACCAATCCCCAATCTGGATTGGCAGGAGGCAGGCCATCTTATATATTCTGGGCTGGGTCAGTCGGGAAGGAGAGTGTCGGGTGGAAGTCTGGAGTTGTAGCAGAGACGCTGTGGAGGCCTCTACCCAGGGGGTCACCCCAATCTGGGGGGGTGACATTGAGGCCTGGAAGTTCGGGTGCAGCCAAGAGTGGTGGTAATTCCTGGAGTCACACAGGGGAACTGGAGAACAGCGGAGGTGCTACATGGAGAGAGACTTTAAAGTGATCCACCGGTTTGGTGAGTGACAGTCCCTGTGAGCTGGAGGAGAAAGAACTGGAGCAGGCTGGGAGAGGAATACTGGACAGTCTGTGGAGGCCTTGGGAGCCAGTCAGGGGAAGGAGAGTCACTAAGGAAAAGCAGGTCGGTGGGACCTGGAAGAGAGATGGGCTGGGAGTTGTAGCCCATCAAAGACCCGGCTAGCACTCAAGTACTTTGCTACACATTCAGGGGCCCGTGATCCCTGGCCTGTAATGAGTGTTCCTGAGGTCCTGCTGATACAGAGTAGGTCTCACCATGTGCTATCTGCGGTGAAGAGGAAGGAGTAGAGAAGCTTGATAAAATTCCTTTCAGGCTGGAAACTAATTGATGTGCTGGAGAGAAGTAAAAGAGTGATAATCTGCAAGTTCTGTGCTAGAGAGAGAACTGTAGAAGAAACGGCCAGCAAGTTGAGTGCTGGAGAGTTGTGAGAAGGATAGTCTGCAGTGAAGTGCACATATACAGGACTGTATATGGAGTTCATGTACCATAATTCTTTGGGCATCCCACAGTCATTCCTTATCCCCATCCAAGTTATTTCCCCTAAATAAAACAACAAAAACAAGAGCCGGCCTGTTCAGTGTCTCCAGATGTGTGATATATGGTGTGATTGAGAGTAGCTATAAGGAATACTACTACTACCAGCCACTCTCAATGGAGCACATGGCTACATACACTAACATGGTCAGTGACATATTTAGGAGGGACACAAAGAGCCAATGCCCTCTCCACCTGTCCAGTATATCACCATTACCTCACTCCCAGTAATGGTACCGGATCCCTCACCTAGCACAGATTCATTGGGCTCACTGCACCCAACTCCTGTTCTGTTCTCCTATGTACTGGTTAAGGGGCCTCGGTTGTGCAGATCTGCTCCTGTTGCTATGGGATGCAGATTGTGGCCAAAGGAGTGCCAAGAACATCTCCCTCATTGGAAAAGGCTGTCCCACCCGTCACATGTACACACTTAACGACAGGCTTCTAAAGAAACCTTTGTTGCCCTTGGTAACCACTTGTATCTTCACACTATAGGAACTCCTTGTACTGGTGTGTTCATACCTCAAAGTGTTTACTGACCTGAGCTGTAGACTATAAGTGCCAGTTACTTACATTGCACCCCTTGAATAACTTCAGACCATATCTGGAATTAAGTTCAAGCTTTGGCAAGTCACAAGTCATCCAGACTCCAGCAATGGCATCAGTTAGCACGTGCAAACGTTATCCCTGACAAGAGGATGTTCCCCCGGGATCTGGGCTCGGTCCCTTTTATAGCATACAGGGCTGGAGGGTCAGACCCAAGAAAACACACCAAGAAAAACCCAGGAGATTTGTTAACCCCTAACTACCCGCTGGGGCAGAGGAGATCACTACCTGCCTACAAGCATCACAATAAATATGAGATCTCCATTACCTTGATGTTGTCCTTGTCACTGGGGTGAAGGACCAAATGAACTTCTTGAAGACTCTGTACTTTGTTTTCGCAGCTAAACTGGAAAATCTCATTGAGCATCACATTTGCCACCAAATCTTTTGGAAAACCGAAATTGCCGGTTCCAATAGCTGGGAAAGATATTGACGTCCGCTGGTTCTGCTCTGCTTTCACCAAACAGTCTTTAATAATTTTGTGAAGAATCTGAAACAGAGAGTCCGAGATTGAAGTGATGTGTTTAATTTGTAATTCTACATATAGCTACTCTACGTATAGCTTTTCTTCCTGAGGACTGAAAGGGCTTAGGCTTAGGAGGTGACACAGCCATCGTGGGTGCATTCAGTTGAGCCAACCGACCTACTAGCATGTTTTAAAGTTGATATTGAAATTGCATATTACATATTTCTATATTTAACGTTGTCTAATTGGCTCACAATATTTAAGAATGCCTCCAAGCCTTGCCTAAGGAGCTACACAGGATAAAATCGAGTTACTTTTAGCTGACACGTGTGATAGGAATTTGATTGTAAACTGACTAGTGGATAAGCAAGCCCACTTTCAGGAATGTGAGGGCATTCTGCTCCAGAGGGGGTGGGTTGGACATGCCTCTATATAAGTGAGGTCATTCTGCTCCAGAGGGTGGTGGGTTGGACTTGCCTCTATATAAGTGAGGTCATTCTGCTCCAGAGGGGGGTGGGTTGGACTTGCCTCTATATAAGTGAGGTCATTCTGCTCCAGAGGGGGGTGGGTTGGACTTGCCTCTATATAAGTGAGGTCATTCTGCTCCAGAGGGGGGTGGGTTGGACTTGCCTCTATATAAGTGAGGTCATTGTGCTCCAGAGGGGGGTGGGTTGGACTTGCCTCTATATAACACCCACAGCTTGTAGTACGTGTCTCATCTTCAGAGCTTGAAATCATGTGTGAGTCTGTGGTCACCTACGCCATGCCATATAATTGGAGGGACCCATGGAGGAAACAGCATCTTTAGTTAAAGCGGAGTTCCACCCAGGAAAACTTTTTTTTTTTGGCATCCACTCTTTTAATACTAAATAGATGGAACCTTTTGTTTCCCGCCTAGTAATTCCATGTATTTTTTACTCACAATTTCCTTTCTCTCACTGCTGGACTTTTCCATTTTAGGTGAGGGCATCTGAAGCCCATCCTGGGTCTCCTGGCATCTCTTCCTGAAAGAAGTGCATGGTGCGTAACCTTCATGCACTCCTCGATCTCGGTCCGCCTTAAATCGCGTCATTTCCTGTCTGGAAATAACACAATTTTACAATACAGGGAAGCCCACTGACTCCTGGGAAATGATGAGTCACATCTCCCAGGAGACCAGGGGAAGCAGGAAGTGAGGAGAAGAGCCTAGGACCTAATAGGGGCAGATTACAGAGACAACCTAGCAACAAGCGACTTAGGGTGAGTATAACATTTTTTTTTCCTACAAAGGAAAGTCTATATAGGCAAAGGACTTGAATGATGTAAAAAAAAAATTCTGGGTGGAGCTCCACTTTAAGTATTCTTATATTTTCTATATCTGTATATGCCATTACATTTAATAAATGTTATATTTATAAGTATTTGTGTGATCTCTCTTTGCACATATCAAATACAACCCCAATGAAACAGAATTGAGGGAGGAAACCCGGAGTACCAGGAGGAAAAGCACACAAGCACAGGGAGAAACTCCATGCAAATAGTGTCCTGGTTGAGATTCAAACTGAGGACCCCGGCGCTGCAGGACATCTCAACAGAAAATGACCCAAATGTGTCTCTATGTGGCTCCATGGGAAGTACTGAAAAAATACTTCTTAACCACTTGCTTACTGGGCACTTAAACCCCCCTCCTGCCCGGGCCACTTTTCAGTTTTCAGCGCTGTCACTCTTTGAATGACAAATGCGCGGTCGTGCGACGTTGTACCCAAACAAAGTTGACTCCCTTTTTTCCCCCACAAATAGAGCTTTCTTTTGGTGGTATTTAACCACCTCTGCGTTTTTTATTTTTTGCGCTATAAACAAAAAAAGAGCGACAATTTTGAAAAAAGAACAATATTGTTTACTTTTTGCTATAATAAATGTCCAAAAAAAAAATGCATTCCTCAGTTTAGGCCGATATATATTCTACATATTTTTAGTAAAAAAAAATCACAATGAGCGTATATTGATTGGGTTGCGCAAAAGTTATGGTGTCTACAAACTATGAGAATTGAATTATGGCATTTTTATTATTATTTTTTTTTTTACTAGTAATGGCGGCGATCTGCGATTTTTATGGGGACTGCGATATTGCGGCGGACAGATCGGACACTTTTGACACTTTTTTGGGACCATTGACGTTTATACAGCGATCAGAAATTGAAATATCCACTGATTACTGTATAAATGTCACTGGCAGTGAAGAGGTTAACACTAAGGGGGCGATCAATGGGTTAACTGTGTTCCCTCATTGTGTTCTAACTGTGTGGGGGCTGGGCTGGCAGGGGAATAACAGATCTCACTGATCCCGATCACAGGGATCAGTAAATCTGTCATGTCCCCCCTCAAAGAGCGGGGAACCGCGGTGTTTACATCGGCGGTTGCCCATTCTGGCTCTCTATTAGGCGATTGCGGGTCACCGGCGGACATCGAGTCTGCCCGACCCGCGGGCACGCTCATGCAGCAGGGAGCGAGCAAAGGGGCGGACGTCAATTGACGAAGTGGTTAAAACACAAAGAGGTATTCTAGACATTATTTTTCCAAATTTAGTAGAAAAGGGTTAGAACCTCTGGAGTGTGGCCTGACTTCCTCTCAAAGATCAACACAAAAAAAAAAATGCTTTAACCCAGTGGTGTCAAACTCAATTTCATTGTGGGCCACATCAGCATTATGATTGCCCATAAAAGGGCCGGTTGTGTCTTTAAGACTATATGTCCAGAGCATCCCCTTCCCTTACATTAGATGTCAAGAGTCACCCCCACCATCAGAAGTTGAATCCTCCACCCTCCCTTACATCAAAGTGCACCCCCTTACCTTATGCTGCTTCTGGGAAGAAGCTGGATGCATTGCTGGAAAGCAGAAAGTACAGGGTCTGGAGGAGGACCAGAGGTGGGCTGGAGCTCCCCTGCAGCTGCAGGAGAGGTGCAAGGGCCACATGAAATGGCCTGGAGGGCTGGATTTGGCCCGCGGGCCTTGTGTTTGACACCTGTGCTTTAACCCCTTCCTTACCGGGCACTTAAACCCCCCTCCTGCCCAGACCAATTTTTGCCTTTCAGCGCTGTCACATTTTGAATGACAATTGCGCGGTCGTGCGACGTTGTACCCAAATAAAATTTGCGTCCTTTTTTTCTCACAAATAGAGCTTTCTTTTGGGGGTATTTGATCCCCTCTGTGCCATTTCTGATCGCCGCTATAAACAAAAAATGAGCGACAATTTTGCAAAAAAGAACAATATTTTTTACTTTTTGCTAAAATACAAATCCATTAAAAAAATTATTCATCAGTTTTGGCTGATATATTCTTCTACATATTTTTGGTAAAAAAAAAAATCGCAATCGGCGTATATTGATTGGTTTGCGCAAAAGTTATCGCGTCTACAAACTGGGAATTGATTTATGGCGTTTTTATTATTATTATTTTTTTTTACTAGTAATGGCGGCGATCTGCGATTTTTATCGGGACTGCGATATTGGGGCGGAAATGTCGGACATTTTTTACACATTTTTGGGACCAAAGACATTTATACAGCGATCAGAAATGTAAATATCCACTGATTACTATATAAATGTCATTGGCAGTGAAGGGGTTAACCTGCAGGGGGCAGTGAAGGGGTTAAATATGTTCCCTGGCTGTGTTCTAACTGTGGGGGGGGCGGGGCTGGCCGGGACAGAACAGATCTAACTGATCCCAGTGACAGGGATCAGTAGATCTGCTATGTCCCCTGTCAAAGAACGGGGAACCGCCGTGTTTACAATGGTGGTTCCCCGTTCTGAGGCTCCTAAAAGAGATCGGCGGGTCTCGGGCGGACATCGGGTCCACCCGACCCACGGGCACAGCCGCTGCCGCCAGGGGGCGCGCGATGAGCATGCACAGGGGACGACGTCCATGGACGTCGTCCGGGCATTTCAGATCTGCGCTGGAGCCGTACTTTGGCAATAGCGCGGATCTGGAGTGGTTAAAGGGCCGGTTCACACTGCTCTGATCTCAGAGATGGGATGCGATTCGCACCGCACTGCAGTGTGAGCCACATGCGATCTGTGTGTGATGTAAATTCAGCCATAGAGATTGGATGGCTGAATTTGCAGCACAATCGAAGCAAACTCGCACAGGACCCTTTTTTTGTCGCAGTGTCAGAATCGGATGGATGTTCACATCATGCGATCCGATTCCTGTGCGAGTTTGCAGTTCGCACTGCGATTTGCTGTCATTAGCTTTGTACTGACACTCCCCGCAGTGCATATGGCAGTGTGGGAACCCGCGGTGGATTCGCGGAGTTCCCGCATCGCTGCAGTGTGAACCGGCCCTAGCTCAATGAATTTTCACTTTCTAAGGGAAGCTTCACTTAGCTTTGTGAATGAGCTGAAGTTGTGTTGTCTTCAGTCATCCAATCATGTGCCAGCAAAAACCCAGTTTTTTACATTTTCTTTGCTAAGTGACTTTTTTACCACATTCACTAAGCTAAGTGAAAATTCCCTTTGCAACATTAGCAGCTCTAAGTCCTTTAGTAAATCAGCCCCAGAGATTCCCACTGCACTCTGCAGGCCTGAATTTACCGTTTCCGACATTCCTTGTCCACCATCCCATGGAGAACTCACAGCATGAAGAACCTCTTTACAGTTGAGATTGTGGCCGTCGGTGCTGAACACGGATCCTGGTACCCCAGGAGTGCCGAGACTTGCATTGTTCAGGAGTTGCTGCATATTAGGGCCGGCCCGAATCAGCAAGGCTTTGGATACGGTACCACTACTCAGGTCCAGATTGGTGCCAACACTGTTCACAATGACATCCGTCTGCCATAGAAAGAGATGACAAACATTACCAAGTGACTTCTTAAAAAAATAATTTCCTAAGTGGTTTCAAATTGAAAAGGGCCCATTTGTTCCAAAAAGCAAGAAAAGCAAAATATGCATAACTTACTTCTTATACTTATTATTGGAGTGGGTTCTCAACCTCAACCACCCCTTAAGGTGGAATCCTTGAAATAAATGTGAGGCCCCAGGGAACCCCAGCTAATAATTTCTATATCTACAGTAAATACTGTATGATCCTTACATTGGTGGCTAGTGGGAAGAATGAATGCTCCTTATGTTGGTGGTCAGTAGAAAGAATCTCCAGAAGAACCCTAGGAACCCACTAAATCCTGGCTGAGAAAGGCTAATTTACAGCTTGTAACAGCAGCAGTTTATTTTTACCTTAATGTAGGGAAATAGTAACATTTCTGTCAGGTTTCCTCTGCTGTCTAAACCATCTTGACACCCATGATGGTCACCACAATCATAAAATATCTCCACAAGAAAACCTAAGCAACATGCAAAACCGGCTTGGAAAGCAGGAGAACCTCTGTTATGTTTTTTTTTGCTGTCTGGGTCCCTGTTGGGCAGATTCCCATCACTTCCTACCATCAAACTTGGACAGGAAGAAAAGAGAGTTTCTACCCATTAGGAATGCACACAACAATAAACTTCTAACCCTTCCTACCTTTATTTGAATCATAAAAGTCTATGGTAGAGTCCCACATTAGCAGGAAAATGCTGGAGAGTCTACATACCGAGCAGTCCTCAATGTTCTTCTGAATCAGCTTGATCTTCAGCCCTTCCTTGGTCCTCACGGTGTTGTCATCACCTCTATTCACTGGTGCTGGTGGGCTCTGTGCTGCTCTTGTGACCGGCTGGGGTGCCATTGCTGTAGATGGCACAGCACTCGTTTGGTTACCAAATTTGGCCTTGGTAACCTCAGAGAAAATGTTGACGGTTTCATCATTCATGTCCACAAGATGGATTCTCTGTAAAGTGCTCTGTTGTCCCGGGATCTCTGCATAGTCCCTTATGGCTTCCACTATGTTTTCAACACATAATTTTATGGGAAATCCAAAAACTCCAGAACTGACAGCTGGAATTGCTATTGAACTGTGACTCTTCTCGGATGCCAGCTGTAAACTGGTGGTAATCGCCCTCCGTAGAAGACGTTCACATCTGGAGCGTGAATTTGCGTCCCATCGGGGACCCACTGTATGTATTATTTGTTTGCATGGCAATTTCCCTGCATCAGTAATTACTGAATCTCCAGTGGACAATTTACCATCTTTCCTGATAATCTGATCGCAGTCATCTTGGAGTTTATGCCCTGCTGCATCCAGAATAGCTTTTGCCAATCCCCCAATATGTTTCAGATCTTCATTGGCTGCATTAACAATGACATCTACATTGTGACGGCACAGGTCATCTTTATATACAGAAAGGGTCATTCCATTTGGAAGAGTTACTTGGAATTGGGATTTATGAAATAGATTATCTTCTACACCATCCTCCTCTAAACGTATCACACAATGGTAAGTTGTCCTTGCAGTTGTAGCATGAACTTCTTCATTGGCCTTACAAAACTTTTTGGCTCCCGGTTTCTCAATACGCAGAGTATCACTGTGAAGTGACTGCAGAATGTCCCCAATGACATTTGCTGCCTCTTGAACCTTCACCCGTGGTCCTGACAGGCAGATGTTGTTCTGGTTCTTTGTTACATTTACTGTTTTCTTTATCTTCTCCAACATCTCCTTCTTTTCCTCCCAGATGAACGTCATCTTTGCTGAAGGTTGAACTGGAATTTCAGTCTCTATAGTAGCGTTCTCCGCGAGAAAGTCGCTGACTTGTTGGTAACACTTTAGAACATTTGGAGTCAGGCCGGCGATGACCACGTTGTCCTCCGTCCCAGAAGAAGATTCCTCTATCAGGACTGTGATTTTCTCTGCATTACATAACTGAAGTAGATGTGAATGGAGACTTCTCCACTCAGGAGATTTCAGAAGACTTTTATGTTCAACTAAAAGTTGTCCGTGGAGCAGATTTTCCTTGATTTTCTTTTCTGCTTCTGTCAAGTCTTCCTTTGAATGAGCCATCAGTTTAACATCATTTTCATCGATTTCCAGCATTGCGTTGATGTTGTGATGTACAAAGAGCAGAGAGGACAGCTCCTCATTATCAATGGACATCAGGAACTGGACGAGGTGTGGATTCATCTGGATGAGTTTACTTTTCATTTGTTGTTTGATGTTGAGTATCTCACGTTTGGCGATGAGCACTTCGTCTCTCAGTCCCGATAGATGGATATTCTTTGTTGGCACATCATAGTCCATCTTCAGCTCTGGAACTTGGTCCAGGATCTTCTTCTCCAGGCCACTGTTACACATAATCTGATAGAGGGCTGGAGGCAGGGGTAAAGTCTCAATCTCAGTTTGTTTCTTTCTTTCTACCTGTTTGGAGGTTTCTTCTACCAGTTGTCTGAATGTTGGGTCAATCTTTGTAACATCTTTGGACATTCCAGCCAAGAAAACTTTCTCTAAACCAAAGTCAGGTTTGATGAGTACTCCGTCATAGGTGGAGCTGCTGACGTGTTCTCTAATAGCTTCCCAGACCGACTCATTCATCTTATACTCTATTACTCTGAACTTTGATATGAGAAGTGATAATTCGTTAGAAACATCCTTCTTCCATTTCGGTACAATCTTTGCCACAGACCTGAGATTGGTGGACAAGGTGGGAGGGAAGATGAGTTGAAGGACAGGATCCTGGCAGTCTTGATTTGGCCATTTGATTTCACAGTGTTTATCCTTCATCTTCACATCTATGTTGTTCTTTAGTCCTTCATTATTACAGATATGTTGCAATATGTATGGACTGATATTAAACTCTATAGGCTTTGGTATTTCTATACAAGGTCCGTTCTTCCCATACAGTGTTATATCCAACATTGGGTAGTAAGGATATATGGATATAATTTTCTTGGAAAACACATGATCCTTCTTCAAAACTCTTTTAACATCTGAAAGAGAAGGAAACAAGCAGATGGTTCACAATGAAGCATCACTTACAGCTAACATAAGTTCTTTGGTGGCTTAGTGGGTTCAGTGGAAGCTTTGGCGTGGAAAAATGTGAGGTTTCATTCTCCCCAGGGCTCAGTCTGAAGAATGTGTGTTTGTCCACTCTGTGTTTGCATGACTTTCATAACCCAGTTCAATAACATTTTAGTAGTATTCAGTAGTTACTAACTCACTATTTCGGTGACCTATGTACTCCATAATGTAATGTTGAGTATATCAGCCATCAATAAATATATTTCAGGAGTAGTGAATTTCTGAAGTACAAAAAAAATAAAAAAAAAGTTTTTGTAATCTGTTGGTCAACAATGAATATTACAGAGTAGATCATTTGACTGATGAAAAGATTGGCATTGCCATCAAATGAAGGCTGCTCATAACCAATCCCATGGCCTGATCTGCTCATACTCAAGCTGGAGCATTGTTTGAACTCTCTGACGTTGACCACAAGTGGTTCTATCCTTCCTAGATGTGCCACTTGGGACAATGCCAAACCATTCAGAGGTGTTCCTAAGAGGCACCAACCAACAAAGACTTCCAATGTATGAAGGTCTGCTCTGTGCCCACTCTGTGAACTCAC
>BLSH010115583.1:34231-46869 GCA_018402905.1 Glandirana rugosa
AACTTCTCACAGATAAGTTATGACCCCACTCCCCAGGACCCATACTTCAATTTTCAACAGAAAAACTGCGAAATACTTTCTATAGATTTCAGCCTAAATAATTGCCTACACCTAGTAACTAATTACCAAACTTCCCCCTTTACCGGGTCCCGTTCATAACGTTGACTCATGATTACGTCAGTCGAAGATCAACATGGGTCAGAAAACAGTCTCTCACCGTTACGGTCAGATACTAAGACCAGTCTACCCACCGTACCATTATGAAGGATTTTAGACCTTCAGGATCCGGAGGGAACACACTGAATACACTTCAAAGATCTTTCATCTGGGCACAAAAAAGATCAAGGATCAACTTTAACCTCTTAACCCTCCCCAAAAACAAGGGAGGCCTAGGACTTCCAGATTTTAGGAAGTATTACCATGCCACCCATCTGACCAGAATCATAGACTGGCATTGCCACTCTCTGACAAAAGACTGGGTACAACTAGAAGCTGACTGCATTAGTACTCAGTTGCAATACTTGCCCTGGGCCATTTCCCCCTTCAAACCATTAATCAATGATCCACATCCGTTAATAAATCCGACTTTAGATATCTTTCATAAAGCGTCAAAAAGACAACTTTTAACTTCATACCCAGGACCCCTCACCCCAGTATTGAATAGACACTCTTCAAGATCAGTGACCCGTTCACAGGAGGAATCTACCCTTCTGATCCACCACTGTTTAAACAAGGGTAAATTAAAACCTTTCAAAGACCTAGAAAACAAACTAGATGGGCCACTAAAGGGCTATTGGTCTTATCTACAAATACATGACCTCACTCAGGATAAACGACAAAAACATCTCTTTATTAGACCACTCACAACTTTTGAAAAAATTTGCCTACAAAAAAAACAGTTGTACAAAACAACCTCATTATCATATGCCTGGTTAGTAGGCGCAGATTGTAAACCCTCAATGAAACTTAAGGAAAAGTGGGAAATAGAGCTAAAGATACCTTTGACAGAAAAACAATGGGGGAAAGCTTGTATTTTCTCCCACAGATGCTCCCTGAGCACCAAAACCCAAGAAACCGCCTATAAATTAATGTCGCACTGGTACGTGACACCACAACTGAGTAAAAAGTGGACTCCCGGCGCCTCAGACCTCTGTTGGAGGTGTGAGAAGGAGATTGGGTCCCTATTACACATTTGGTGGACATGTCCCCTTATTCAAAATTTCTGGCAGAAAGTCATCCACCTTATAAAACATATCACCGACACCTCAATTAAATTAGATGCAAAAGCATGCCTCCTAAACATCAATCACCTCCCAATCTACAAATATAAAAAATCACTGACATTACCCTTGCTAAACGCAGCTAAAAGCCTCATTCCTCTCAATTGGAAATCCCCAAACATCCCAACGATAAACGACTGGGTCAAGAAAGTAAATCTGTTCTACAAAATGGAAGAAATCAGTGCAATGAAAAAAGAAAACACTCTGGCCTTCCAGAAGACCTGGAAATACTGGTACTCTTTCTTAACCTCTGATTCCTATCCCCAACTCACCTCTGAAACATAGACAAAAATACACACAAAGGTCAAACACTACAACACCCTTTTAAACTTAGTTCATTCATTATTCAGAAGGGGGGGGAGGAGAGAGGAAGAGAATTAAGAGGAGGAGGTGGTCACTCACCTCTTCCCCCCCCTTTTCCCCCTTTTTTTTTTTTTTCTCTATTTCTCTCTCTCTTTTTCTTTTTCCCCCCTTACTTTCTAATGCTATCCCTGTTCTTAATACTTTCGCTTAATAATTACTCAAAGATTACCCTTTGATCACTTAATGGAAGTACCTTTGACCTTTTAGGGTTATCTGAATTGGAACTATGAGATCTTACCTTTAAGATAGAACTGTGGATATCATTTGTTATTCTACATCGCATGTTATCACATGTAACTGTACTCAATTTCTTGTACATTTCTGTCGTTTGTTTTATGATCAATAAAAACGATTGTGAAAAAAAAAAAAAAATAAATAAAAACATTTGGCTAAAATTGGTGAACGAGGCACTACCCCTATACAAAATCACTTTTGATCTCCGAAAACGAAGTAAGAGATTCTACAAGATATGGGGTGGATGGCTGGCTAGCCCTCTTACATTATGCCCCACCTTGCCGTAGGAGGCGGTGCCGCCTGGTCTGCCTCGAATCACCGTCGACCCACTAAGCATAGCATAGCTTTCAATATATTGTACTTCATATCTGTTGAACCGTGTAATGCTTAATTTACAATCTTCCCGAACTACTTAGGCAATAGTTGTGCTTAAGAAATACTCTGTTAATACTGTAACTATCATTATCGGGCGGAATACCCGAAGGTTTGTTATCGGTTTTTGAATGTTTGTATGTCTTTATAATCAATAAAAATATCTTTAAAAACAAAAAAAAGATGCAATACGTACCCTCCCCAAACATAAGTCCCCAGGAATCAATGGCTTCACAGCTGAACACTACCAAACCTTTTTGCATATTCTAACACCTCACATTAAAGCGACATTTGACTATGCGGCTAACGCCTCTCCTCCTCTTTTCCTGAAGAAATGTTGCAGGCTACGATTATTGCTTTACTTAAACCAGGGAAGACGCCAGACTGTCCACAAAATTTTAGACCCATCTCACTTTTAAACACTGATCTAAAACTGTACGCTAAAATAATAGCAAACCGCATTGCCGAACATACTCCCCAGCTGATCAAATCAGGTCAGGTGGGTTTTGTACAAGGCGGACAGGCACCAGACGGTACGAGATGCCTATTCAACCTGATTAAACTCATACTGTAGAGACCCGCAGTGCACCCACAGTTATCTTGACTTTAGATGCAGAAAAAGCATTTGATAGGGTGCACTGGGGGTATCTTGAAGCTACGTTAGGAAAACTTGACATTCAAGGATTTATTTATAAAGCAATAACAGCACTATACACAAAACCTATGACTACTATATACAACTCCAATGTCCTCTCAGACAAATTTCCTATCACAAGTGGTACCCGCCAGGGCTGTCCGCTATCCCCCTTAATATTCATAAAATTGGGCTGTTCGCTGATGATGTGGTCCTCACCCTTACCAATCCACCGTCTTTCCTGAAAAATGTGAAAAAAGTGTTGGATGATTTTGAGTTGATCTCCTATTACAAGCTGAATGTTACTAAATCCAGAATTTTGCCTATAGGACTCTCTAAATCCCTACTATCAAGCCTCAAACAAGAATTTCCATTTAAATGGGAAAAGAAATCCCTAACATACTTGGGGATTTCAATAACCTCCCTGTCTGCTTACACATATGAAGGCAATTTTCCCAAATTGCTAAACACAATAAAAACAGACATACAGCATATCAACAACTATGAATTATCTTGGATGGGTAGAATAGCCGCTCTAAAAATGACAACACTACCTAAGATTATATATTATTTTAGGACTATACCAAAAATCCCAGAACACTTTTTTAACTAGACTGACAAAATATTTAGAAGATTTATATGGAAAACCGGAAGGGCTAAAATATCATATCCCATACTACTTAGACATAAGTCAACAGGAGGAGTTAGTTTTCAGGATCTTAGAAAATATCACTATGCAGCCCTACTAGATCAAATCAAAGCCTGGTTTGACCCATTTTTGGGTCCAAAAAATATTTTCCAATTCTATTCCCAATATTTTCTATTCTAATCTATTGTATTCTGTTTGATTTCAATTTTATTCTAATTGATTTTGAATTTAGGAAGACAGTTATATTCTTTCTATTTTATTGTATTCTAGTCTATTGTTTTTTCTATTCTTTTCTATTCTCCTTTATTCTATTCTATTGTTTTCAAATTTATTCTATTTGGAATTCGAATTTTGGAAGATGGTTATATTTTTTTCTGTTTTATTGAATTCTATTCTGTTTTTTATTTCTATTCTAACCTATTATATTCAAATTGGCATTCAAATTTTCAAATATTCTATTTGAATTTCGGAAGACAGTTATATTCTTTCTATTTTGTTCTATTATTTTGTTTTTTATATTCAGTTCTTTTCTATTCTATTCTCTTATTCAAATCAAATCAAATTTGAATCTAATTAAAATTCATACGAATTTTGTTTAGTTATTTTGGATTCATTTAAATTAGTTACTATTGTAATTTGGAAATTTGGATACATCTGTACATAACTGTGTGGGGTAAGTTGATGGAGAAAGTAGAAGTTCAGAGTTAAGATAGGCTTCCCCGAAGAAATTGATTTTTAGGGCTTATTTAGATGGTGGCTGAACACCCCCCCCCTCCTTTTTTGACATGTGACTGTGTCCATGCAGCCACTGCATCTGCATCCACTGCTATTGGCTGCTTGCAAGCACCTCTGAGGTGGATGCACAAGCAGCAAAAAGTGGCTCAGCATGAAGGACAGGTCTCAACATCCATTAAAATGAGCTCTCAGAGATCACTTAAAGACAGACTGAGTAAGAGAATGCCAGATAGATTAGGGTAGGGAGGTCCAGAGAACAGGAGAGGCTCTGAAGAAGTCATGAAGGTGAGCATGGGAGGGGTTGATAAGGGGCTAGCGAGCAAGAGGTCTTAGGAGGAGCAAAGTGGATGGTTTGGGTGATATTGTGAGAAAAAAACTTTGGTAATGGGGTTCAGGGCAGAGTTATGTATGGCTTTGTATGTTATTATTATTATGAATCTTATTTGTTGGTTGAGTGAAAGCCAGTGGAGGAAATGGCAGTAAGGGGTAGCGGACACTGAATGGTTGGTAAGGTGGATCAGTCTGGTGGCACCATTCATGATTTACTCAATGGGGGATAGCCTGTGTAAAGGAAAGCCAACGAGTAGAGTTGCAATGATCAAGGTGAGAGATAACAAGAGAAAACTAGTAGCTTGATGTGCCATCGGTTAAGAAGACACGTAATTTGGAATTGCCATGGAGGTGAATGCAGCAAGATTTGTACAGTGATTGGTTGTGGGGCACAAAGGTCGGGTCAGAATTCAGGATTATGTCTAGCAAACTCTCATGAGGGAAGGGACTGATAGTTGTATAATAAATATATAGATAATCAATAGATATTGATGAAATGGGGCACAGAGGGTTCACGTTAATGTCTTGTGAACAATAGATTACAGAATAGCAGGAGATCCCTGAGACCTGAAGGTTTATTCAAGAGTTCCTCTGTGTTAAAAAAGGTTGGGAAAGGTTGCTGTAGAGTTAAAAATCACTGTTGGCAAGACAGATGTCAGAAGCCCTTTTTACTTCACAATAGACATGTACCTTAGAGCAGCTGTGGTTGTCGGTGTCAGAGGGTAATTTTGTACCTTATTTGTTTCTACTCCACCAATGGTGCAATTATGAGTGCCACTTTATTAAACTTCTCTAATAGTATGTCTCCATTTTCCCTGCAGATATGTCAGAAATACAAGCAGGAAGGCTGTGATGAAGGAGAGGATTGTACGCGTCTCCATGTGTGCAGTTTTTTTGTCCAAGATGGCTGCAACCGCCGTGTATGTAGAAGATCACACAATCTCCTGAACTCCAGATTACTGCTTACCTGCAGCTGGCTGAGCCAGAAGACCATCCAGAGCTTTCAGATGCTCTGTGTGCTGAAAAGTATCGAGAGGCAACAGGCACCTAGGGAGGGGTCGCAAAATGAGACGCCCAGAGGTGCGAGAGGGATGTCACGGGGAAGAGGGAGAGGAGGGCCAGGATATAGAAGAAGAGCTGAATCTCAAGACTTGCTGGACAGCAGGAGAAGAGAGAGAAGCAATGAAGGTACTGACACCACAGGCTTAATTACATCTTGATGATACCTAAAACACTCCAGGCACAACAACATTTATATAAATATATTCCTATTAAAATATACCTATTGCTCTAATATTCATTTAACCAACTGATTAATATAAAATCATAAACATAAAGAAAGTACTTTTCTCCGATGTGTATATAACCAAAATATATATATTCAAACAGTGAAATCCACATGATGAAAAGATTAGTCCACTCTGAATATATGTCAGAACCACTACCAACAGTAATTCCAAAAGATCCACATGATTGCTGCACCACTAGGGATAGATATAAACTTATCAGCCAATTTTGACCCTGCAGCCGCCCCGCAGTAGCGACTGGTGAAATTTTAGGATGGAGGGGTGCCAGACCCCACCCTTCCCTTTTGACTCCTCCTACTTCTCATAAGCCCCCACCCCTTATAGTTTCCACCTCTTCTGTCAGGAGTATACAGCCCAGCATCACCAGATAGGGTATACAGCATCACCAGATAGGAATATACAGAGTCACCAGATAGTGGTATACGGAGTCACCAGATAGCAGTATACACTCACAGAGTCACCATATAGCAGTATACAGAGTGACCATATAGCAGTATACAGAGCCCCAGATAGCAGTATACAGTCACCATATAGCAATATACAGAGCCCCAGATAGCAGTATACAGAGTCCCAGATAGCAGTATACAGTCACCAGGTAGGGTATACAGAGTCCCAGATAGGGGTATACAGAGTCCCAGATAGGGTATACAGGGTCCCAGATGGGGTATACAGGGTCCCAGATGGGGTATACAGTCACCAGATAGGGTATACAGGGTCCCAGATAGGGGCTCGCGGCACCCCACTTACCCCATCTAATAGGCAGGCTGGCAGTGTGCAGAGGCAGCGCTTGCGGAGAGCATGCTGACAGTGCAGAGGCAGCGCTTGCGGTGAGCGAGCTGGAGCCTGAGTGGCAGTGGAGTGTCCTCCTCTCCTCGTGGATGGTCTGTGAAAGTCCCGGCAGAGTGCTGCGCCTGTGTGAGTAATCATGCAGCCAGCACATCCGCCATAGTCCTGCCCCCGCCCACAGCATCCAATGACAGAGAGTCATTGGCTCTGATGGCTCAGGGGCAGCCAATCAGACTATGTGTGTGTGCGCCTGTTCAGCGCACACACATCGTCTTTTATGACTGACCAATCGGCTCACTACTTCCTGTCAGCTGAAAAAAAAGAAAAGTCAATATACCGGCGCCGCCTGCAGGGGGGCCGGGCTGGCTTTTTTTTTTTTTCCTTCTTGTCAGCGACGGGGAGGCGGCGCCCAAGCGCCCCTTATACACCAGCTGCCGCCCCGTACAGCACGACATCAGCGCGGCTTGCTTTCTATAATAGAAGTCAATGCAAGCCGCTCCAAAGTCGCCCAAAAAAGGTACAGAAACCTCTTCCTAAGTCAGAGCGGCTTGATTCGCTCCTATTAGAACAGTTCCATTGTACTGCATGGACCGCGACTTGTTAGGCTGACAGATTGCCCCTGTCTGAATCGGCAAGAAGTCAAAAAATGCTTGTATTCAATGTATCCAAATTGTATCACCTTCCACCACCAGCATCAGAATCGTCCCACCACGTAAGAAAGGGATCTGAGAATGTGCTACTCCAGTTCACACTCAGGAAACATATCATGCTCCACATAGTGTGAATCTTTTTAAAACCAACTTTAATAATATAGTATTGCACTTACACACATATATATATATATATATATATATATATATATATATATATATATATGCACAAATTACACACACAAATACAGATATATATATATTTTATATATATATACATATATATAGATGTATCTCCTCTGTGTGTGCACCAAATACCCTTTGCATGCCATATTTTCAAAAAAAGGCTGTGCAGGGAGCAGAGCAGGCTGCCTGCAGGAAACTACCTAGAAGGGGAGTATGCAACTCCAGTCATCCTGTGCAAGGAGAGAGAGCAGCAGTGACCGGTCTTTCTTACTGGAAACTCTTGCACAAAGGCAAAGGGCGGGAGTTGTTTATGCTGGATTTCTGTACAGATCTGAAAGAAATACACAAAGGACATCAAGATTAAATTTAAGGATTCACATGATTCCTGCAATATTTGTTGACCCCGGGTTCACACCGCAGTACGGAGTGGCTCACAGCAGGGGTCCAGTGCATCCCTGTTCACCATTTCAGGTCCAATTTCAGCCCAAATTTTTGTCTGAATTCGGGCCTGAAACGGACCAGAAGACACAATTTGCACCAGAGCCACTCTAGAGATATGTGAACCGACTCATAGAGAGCCAGTCACAATCTCCTGACATAGACGATAGTGTGAACCCAGCCTTAAAGTAGATGTAAGCCGTAACTGGACATTTAATTTGCACTGTGCATCATTAACAGTAGCCTTTTTCCCATAAAATCCTGTTTTCATCTTTTTTCCATCCCAGTACTGCTATTTTCCTGTAGCCTTTTTTAGCCACTTCCTCACTACATGCACTCTCACCAGGGTCCGCTGCAGATCTTTGCTCAGGACTGGCTTCCTGATAGTGACAACGTTGGTGCTCAGTTTGCTACAATGTGTTTTGGCATGGCTGCTTGTAGTCTAGTAGGAGAGAGTTGCCACTCCATAACAGGGAATGCCTGAACAAGGACTTGAAAAGCAGGCTCCCTAGAGATTATTTTAATGAAACTGCACTATTTAAATTGAAAAATACCATTTAGCATAGGAATAATTTAAGATTGAAAATACAGCACCCGTTTGTGTGCAAAAACACTTACATGAGCTGCCAAGTATGGTAAAAAAAGGGGGTTGACCCGTGGTTTTACCGACCATCAAGCCACAAGTTAACATGGCCAGAAGCCATGTTGACCTGTCATCTTTGGTAGGTGGAACCACTACAAAATGCAAGTGCATGGGACTGCAACTGCTCTGCAAGTGGTTGTGGCACAGTGCTGTGAGGTTTCAATGGTAAACTCAAGCAGTCAGGAGGCAACATTTCACATCCAAGCCACTTGTCAAATGCCTCTGAAAAACAATTCAGTGCAGATCACTTTTCAGAGGTGCAGTAAGCACTGCTGCACATCTAAACAAGCCCTTAGGCTACGTTCATATATATGCGGGTGCAGGCATTCCCACACCCCCATGCAGCCGTACCCAAAATAAGGTTCTGCACAGAAGACGCTCAGGGGTGCCAATAACTTTTGATGGCACTCACACAATGAAAAACGTGGTTCAAAAGCACAATGCACATACACATACAGCAGCATTTTAAAGGGTGCAAGGAACATTTCCCTGCAGAAAACGCAGGCATAGTAGACCATTCAAATAAATGGGATGCCATGCCCGCTGACCCGCAGCACGTAGAGCCACATACGTGTGAACCGGTGCTTACTGTTAATGAGGCTGCATACTTCTAATGGTTAGGCACATGTGCATGGTTCATAAAGAAGAGGAGCTGTGGATGGTTTCTCCTCTTCCTTGACATCTCATAGCAGAGCAGATATCTGAATCAGGAAAAAAGCATAGGCTGGTACCTTTGAAATGGTATGTAGTCAGTAGTACCCCACACCATCTCAAGTTCCTGAAAAATGAGACTAAATTTCAACAGCCAGTCAGATTACTAATCTAGTTTTAAATTTCAGCCAGGAGCAAACAGCAATTTCAGATGAAGAAGGATCATGGCCCTTTTTTTCTTTTAAGCAGCTCTATATAGCTACAATCCCACTAGTTTCCTAATAGTTAGAGTTTATGAATGTCTTAATTTTCTTTCCCTTCCTAAAACAGCATTACATTTATGGGAGAAGTTCTATTTTAATTTGTTTTATTTTCAACACCTTTAGGATCCCACCCTCGCTGCCGTTCTAGTAGCCGCCCACCATCACAGGTTAGCATGGGACAACACTCGGGTGATGAAGATTACAACGATAGTGACAGTAGCAGCGACCATGGCAGATATCCTAAAACAAGGCTTGACAATCTAATGGATGATTGGATTACTACAAATACAATGCAATCAGGAAAGGCACAAGTCAGATCTGTCCAACAAACTGAGCCAATGAATTCTAGATTACCCTCTCAGCTCTCTAGAGCATCATACAGCACCCTGGAAGCTGATAATGATTCATCAAATGCTGCTGGTGCAAGACCAGTGCCACTTCCTAAATTGTACCATTCCCACCCTCCAGCACCCTACCCAAGTGTTGCTCAAGGGAGACCAAAAATTCCCCCTAAAATAGAGCAATCAGTTTCTTATCCAACATCATATACTGGATCTAGCAAGCCAACAACCTTGAAGAGTGTAACAAGCACTACTTCACCACAACCCTCAACAATTTCAAGCACATTTAGTTCTTCAAAGGACAAGCCAACTATTCCTCCAAAGCGAATTAATGCTTTGACTTCATCATTATTCAACAGGCAGGTGCACCTTTCTACAGGGGGTTCATCTAGTGCTGAAGCAATGGTCAGTCCATCTCTAACAGCATCCAACAATTCAGAGTTCATTTCAACAAAACGTCCATCTACTCCTAATCAAAAAACAGATATGGAACTGGGTAAAGCGCTGGGTTCTTCAGTGGCAAGGCTATCAATTGCTGCTTCAACGCCTTCCAAGACAACATTGTACACTACCACAGAAATGTCTTCTATCATTCAACCCAAACCAGCCACCTCTGGTCATATGGGAGCATCTTCAAGTTTGAGTTCACATAATGTTTTTGTTGAAGCTGACACACCCTCCAGGAACCTTCAAGCTAATGCGAAACCAATCATAAAGACCAACACAACAGGTGGCACCCAATATTCACAAACTGGTGAAGATTTTGATTTCTTTTGTCAGTCACAAAAGGCAACCAACTCTACAGCTACAAAACCTCAACCACCCACCACTATTGCTTCTGTATCACCCGGGAAATGTAAGTAGATGGCACAAGTGTTTATGGGAGGGTGAAATATATTTAAAAGTGGACCACTAATAAAGACAACCCCAAAATAAAGAATGTGTGGAAGCTTCACCAGAATTTTCCTCTATCAGATGGACCTTTAATAAAGATGCCTCCTTGTGAAAATGTGACTTACCGTAGACTTTAATGGGGTTGTATACCTAGCGTCTGTAGTGTTGGCATGGCCACATTCAACGCTAAGGGCCGTTCACACCTAGGCGATCCAATTTAGGAGGCGACTTTGCTAGGCAATTTGAAAGCGACTTCAGCGTGACTTCAGGTGACTTACAGCACAACTTCATGCCAGGCGACTTTGCCTGTGGCCTGATCTTGAAGGGGAACTCCACGCCAAATGAAAAAAAAAACGGCATGGGGTTCCCCTCCAAGAGCATACCATGCCCTTCGGTCTGGTATGGGTTTTAAGGGGAACCCCAACGCCGAAAAAACGGCGTGGGTTTCCCCCAAAATTCATACCAGACCCTTATCCGAGCACACAGCCTGACAGGCCAGGAAAGGGGGTGGGGACGAGCAAGCACCCCCCCTCCCTGGACCATACCAGGCCGCATGTCCCCAACATGGGGAGTATGGGTGCTTTGGGGCAGGGGGGCCCTGTACCACCCACCCTAAAGCACCTTGTCCTCATGTTGATGAGGAAAAGGGACTCTTCCCGACAACCCTGGCCGTTGGTTGTCGGGGTCTACGGGCAGGGGGCTTATCGGAATCTGGAAGCCCCCTTTAACAAGGGGGCCCCCAGATCCCGGCCCCCCACCCTATGTGAATGAGTATGGTGTACATTGTACCCCTACCCATTCACCTGAAAAAAAAGTGTAAAAAAAAACCCACTACACAGATTTTTGAAATATTTTATTAAATCAGCTCCAGCATGTTTCCCCCTCTCCGGCGTCTTCTTTCTTCTGACTTTTGCGGGGCCTTCTTTCTTCTGAGGGGTATTCTATATTTTGCTGCTGTCCATTTCGCTGTCTTCTCCCTCTGTCCTTCTTTCCATGTTGACACGACGTGATCTCCCGGACTTATGCTGTATGCGCGCTCTGCATTCACTTATATTGGCATGGAGCGGGCCCACCCGCTGACGTCACCCAGAGGCCCCTCCCCCTTGTGACATCACATCCCATCATGCCTCGGGATGTGACGCCACAAGGGGACAGGGCCTCCAGATGATGTCAGCGGGTGGCCCCACCCCATGTATTGACAAGCAACTTCAGCTCAATATAAGTGAATGCAGAACGCGCATACAGCATAAGTCCGGGAGATCGCGTCGAGTCAGCATGGGAAGAAGGACATAGGGAGAAGACAGCGGAAAGGACAGCGGCAGAAGAGCAGAAAAGTCGCTTCTTCATAGACGGTGATATGACTTGGAAGCGACTTCCATTGACTTCTATGGGCTCAAGTCACCTAGAAGTCGCCTTGAAATAGTACAGGAACCTTTTCAGAAGTCGCCCTGAAGTCAGAGCGACTGGAGTAGCGCATATTAAGACGGCTCCATTCATTTCAATGGGATTTCTGATGTCAAGCGATTTGGGGCGACATAAGTCGGATCACAAATCGCCTAGGTGTAAGAGTAATTTTGTTTTTTTTATTTTCACTATTTTTATGCCAATTTAAAAAAATGTTTTTTTTTCTCATCTTGTCAACCTATAAAAACAACTCAAAGCAAAGTATTTACTAAAACATTGTACCAAATAAAAGCCATATTTGTCCTTAAATTACATGTAAACCCTCACCTTGTAACACAACCCATTTAGTATAAAATAGAAATGAACGGCAAAACATTTGGGTGTAGATATAAAAAACATTATAAATAGTGATCATATACCCTCTGTTCTCAGCTGCAAAAGTAGCTTAGATAGCTGGGAGAGGAGACCCAGCAGCACA
>BLSH010115583.1:53216-70217 GCA_018402905.1 Glandirana rugosa
TGTTGTATAGTCATAATCACCTGATATTTAATGAAAACATCGATATCTTCTCTAGTACCTAACTCGGAGAAAAGGATTTTACGGTAAGTTTTAATAAAATCCCTTTTATTTCCATGATCTCTTCTATAGCTACAAAAGTAATTTATAGTCCACTAATACTGATATGTTGTCGTTGTGTGAGTTAAATATTCATCTTCTTGGCATTGCAGGTACCAACTGATTAACTTTCAGGTCATGAAATCTGGTTACCAGCCAGTCCGCAGGCTTACCACCCCATCATCTGTCACCCAGCCCTCTGAATATGTACTGACCACTGAATGGTGTTGGTACTGGAGGAATGAGTCTGGTACCTGGACTGAATATGGGAAACCAGTAAGTGAAATTGGTATAGGCAATAGGTAAATGAACTACCAAACTCCAGGTTATTTTTTTTTTCTTCTTTTCAACCCTCAGCAGGTAATAAAAACAAAAATACAACTTTCGCTGTCATTCATACCTTTAATGCAGTCCCACATAGTACTTCTTTTCTACCATAAAATGACCCCAATCTCCTGGGCGAATGACACCTAAGGGTCTATTTATCAAAAAAATGTATAATTTGCGCAAACGTAACAAATAATACCCATAATATTTGTAATATGTGTGTAATGTCCATTTCTATATGTTGTCTTTCACTGGGTAAATGTAATATTCCCAAACATACAACAAACAGAAAAATAGCCATTAAGAGTTAAAGAAGATTTTGAAATAATGTTTTAGTAAAAAGAAAAAGACATTTATAGGAAAGATATTACAAAACAGACAATATGGCAGTAAAGGAAGTAGGATTAGAAATGAAAGGTACTTAGGAAAAAGTTTACCTATTCTTTGGTTCCAGTTCAATCTATTGCAGCACAAGTTCAGTTTGATGTATTAAAGGGGTTGTAAAGGTTTGCATTTTTAAAAATAAAAATAACAAACATGTCATACTTACCTGCTCTGTGCAAGGGTTTTGCACAGAGCAGCCCCGATCCTCTTCTTCTAGGGTGCCCCGCCAGTACTACTGGCTCCTCCCCTCATCGGGTGCCCCCCACAGAGAGCTGCTTCACATGGGACACCCGTGGGGGCGCAATCCCAAGTCCCGCTGCTGTGTCCATTGACACAGACAGCAGGACTCGGCCCCACCCCCCCCACTCTTGTGTCACTGGATTTGATTGACAGCAGTGTGCCAATGGCTCCTGCTGCTATTAATCTATCCAATGAGGACAGAGACAGCAGCTGGAGCCGCTGGGCTCGTGCACATCGCTGAAACGGACTGGTTCAGGTAAGAAAAATGGGGGGGGGGGGAGCTCTGGGGGCAGCTGCAGCAAAGCTATGAGACTTTACAACCCCTTTAAGGTCATCAGTTCTCATGAATGACTCTTAGCAATCCTTTATAATTTTAGTGGACAATGAGAGCTACAGCTGCAACAGTTTTTTCATTGACTTACCAGAGGGTGTTTACCAAAATTACATAACCAATAAAAAGGCCTGAAGAGCGTGCTGAAGGGTGTTGATGTGTTTTATGATACTTCAGAGTAAACTCTCTTCATGACAGTAATTCAAACTATATCAATGTTTCCAGATGACAAGGTTTTACAGTCCGAATATCAACATATTATTGAGAAGAATTAAATCATACTTTGATAAAGACCAAACATGACATACATTGGATGCCTATATCATCTAAAAGTTTTAAAGCTTAACTGAAGACATTTCCATAAAACTTGCAAACAGACAGGCTATTTATTGCGTTAGAGACATGCAATATCTCTTCTGCAATACAATACACCTAACTGCCTGCTTTCAGCGTTCTGTGACATGTAAACTGAGCTGTGAATGTGCAGCATCACCAGAATGGTCCCTGTGTGACTGACACCTGTGCATGCGCTAGAGTTTTCTTCATCCCACACCAACCAATGAAGATGCCCGAATATCAGCACTCAGGGAGAATATGCCGGCACTGGCAAGGAACACCTTGCGGACTTTGCATGTTAGGCAGATATACTGACTTTAGTTCCACTGTAATGTGACTAATTTGCCTACCGGACATTGTAGCATAGGCATGTTTGATACCTACTTGATTGGTATGTTCTTATACAGTTGGGGTAGACCATAATTATGAATGCAATTTCATCACAACAGAGATTATGGCTTTTGTGTAGAGTTTGAGAACTGGAGATGTATGAAAAGGGCAGTTTAACATCAAATAGAGCCAGAATAAAAGAATAAAACTAATTACGAGTCTTTGGCTTCCAGATTCTATGTAATATATTTTTTTTGTGTCCTGTCAAAAATGCTATAACTGGAATGTTCTAATGGGATTTATGATGCTCTGCTTGTGCTAAATGTGTCTTAAGCTGGGGGGCGTGGTCTGGAGCTTCATGGCGTAGGGTGCTCTGAGTGAGAGCTCCGCTGTTCAAGATCCTGCATTATTGATCCTGGGGACTCAAATCTGCTTTCTTTGCCCCAAATCTTTGCTGCAGCCTGCTACAGAGACCCACCGGCATGTCAACAGCTAAATCGAAAAAGTCTGCCGCCGTGGCCAAGCTGGAAAAATACCGTCATGAGGAGAGGGACCTGGCTGGGGAAGATGGCGTCGCTCCCTCCGCCGACACTGAGGCGACGGCGGGAGACACTGAAAAGATCCTGGAAGCCTTGTGTCGGACCTCCCTCACCTCCATGATTGAGGGTATTAAGGTGGAATATCTCTCCTCCGGCAAGATGCACAAAAGCTGCGGGAGAGGATGACTGAGACGGAGCTCTGGATCAACCATGTGGAGGATGGGCTCCTACCACTGCAGGTGACCACAGAGAGACTCCAGTATTAGCTTAATGCAGTCATGCACAAGCAGGACGACATGGAGAACAGGCTCCGGAGGTGCAATCTCCAAGTGGAGCTCCTCCACGCACACTCATCACGAAATTCCTCAACTTCCGAGACTGCGACACCATCCTCCATCTCACCAGAGAGAAGGGCAACATCCCAATGGGTGGTGGTCATGTGGTAGTCTTCCCGGACTTCTCCGAGGAGGTCCAGAAGAAGAGGGCCCAGTTCACCGAGGTTAAACAGCAGCTTCGCGCCTGTCACCTGACCTACTCCATGTTGTATCTGGCACGGCTTCATATTGTGGAGGACAACAGGGCTCAGTTTTTTGAAGATCCGGACTCGGTGCTCGCATGGCTGGAACAGTGAGATCATTTCCTGCCTTTAGGCCGTTTGGGATCCCTGCCCTCATCCCTCTGTCCAGGAGTAACCGTTGCTACATCCACACCTGCACCTGGGTACCGTGAGTAAATTGCCACTTTTTCCCTTTCTGAACCTCCTATTTGCAAGCACACTGATGCCTCTATCCCACACTTACAACGGCGCCTGACGTGGGCTCTATGCTGCGACCTCATGACTCCTGTACGCTGCACTCCCCCTGTTTAAGAGTCCATGAAGTCCCCACCATATAACTGCACCGAAGCAAGTAATGTTGGACTGCTTCACTCAGGGACTGTGCACCCTATTCCAGTGTGCGCTTTGCAGTTATGTTTCACCCCCAACCCATTGCATTTTCCCTGGAACCCCAAGTGCCATCACTTGGACCCCCTTGTTTGGTTTGTACTTTCCGTTGATATACAGTTATGCTATGTTTCCCTGGCCAGTCGCTGCCCCACTGACTATAATGGGCGGTAGTGTGTTGTTCCTCCTAAGCTGGTCCAGTGTGTTTGAGGAACTGTTATATGCACATATCAAGATACCGATGTACTGCTACATGAACTGTGTTTGTACTCTCTGCATTGTCTTCTGGCTAGTTGCTATTGCCGCCACTTGTTTATATGCCCCGACTCTGTAGAGGAACTGTCTCGATCGTTATTGGAATGTATGCCGTATGCCTATAAACTTTGTATTTCATCACAGGAGGGGTGGCGGTGTGCGCACCGTCGCTCGTTCAGTGTGTTCCCTGTGGATCCAGCCATAGTCCCTTGCCGTTTAACACTATCATGGCTCCCCTAAACTAGTGTTATGGAATGTCAGGGGCCTACAGGCCTGTCAGGGGCCTACAGAGATTCCGCAGGAATCTCTGTATTGGTGGAAACCCACATCACAGGGCACCTCAAGATGACACTCAAGAGACCTTGGATAGGCTGGCTGCACCAGGCCCCCTATACAAGTCACTCACGAGGCATCGCAATCCTCATTGCCAAGACAGTACAGTTCCAACTTCTTCATCTGCGGTCGGATCCCCAGGGTCAATATCTATTCTTGCATGCTGTGATATGTGGTGTTGAGGTCCTTATTTTAGCTTTCTATATTCCCCCACCTTTTCAGATTGCAGTGCTGCGGGAGGGCATAGCCTTCATTGCTCAATTCCCCACTACTCCAGCCATCTGGCTTGGAGACTTCAATACCGTGGTAGATCTGACCCTTAACAAGCTTAGCACCCCACCCTCTACTCCACATCTGTTCCTTAGTACCAGATTTGGCAAATTTCTTCAGGAATTTGCTATGACAGACACCTGGCGACACTGTCATCCTGACGCCAGACAGTACCCATGTTTTACACCAGCCCATACAGCCATGTCCCAAATTGACTATATCATGCTGTCTCCTCCATTAATGCCTAAATTGCTCGGGGCTGGCATAGACACCGGTCTACTGTCAGATCACTCCCCCTGTTGGATCACCCTTCGCCTGCAGGCCTTGGGATCGCCTCCTGTCTGGCGCCTCAACCCAATTTGGTTATCCACGCGGAGGGCCTGCTGAAAGAATGGGAGTATTTCTTCTGGACCAATCAGGGTTCGGCTGGACCTGGAGAGGTCTGGGAGGCATTTAAGCTACATGTGCGCGTGCTACTGTCAGCCCGCATCTCTAGACACAAAGCATCCTCCAGATTGATAGTGCAACAGGCAGAGGACCATCTGCATTCCACAGAGCAGATGTTCTTGGCTGACCCCTCTCCTGCTAATGCAGCCCATTTGAGACAGCAGACCAGACTCCTGAACCAAATACATTATGAGAAGGCCAAGCAACATATCTTCTTTAGCAGGCAAAGGATCTTTGAACGCGGCGTAAGGGCCGGTAAATTACTGGCCTATATGGCGCACATTGACCATACGCCCCCAGTGGTGGTCAGTCTTAAATGTGTCTTAAGCTGCACGGTGTTTTGGTAGGGGTTATATGAGGTGTGTCCCACCCACTCTGCCTGCCCACCCCAGACACCAGATCTAAATCTGGTTGTTTTATCACTTTTTTAACGAGGGCAGCACTGTGTTCTGTATGGCTCCCTATTCTCTCCACTCAGTTTAGGGTTCATCAAGCCTCATTATCATCACAGATGGGCTAGTAATAAAAGATTTTGTCAGCTGACCAGAGTTTAGCTTTAAAGTGGTTGTTAAGTCTCAAGGATTTTCACCTTAATGCATTCTATGCATAAAGGTGAAAAACCTTCTGTGCTGCAGCACCCCCCCCCCCCCCCGTCCCCAGACCCCCCCCATGTTTCTTTCCTAAACCCAATCCGATCCAGCGATGTGCACGAGCGCAGCAGCCCCAGCCGCTGTCTCTCTCCTCATTGGGCAGATTGATAGCAGCGGATACCTGTCAATCAAATCCTATGACACTGTCTGTGTCAATGGACGCAGCAGCGGGACTCGGGAGCAAACCCACAAGGGTGGCCCCATGGAAAGCAGCTTTCTATATGGGGCACCTGATGAAGGGGAGGAGCTGGGAGCGCCGGCGGGGCACCCCCAGAAGAGGAGTACAGGCATGTTTGTTATTTTTATTTTAAAAAAACAAAGCTTTACAAATTGTTTACGAGAGAGCTGGGTTGAGGATGGGAATAAGGAAAAAGGTTGAGGATTAAGGGGAATTGGAGCATAGAGTGGGAATGTGGAAGTTAGGGTGAAAGTAAAGGATCTAGGTTAGTGTTGAGGATAAGGCTGAGGCAGAAGGGTTGTGGTTAGGAGTTTAGTTCAGTGTTAATTCGGATGTTAGATACCAGTTTGCTTGTGAGGTATAAAATGCAGCCAATCCATGTCTCCATGTCTTGCTTGTGAGGTATAAAATTCAGCCAATCCAGGTCTTCATTATTAAGTGAACTAACTCTTTACTAGCTGAGTATACATAGCTATTGTTAAAAAAAACAGATGCACATTTGTAGATATTTTACCACTTTGCAGAATGGCCACTGCTCTGTTATATGATGTATGCCCCAGTCTGATTTTTGGGTTTAGATTAGGGTTGCCACCTCATCCCTTTAAAACCGAACATATACTAATTACACAGGTTCTGAGGCTGATTAAGGTGGTAATTAAACTCACTTGGTGCCTTATCTGCATTAAATTAGCCTCAGAACCTGTAATCCATATGTGTTCGGGTTTAAAGGGATGAGGTGGCAACCCTAGTTTAGATGCTATTTTTTGCACAGTATAATGAATCTCCTGTCTGTCTCTGCTCTTCTAGAACACAGAGAACAAGAGTGCCACCATTCAATCATCAGATCTAGAGACCATCTACCTGGCTGACCCCACTGGGAAGATATCATTCACTGCTGGAAGCCAGCCCTACATTATTGACTACCGAGGTGTGCATCAAGTTTTTTTTTTATTAATCACTTGACCTCCCGAAGATTTACTCCCCTTAATGACCAGGCCATTTTTTGCGATACGTCACTGTGCCACCTTAACTGACAATTGTGCGATCATGCAACAAATAAAATGTATGTCCTTTTTTTCCCACAAATAGAGCTTTCTTTTGGTGTTATTTAATTACCTCTGCAGATTTTATTGTTTGCACTATAAACAAAAAAGGCAATTTTGAAAAGAAAAAATATATATTTTTTACTTTCTGCTACAAAACATATCCAATAAAAAAAATCATCAATTTAGGCCAATATGTATTCTGCTACATATTTTTGGTAAAAAAAAATCCCAATAAGCGTAAGCGTATATTGATTGGTTTGCGCAAAAGTTACAGTGTCTACAAACTATGGGATATTTTTATTTATTTTACTAGTAATGGCAGTGATCAGTGGGGCTTATAGCGGAGCTGCTATATTGCGGCGGACAGTCGGACACTAACTGACATTTCTGACACTTTTTGGGGATCAGTGATACTAATACAGTGATCAGTGCTAAAAATATGCAATATACTGTACTAATGACACTGACTGGAAAAGGGTTAAACATCAGGGGCTATCAAAGGTGTGTGCCTGACCAGTGTTTTAGTGTACTGTGGGAGGTGCTTTTACTAGGGAAAGGCAGGGATTCAAGTCTTTGCTTTGCAGGAACACAGGATCTATGCTTTCCTTACTGACAGAACTGCCTCTGTGCTGGATGATCACCGGCGGCCATCAAGTCTGTGGTACGAGCAGATCAGCTCCTGCTGTGTATAATCACAGCAGAGATGGGCCCAGACTCAGAAGTGTCATATCACGCACTAGGTATGTGATCCGGCGCAGCAAGTGGTCAAATGGGCAAAATGTACCTGTTTGTTGAATATAAATTAATTCAATAGGGTGGTGGACGATGAATGGTACAGTCTTGACAGGTTTACAAGCTGAAAAACTTCTGGGTTTTATTTTATATGGCGTAGAGCTGCACGATCCTGGATAAAATGAGAATCATGATTCTTTTGCGTAGAATAAAGATCATGATTCTCTCACGATTCTGAAGAACTTTTTTATTTTAAAGATTTACAACCCCTGAACATTAGGTGATCAAACAAGATGCCAATAAAATAAGACACCATACTCTATGCTTCAATCAAATTTAAAGAAATGTAATGAAAAATAATGTAATGTGTAAAGAAATAAAAAATTACCAATAAAGTGGTTGTTAACCCGTGACAACCACTTTAACCTACAGGTAAGCCTATAATAATGCTTACTTGTAGGTGCCCTGCATATCTCCCAAACCTGCACGGTTCAGGAGATATACAGTGTAGTAGCATTGCCAATGTCATTTCAACACATGCGCAGCGAAGAAACGGACGTTTCTTCACTGTGATCGTGCTGTGACTGGCGGCTCCCGCGCACATGCGTGGGATTGACGTCACGCGACTCCGGCCAGTCACAGAGCCGGAGTCGCAGCCCTGGAAGGAAGAGGGGCTGAAGATGGATGCGGCCTGCACAGGGAACTTTGCTGGACATCGCAGGCTTTGTTTGCAGGTAAGTGACACATAATGGGCTACTGCATAGTAGCCCATTATGCTTCTACTTTACAGGGGAATATAGAGGAAGTAAATCCTATCAGGGTTTACTTCCTCTTTAAGTTATATTAGGGTTTTTTTTTAGTACTCAGCGATACCAATTACTGATACCTACCGCAACTTTTTTGTTTACACTTAAGCTGTCAGCAGTAGTACAAAGCATTGAAAAGTTATTTTACGAATTAAATTTTTTTAATTTTGCGCTTGTGAAACATGTAAATATATATTGAAGGTGCAAGAAATATTAATGAATAGAGAAAAAAAAAAATAATCAATAGTTTATAAAGTTAAAAAACAAATCAGCAGGAAATTAATAATGAAATGGAGAAGGGGAATAAGGGGTTAATAAGGCTGATTAGAGGAAATTAAGTGTTAAACTGAGGAACAATTAAAAAAAAAACAAAAAAACTATTTTTTCACTTGACATGACGTTCAATGAAGCAATGTAAATCAGTTCTATGTTTTAATTTAACTTTGCAAATTGCATACTATGGTATACAGTGCAGACAGATTGACAGCAGCTATATACTCCAGTATAGATGGTGGAGGTAAAGGTTTTTTAAATATTATGTAACTTAAAAAACCTTATTGCATGTAAAATACTCTAATTATTTAAATATAAAGAGAAAGCAAAAGTATGTGCAGTTTGCCAAAAGTATGAACACCTGACCATCACACCTTGTTGGACATCCCATTCCATTAATTTAGAGTTGCCTCGTTTGGGGCTCTAACACCTCCATTCTTATGGAAAGGTTTTCCACAAGTAGTTGTAGATAAAAATGAGTGTAGCAGTAGCAACAAAAAGCTATTTACATAAGCACAATAATATGGCAAAACGGAAGAAGTGCAAGGCATGACTTAAATAGGAAGTTCAAGGGAGAAGCAAGGGGTCCAAAGTTCAAGAAGAAACTGTGTTTCAACAAAGATTGACCAAAAGATCAGGTATGGTGCTATCCAGAAGTTCAGATGGCTCAGTAGGAAGAACCACTACCAGACACAGCAGAGGTCCTGGGTTTGTATTCAGATCCTGAGAACCTGGCTCACATTAGCATTGCATTTCATCATAGGGTTGAGGTCAGGGCTCTGTGCAAGCCACTTGGGCTTTGTGCACAGAGGCAGAGTATTGCTGGAACAGAAAAAGGTCTTCCCCAAACTGTTACCACAAGGTTAAAAGCACACAGTTGTCTAAAATGTCTTGTAATACTGTAGTAATAACAGTATCCCTCACTGGAAGCACCTTATATCAGTAATTCAGCGAGGAGCCTTTGCAAAGCCTAACATGGCTACCAATATAAAATTGATTATGCTTAGCCATTGTAACTGTGCATTTTGGGAGCTGCTATATAATATACTGTATTATGAATATATCTTGTATTATGAATGTTTTCAGCAATTCTTTTTTATACTGTAGGTTCTATTGTTAGCCATAATAATGTTTCTTATTTCTTCAGTCACTTCTCTTTATTTAATCAACTATTTCCCCTTTCAGAGATGAAGCAAAGGAACACCAATTTTGAGACAGAAATGGAAGTGCGCCGGAGACCCAAATTCCTTGATTTTCAGAATATGAAAATGTTGAGAGGAAAGTAATCGGAAATATCACAAATCAGCCCTTTGTTTAGGTTCAAACCTGTCATTTTGCAGATTATTTTTTTCTCATTGAAGGATAGCATTTTTGGCAAATTGCTCTGGACAGTTTTTCCTCCTCCCCTTACCATTCTTGGATTAAGTAAAAAAAAACAATATCATTCATCTTGTAGACACCTTCAATTTATGAATATGCTGTGCTTCTTAGAACCTTAACAAAAATTTAGTGGCAAATTTAGGACTCCAATATGCCAAAGAGAATTAGCTTTCTGGAAGCTGGGAATTGTTTTTCTTCCTGCTTATTTTTCACCAGTCTACAAAATATTCACCATTTTTCACTTTGTATCAGCGTAGTAAGATTTGTAAAATGGAGGAAATGTTCCAAACAAAACACAGCTATTGAGCTTGTGACGGAACCGTCCCAGCACCCAGCTTTTATTGTTTCTGTCAGTATACCGCTTTCTCCAGTCTGGAACCAGATATTATAGCTGCATTTTGCAACCAAAATACTAGACAAGACTACCTCAGATGTAAACTGGAACTGTTTATTTGAAAACTCACACAGAATATATATATTGTAAGGGGGTTAGCTTGGCAACGGGTGTGTGTGACCCCCTGGAAGAATTCACCACACAAAATAGGCACAGCGAAACAGCATTTGTAGGTGAAAACAAAAGTGTGGTTTATTTACACTATGTACAAATGGAGAAAAACAGCAAAACGAAAAGAAACATCAAAATAAATCCTTGCTGACTTGGCCACTTACTACACTTGTATGTTTCCCTGTCTATCAGCTGGGTGCAGCCTAATGCTACACCCAGCATGGCAGGGGATCCCAGTGGTTTGAGCGGATTACATTAACATCTACAGTCATTGCTGGTTTGAGGTATAGAGACCCCAAATATGCATAAGGAACCTCCAGTTCCCAGAGTCTGTGTGTTTTGGGGAGAAATGAACTTGAATCAGAAACAATACCACTCCACGGATCCCCCAGGCATATACCTCCTAAAGAGTAGTGTTTGCTTAAATGCCAGGGCCCATGGTCAGTGGGTAAGAGGCTTGCTCCTAGTCCTCTCCAAAAGCCCCTATCCCGGGTAAGTCTGTCACAGAGCTGATTTGTATGAACTGGTTCCAAAAAGACTATCTCTATATACTGTACTAGCAGAAGTATGGCTGCTGGTACACAGCAATACAGGAAGAGAAAAGACACTGGTGGGGGACATGGTACAAATGTGTAGCCTTTCATGGTGTTTGAAGGAGAATATATTGTACATTATACAGTATCTCACAAACGTGAATACACCCCTAACATTTTTGTAAATATTTTATTATATATTTTCATGTGACAACATTGAAGAAATGACACTTTGCTACAATGTAAAGTAGTGAGTGTACAGCTCGTATAACAGTGTAAACTTGCTGTCCCTACATCTACAATGTAAAGTAGTGAGTGTACAGCTTGTTTAACAGTGTAAATTTGCTGTCCCCTCAAAATAACACAACACACAGCCATTAATGTCAAAACCGCTGTCAACAAAAGTGAGTACACCCCTAAGTGAAAATGTTCAAATTGGACCCAATTAGCCATTTTCCCTCATGTAACTTACTCACTCAGATGTGAATGGGGAGCAGGGGTGTTAAATTTGGTGTTATTGCTTTCACTCTCTCATACTGGTCACTGGAAGTTCAACATGGCACCTCATGGCAAAGAACTCTCTATGGATCTGAATAAAAAGAAATGTTGCTCTACATAAGGATGGCATAGGCTATAAGAAGATTGCCAAGACCCTGAAACTGAGCTGCAGCACGGTGCCCAAGACCATACAGCGGTTTAATAGGACAGGCTCCACTCACACTCACACCTCCAAGTCGACCACTGCCTTGCTAAAGAAGCTGAGGGTAAAGGTGATGGCCTGGCCAAGCATGTGTCCAGGCCTAAACCCTATTGAGCATCTATAGGGCATCCTCAAATGGAAGGTGGAAGAGTGCAAGGTCTCTTACATCCACCAGCTCCATCATGACGTCATGGAGGAGTAGAAGAGGACTCCGGTGGCAACCTGTGAAGCTCTGGTGAACTCCATGCCCAAGAGGGTTAAGGCAGTGCTCTAAAATAATGGTGGCTGCACAAAATATTGACAATATTGGGCCCAATTTGGACATTTTCACTTAGGGGTGTACTCACTTTTATTGCCAGCGGTTTAGACATTAATGGCTGTGTGTTGAGTTATTTTGAGGGGACAGCAAATTTACACTGTTATACAAGCTGTACATTCACTACTTTACAATTGTATCAAAGTGTCATTTCTTCAGTGCTGTCACATGAAAAGATATAATAAAATATTTACAAAAACGTGAGGGGTGTACTCACTTTTGTGAGATACTGTATATATTGTGTATTATATATATTGTGAGGAACTGGCTAGCAGCATTGTAGATGTGTCAATTGGTTTTTCCTACTTACACATGAGGGGCTCCCAGATTCATGGCCGATATGGAGAAAATTGAGTACTGTCCGTGATACTTTTTTTATTTGCACTAACATACAATTTTTCAGTACAAGCTTTTGTGGTATGTCCCCTTCTTCAAGGTTCAAGCAGTACTGATTCACAAGAATTTTATCCGAAAGAAGAAAGAAAAAGAAAAACATCTCTGAGGGAAACTAAAAACAAACAAACACAAATGGTAAATGCTAATTAAGCTTGCAGTAGAGTCATTGAGATAACACAGAAGGAGAGCTATAGACCTGGGAGGGAGTCACAGAGGGGGTTGTAAAGCTTTAGAATAATGAATAACAAAACCTATTTCTCCTATCGTTCACTGACAGACGCAGCTCTGCATGACGTGGGGGGTTTATGCTTGTCCCACTAGGAGTTAACTAGGCAGGGAAAAGAACAGCTGGCCCCTCCCATGGGGCCGTCCTCTCTTCCCACATAAACCCTCTCCATAGCATAGCTCAGCAGTTTCAATGCCTAGTTTGCAAGGACCTGGCTTCCCTTAGGGGAATTGCGGTCCTGTTTTGTGACCGTTTTTTATTTATTTTTTCTTTTATCCTATTTGACTTTTATCAAGCATTGATCTGCTATCAAGAAGCCGGTCGGGGCATAGAGAGTCCATGGGCTCTGTACTTTCCCTGACCTGGCCGACCGATGCAAGCCAGTCCCGCGGTATGGGGACCCGCCGTATCGTGCCCGTTCCGTGTGGGCTGCCTGGGGTGACCCCCACTTACGCCCAGCCCCGGATGCGATTTGGGTAGGGCGATTTTCTGGCCTGCAGCATACCGTCCAGGCAGGGGCGGAAGGTCTGCGACTGGGTGGCTACCCACAGCGCTCGTCCGGAGTGGTGAGTGAGAGTTCCTTCCCTTTTCAGGGGCGGAAGGGGGACTGATGACCATAAAAAAAATATATATATTTTTTTCTGGGTAGCTGCCGGTAGGGGCACGTGGAGCTCCTGTTCACCCCTTCACACCCCCCCTTCCCCCCGCACCGCACCCGATCGCCTGGCGCCGTTCGTTTTGTTTTTTTGCCGCCATGCGGCGATCGGCCGCCATTTAGCGGAGGACCGCTGCCATTTTGCCGTAGCCGCAGACATATTGGGCCTATGGGGCTTTCCCTCTAGCGCTCGGAGTGGCCGTTTGCGGTACTGCACATTCCTGTACAGGGGTTTTTTGGTTTAACGGTGCCCATTTTGACCACATGCCTCTTCAAAAACGTGTGTGCAGCATTTTCCCTTCTCTGTGGAACGGTGGTGATCTGACGGCGCGGCTCTTCTGACGATCCTCCAGGGTTACAGGCAAAAACAGCAAGTATAGCTGGGCTCCCCTGTGGGTGCTGGTGGCGGCGGGTGCAGTCCTCCTGGGTTCCCTGGTGCGCTGTGGGGCGGTGGTGTGTGGCAGTGTGGGGGTGCCTCATCCTCTTTTTAGCACCTGTGTGTCACTAAGATGGTTCTGGGGGAGAACGATGGCAGATTATACTGCTGACACTGCTGAGGAGGCATCAGCGGCGGCGCAAAGTGCGCAAGGGGCTTTTTTGGACCAGCTGCGGACGGTCTTTAGTGAATTTCTCCCCCGGGCAGATGTCGCCCAACAGGCCCCCAAGAAGCGTCCCCCTCCTCCTCTTTATTCATCAGGGGAGGATTCTGATCCGGAAGTGGCCTCAGGAGTCTCAGGGACCCCAGTGGACCTATCTGATGGGGAACTGGGCCCATCGGACGGTGAAGAGGTTCAGGGGGCGGCGGCTGCGTGCGAAAAAGCGTTGGTCGCTGCCATTATCACTGGCATTCACACTATGCTACGACTGAGCCAGGATGGCGAATCGCAGTCCTCTGCGTATGTGTGTGGGCCCTCTAGGCACCCAAGGGCCTCCAAGGCTTACCCCTACGATCAATTTTTATGATCATTTTCTTTATCGTGAATGGCAATGTCCGCAGCATTCTTGTTTGCTGTCAAAACGGTTCGCTGCTCGCTATCCCTTTGAGGAAAGCTTTTGAAAAAATGGGAATCGCCTGTGGTGGACCCACCGATAGCCCGCCTTAATAAGGCGACGACCATTCCTCTGGAAGGGACTCCTTCTTTTAAGGACCCCGCTGATAGAAAGACAGAGGCACTTTTAAGGTCGCTATTCCTGGTGGCAGGCTCTGCCGTGCGGCCAGCCCTGGAGTCCGCCATGGCGGCACAACATCTGTATGAGCGTATGGCGGAGCTCCAGACAGATCTGGAATGCGGCCGCCTGATGGATGCGCCGCAGAGGGCTGAGTTTTTGCTCCAAGGTTTCAAGTACCTTTGTGATGCAGCCGTTGATTTAGTGTCGATGTTATCCAGAATAGCGTTTTTTGCCATTATCCTCAGACGGATACTTTGGTTGCGTTTTTGGTCCGGCGACCATGCTTCCAAAAAAGGTCTTGCTGACCTCCCCTTTCAAGGTGGATGTCTATTTGGTCCACGTTTGGATGAGATCATTAAGGACTTCACGGGAGGTAAGAGTACCTTCCTCCCAGAGCCCCGGGGGCGTGAGTTTCGCCGTAGACAGGGGCCTCCTTCCTCGGGTCAGAAGAGGTTTTTTTGAGCCTCGAGCGCAACGGGTAAGGGGACCCGTCCCGGTAAGGTCGCTGCAGGGGCCGGAAAACGGCAGTGGCACCGCAAAACCGAAAAGGCGGAGAACAAGTCCTCAGCCTGATGGGTTGCCCCCCACTTGGGATTCGGGTGGGGGGATGTCTTCTGGGGTTCGCAGACCGGTGCCTGGCTCACATTTCTGACCGTTGGGTAAGGGAAGTGGTGTCCACCGGGTACAGGATAGAGTTCAACACTCTACCCCAGACAGGTTCCTCCCATTGAACTTAGGGCTCCCGCAGGCACTCCGGGAGGCCTTTTTCGGGGCGGTCCAAGCACTTTCGGACCAGAGGGTGATCGTGCCAGTGCCTCCAGAAGAGAGGTTTCGAGGTTTTTACTCAAATCTATTTGTGGTTCCCAAAAAATGGGGGGGGGTTCGGCCAGTACTGGACCTGAAGGCCCTGATGTCAGGACGCGGAAATTCCGGATGGAATCTATCCGCTCGGTTGTGGCCGCCCTTCATCAGGGGGAATTTCTGGCGTCTCTGGACATCAGGGGTGCGTACCTCCATGTACCTTCCTGCGCTTTGATGTGGGAGACCTCCATTTTCAATTTTTGGCACTCCCCTTCCGTCTGACCTCAGCCCCGCGAGTTTTCACAAAACTGGTAGCTCCGGTTTTGGCGTTGCTGCGACAGAGAGGCATTGCGGTAGTAGCCTACCTAGACGACCTGCTCCTGCGAGTGGAGTCCACCTCAGCTCTGGAGGAGAATGTGAGAATCACAATGACCTCGCTGCAGGACTTGGGCTGGTTACTCAACCTGCAGAAGTCGATGGTGTCTCCATCCTGTCGCCTGGAGTATCTGGGTCTGATTCTGGACACAGAGCAGGCGAAGGTGTTCCTCCCTCCAGCCAAGTTGCTGTCTCTGCAGTCGGCAGTGCGAACCCTCCTGTCGCACCGTTGGTCTTCATTACGGTTCTGTAGACGGTTGCTGGGGCTCATGGTCTCGTCTTTCGAGGCGATACCATTCGCCCAGAGTCACACTCGTCTCCTTCAGCGAGCAATTCTGAGTCGGTGGGACAGGTCACCTCGGTCCTTGGACCTTCTGATTCGTCTCAGCTCCCAGACCAGGGCGTCTCTGACCTGGTGGCTTCGGGACTCGGCCCTGACTCAGGGGAAGTCGTTCCTGCCCCTTCAGTGGGTGATCATCACCACGGATGCCAGTCTTTCAGGCTGGGGAGGGATCCTGGGGCAACTGTCTGCCCAGGGCCGTTGGTCGGCACAGGAGGCTCGCCTCCCCATCAATGTACTGGAGCTGAGAGCAATCAGATTGTGCCTATTTCACTGGACAGTGAGATTGCAGGGTCATCCGATTCGAATTCAGTCGGACAATGCCCACAGCAGTGGCGTATGTGAACCATCAGGGCGGCACAAGGAGTCCAGCAGCTGCGGCGGAGGCAGCTCTGATACTGCGTTGGGCGGAACGTCACGTTTCGGCAATCTCCGCCATATACATTCCAGGTGTGGAGAACTGGCAGGCGGACTTTCTCAGTCGCCAGACGCTGGACCAGGGAGAGTGGTGTTCAACCAGATTTGCTGCAGATGGGGGATGCCAGACGTGGATCTCATGGCGTCTCGATTCAATCACAAGGTGGAGATCTTTGTGTCCAGAATGAAGGATCCGTTGGCAGTGGCCACAGACGCTCTGGTGGCCCCCTGGGGCCGTTACCGCCTTCTGTACGCCTTCCCTCCGATAAAACTGTTACCGCGATTGATACGCAGGATAGTGGCGAAGGGGATACCAATAATCCTGGTGGCTCCAGATTGGCCTCGGCGCACTTGGTACGCCGACGTGGTGCAAATGGTGGCAGACGCCCCTTGGCGGCTCCCGCTGCGAGACGATCTTCTGTCTCAGGGGCCCATCTTGCACCATGCTTTACCCTCGCTGGCTTTGACGGCTTGGCTATTGAGTCCCAGGTGGTAAGAGACAGGGGAGTCGCTGACTCAGTGATCCCTACATTGTTGAATGCTCGCAAGTGTACTTCTCGCAAGATTTACCACCACACCTGGAAGGCTTATATAGCTTGGTGCGAGGTGGAGGGTCATAACCCTTGCTCTTATGTCGTGTCCAGGGTCCTGACTTTTTTGCAGCAGGGCCT
>BLSH010115583.1:72972-86871 GCA_018402905.1 Glandirana rugosa
TCCAGTCAGACTGGGGGGCGTTATGTCTAGAGCCATTTCGCGAAGCTAGGCGTCGTGAAATGGTACACTGGTCGCCACTGGTTAGTGCCGACCAGTGTCACATTGTGTCCTTTCGGCAAATAGCCGAAAGGACATGAGTCCAGACGTCTGGACTACTCACCTCTCGGCTAGCCGACGTAGGGACTGTCCCTCCCAAACACGACTACTAAATAGTCGTGTCGAGAGGGAGCCTGGCGGTGGGATCTGGTGGTCCCTCGGACGGTTCCCTGGTGGTCCTTACACGGGTGGGTCCTGGTGGTCCCTCGGCTGGTCACTTACCTGATGGTCTAGGGGGGTCTCCCTGGTGGTCCAGATCGGCTCCCTGGTGGTCCCTGGTCGGCTCCCTGGTGGTCCTGGGTGGGCACATTCCTGGTGGTCCCTTGGCAGGCTCCCTGGTGGTCTAGGGTGGCGGTCCGAGGGAGAGCTGTGCTGATAAATCATCAGCACAAACCCTCCCTGTCAGGGATGCAGCCGATCGGCTCTCCACTCATCAGGTCTGCAGACCTGAGTACAGGAAAGCCGATAAACGGCTTTCCTGTGTTACACTGTGACCAGCCGTGATTGGTCACCGCTGGTCACATGGTAAAGTGCTGCGGATCGAAGCGCTTTACCGAGATCTGTATTGCGGGGGGTCAGACTGACCTCCCACACCACCGATCGCCGCGATGCGCGCCGCCCCCGGGCACGCGGCGGCTTGTTATCCTGAGGACGTCATATGACGCCCAGTCAGGATAACTAAGCCACTTCCCGGCCGTCATTTTGCATACGGCGGTCGGGAAGTGGTTGAACCGTTATTTTTCGTGTCAAAAAGAAGAATCATTCTTAGTTCAAATGTTTTCCTTGCCTGTATAGTTCTGAAGTTCCCTTTAAGAACTAAAACATTGAGGTCTTCAATACTGTGGTGCGGTTGTGAGAAAGGATGTCCCACAGGTGTGCAGAAATCATTTTCTTTATGTTCCTTGATGGAATGCCTGTGTAAATTCATCCTTGTTAGCTGCTTCTGTCCTGTTTCCCCAACATAAGATCCTTTGCTGCACCTATTGCATTGAATGAGGTACACCAAATTACTAGAGGTACAGCTGTATGATCCCATGTTACTGAAGGTCCCATTTGTGTGTGTGACACTTCTAGATTGATTGATCTGGTTGCACAGTTTGCAACATTTTTTATTGCAGGGTTTGCTTCCATTATTTCTGACTTCATTAATTAGAGTGAAGTTTCCTGCTGATTAGTTTTTGTCTGAGTTTGGGTGGTTGTCTGAAAGCCAATATTGGGGGTTGTTGGAATATTTCTTTCAGCGTTTCATCTTCTGTTATAATGGGTTGTAAATCTTTGATTATCTTTTTTATTCCTTCTAGTGCTGGGTTGTATGTGGTGACTAGAGTTATTTGTTTTTTTCTCTTTGTATTGGAGGAGATTTTCTCTTTGGGGTTTCAAGGCCGTGTTTATGCTGTTGTTGATGGATTTGTCTTTGTACCCTTTCTTATGGAAGGAGTCTGCCAGTGTTCTGAGATGTTTATCGCTGTCCTCTGGGTCTGAACATATTCAGTGGTATCTGATGGCCTGGCTGTGTTTGATGGCGCGTTTAGTGTGTTTGGCGTGAAAACTGGAACTATGGAGATAGCTGCATCGGTCAGTCGGTTTTCTGTATATCGAAGTGTGAAGCTTGTAATCCCTGATGTATACTGTAGTGTCTAGGAAGTTTCTAATACTGTTTGGACATTGAAGAAGGGGACATACCCCGAAAGCTTGTCCTGAAAAATTGTATGTTAGTGCAAATAAAAAAAGTATCACAGACAGTACTCAATTTTCTCTGTCACAATTGCACTAATATGGCTATAATCACCTCAAGCATCATGGCCGATATGGAGAAATTCAACTTTTTGTTTTTCCAGAATCTTAATGAGTTCTGTACTGGGTCCTGGAGCCCTTAGGCTTTGTAAGGCTTTGGATGGGATAAAACCTCCATTCCCAGACCAATGTCTTATCCTTTTGTTAGACCTCGTTATTAGTCTCAGTGGTCTACAGGCCTTTATATATGTTCTCTGAGGCTCTCTCACTCTTCCATTCTGCTGTGTGAGCCTCTTGCTGGGTGAAAAGGCTGAATTCTGCCAAAAGTTGAAAAAAAGTGCTGTCTGTCTGTTTTGGGGAACCCATTAGGGGGCAACTTACCAGAATTGACCTGAGTTTAGTTAAAGTCTCAGATGAGAAGATGTTTTCTTTGTTTTATGCTATGACCTTGCTGTACAAATCACTCCTGCATTGAACGGGGTACGTTTACTGCCTTGCTGAAAAAAAGTGCATAACCAACCTGCTTAGACTGTTCCTGACGTCTTTGTCTTACCGCTGCCAATACCGGTTGAGTCTTTCCCCCCCCCCATGATATCTATATACTCTAAATAAATGTAATTAGAACAATAAACATAAAAGCTCATTTTTATATTGCATCTAACCAATAATGTGGTGGCTGCATTCATTTTTTTGTTTAGGCATTTTTTCCTTTATTTTCACTTTGTGTTCCGGCTAGTAAGTTTGATATTTTTTAACTTCCTTTAACTCGTCTTTAACAGACCAAGCTGTCTAGCATAAATAGCAGTTAGAGCGTTGAGACAAACACTGAGAGAGAGCTTATGATGATCAGCTTACATTCATTTATGTAAAACCTTTATCCCAAAAGCAAAAATAATTGTTGTGTATCTGTTTAAAAAGTGTTACCTGGAGTTCATCTTTACTTTGTTAGTGAAATCTATCTAAATTTGCTAGTGCATCTAACACTACCCTCTCTCCTCCATCCACAGTGGAGACACACTGACAGGTGTTATTGGCCTAGTCACTAGATGACAAAAATGCTAAAAAATAAAGTAATGAGGCTACTACATTTCAGGATTGGCAAGCAACAATACGATTGTTGTTTTCAGGTTTATTAGTGCTCTACGCTAGTATATTGGAGTTATGGATTAAAGGGTATGTGTCCTTTCTGTATTAAATTAATATATTAAATAATTTACTGTATATATAACTTGACAAAATCAGTTTGTTTCTGGCGTTATCAGTCTGGAGGATGGGTTTAAGAACGTATCTATCAACCCCGAGGATGTGCAGAAAATCTGGATTTTGGTCCTGCGTCACCATCAGCATGCGGGGTGAGCAATATGTCAATTAGGGGCAAGAAGAGTGTGCCCATTAATCTTGAACGTTTGAGCAATGTGGCCTTCCAGTTCAGGGAGTGAGCAGTATAATCATCATTGGAGGGGGAAGTTACATAACGGGCCCGTCAGTCCACAAGGAGGGTTTTGTGTGGATGTGGCTGTCAATCTGGGGAATTTGAATAGGTAACTAGAGGGAGAAAGATGAGAGCTGGTCTAAAATGAGGTTCAGGAAAGGGATGGTCGGTGCTCAGTATGACATCCAAAATGGTGTTTCTTTATTAAATACATGTACAGAGCTATAAATCAGCCTAAGTGTTTTGGATATTAGTCCTTAGTCGTGGCTTATGTTATATTATTATGAAGCATTGACACAAATATTTATGAACTCTTTATACAGTTTGTCATGTAGAAGACATAGCTGCACAAAGGGGCATATAGAAAATTGTATGCAGTAAAAAATATAAAGTAAAAAAAAGTACAAAAGAAAAAATAGGAGAATCTGTCATCTTAGGGCCTGTGCCAAAGGGCTTCATTGGGGAAATTAAGTGTGAATTTGACATCCATTTGAAATGCTTTTGAGACCATAAAGAGTTCAGTTGACCTCCTTTGGACTTGCATAGTGCTTGCTTCAGATGCTTCGCATCCCCATAGACTTGCATGGGGAGGGAAGCAGCTCTGAAACAAATAAAAGCCCCTTGACACTGGCCCTTAGGGTGAAGCAACCCAGAGGAACCAAATATAAGTTTAGCTCTGAGTTACAATACTGTAAATTTAGCACAAGAAGGTAAGTAACATCACAAGGTTAATCTCCTTGGTGGAGGAAGAATCAGCAAACAATTTGTTCAGCAATCATCCCTGGTTCATTTGAACCCAGAAGCGCTTCTCTGGGCATGTTCTGGTTTGTGGCTGTCAAATGCTACCTGCAGGCAGCCAGTAATGTAAACCAATTGAGCACTGATTGTGCCCAATTTGCTTGGTAGCAGTGCAGGTATTGGGGCTCTAATAGATTCCTGGTGTCTTCACAAAGTAGACCAGTACTATGCTTGTCAGACCCTTTATGAAAAAAAAAAAGGGCGGGGACCTATCTTTTGCAGTATGCCATTACATAGAGGCTTGTCAGTGTCCTTGTGATAGTACAAAAAGAGAAGTACAAAAACATTTAAGGGACCCGTCACCCCACCTCCAAGGTAAGCATGCATACCATCAGGGTGCATATGCGTGCATAAGCGACTATTACCCCGCATGCAGGAGTAAGAAGAATAGTTCTAAGGTCATTATTTACAATTAACTGTAAACTTGTATGCTTTAAAGTTTTTAAAAGTGCAAATTGACATCAGTTTTTTTTAAATGTTCCCTTTGGATAATTTTGAGTATCATTACCATTAGGGTTGCACCAATACCAATACTAGTATCGGTATTCTGACTCCAACTGTTGTAATAGTGACTTATCCCTTGCTGAGACCTCTATGCCTGGCCTGTATAAGCAGATATAATCACCGCAGACAGTCTTTATCAGATGGCTTGAACTCACCAGGCACCGATTCTTCCATAAGTGTATATTTATTGCAAATAGCAGGTACAGCATACAACAGATGTGGCAGATGGTTGAAAGATGGTATCTGCAGGTCAAAACATGGTAATGTGTCCTAGGATGCGGGCAGATTGTGTGAGGCCTAGATATATGTGGCTATCTTCTTCCTCATGAGACAGAGAAAGGACACAGGAAGAGGAAGTTACATCACAGAGTGAACCAGGAAGAGGAAATTACCTCAGAAGATGGAAGGGAACACACTTAAAAAACAGAATAGGATAATGCAATATCCAAAACAACTACAAGATGGCAGTGTAATACCCAACTATACAAACATTACTATAACTATGCATAGCATTATGCTTACATGACAGTACATGTAATAGCACACTCCCCGTCTGGTATTGTAAATACCACTATGTTATATCATAACGGTAGTTATGCGATGCAAACAAACGTTGGCGCATTTTGCAGTTTTCTTGAAGACCTGAAAGACAAAAACAACATGCATGTATATGCAACAACAGAAACTGCAATAAGGCACCAAGAAGTGTCTCTTAAAGTTCCAGGCATCTTCTTGTGGTAGAAACTGCATCCAACAGACCCAGGAAAGCAAGCTCACGCTCCAAAAGGCAAGAGCAAAACAAGTTCCGTGATGGGTCAGAGGAAAGTCTTCACAGCTTCCTGTCTGGCAACTTTCACCTCTACCCCGCGCACCACACCAGCATCACTAGGAATGGTCTCTACAGTAAGTCCCATGAGTCAGTCAACTCCAAACCGAATCTCTGAATCTAGAGGACTGAAAACCCCAGGTGCAATTTCTTCAGAATGATCCCGCAGGAATTCAGGTCCTGTTAACCAAGAAGAGTTTGCAAAGACACTTGCAGACATTGGTCGGGTGGCATGATCTGCAGGATTATTCTCTGATGGAACATGATGCCATTGTTCAGGCCTTGAGGATTTTCTGATTCTTTCTACATGGTTGCTGACATAGACTTAGAAGCGATTTGTCCGATTGTATATGTAGCCCAAAACAATTTTGCTGTCTGTGTAGAATTCGGTGTCATCTATTTGAATGTCCAGCTCATGCAGTATAAAATCTGCAATTTCTATGGCTAGTACAGTCCCACAAAGTTCAAGCCTGGGAATTGCGTGCACAGGCTTAGGCACTAACTTGGCTTTGCCAAACAGAAACCCTACATGGGTTTGATTGTGAAAGTCTTTTACCTTGAGGTAGGCAACAGCTGCTTTGGCCTCAGTGGATGCATCTGATTTTGTGAATATGTGAATCTCTTTTCTCTGACTTGCAGCAAGGGAAGCTGAAGAGTAGCAGCGTGATATATCAATTCCATCTAAGGCATGTAGAGATTGTTTCCAGAACTTCCACTTTGAATATTTGTCTGTTGGTAGTGGAGCATTCCAATCTTGAATAGTCTCTGATAGCTGTCTTAATAAGGATTTACCTTGTATGGTGATGGGAGCCGCGAATCCCAGTGGATCGTATAGACTGTTCACCACTGACAGGACACCACGTTTGGTAAATGGCTTGTCTACAGAGCTGATTTGAAAGCCAAAGGTGTCTTTAAATAAGTTCACCATAAGCCCAGACTTCTCTGAACAGGAGGCATGTCCATTCCCAGATTTAAATCATGTGGCATGATCGCCAGGCTGAAAAGCTTTTATCACAGCAGCACTGTTTGAGGCAATCTTAAAAAGTCTGAGGTTGGCCTCAGAAAGCATACCTTGAGTCCTTTGAAGCAGGTCTATGGCTTCTTCATCTGTGGGTAAGGATTTGAGTCCATCATCCACGTAGAAGTTTCTCTCAATGAAGTGTCGAGCATCTGCACCATACTCTTTTTCACCATGAAGAGCAGACCATATGTTGCTACAGCAGGCAAGCGACTGTTTCCGAAGACATGTACTTTCATGAGCTGTGTGAAGTTGGCACCCCATGTTTGTAAAACCTGAATAAAAATATACCATTCATTTGCGCCGCGTTTGCGCTGATTTGCGCCGCAAAAATGAGCGTTTGCGCCGGTTCGGTTTCTGAGATATTAAACATTCAATTTAATGCAAGCCCCGTCCACTTTGCACACCATGTTGCTGAATTTTAAAAACAAACGCGCCATTTGTTTGCGCCGCGTTTGCGCTGGTTTGCGCCGCAAAAATAAACGTTTGCGCCGGTTCGGTTTCTGAGATATTAAACATTTAATTCAATGCAAGCCCCGCCCACTTTGCACACCATGTTGCTGAATTTTAAAAACAAACGTGCCATTTGTTTGCGGCGCGTTTGCGCTGGTTTGCGCCGTAAAAATAAACGTTTGCGCCGGTTCGGTTTCTGAGATATTAAACATTCAATTTAATGCAAGCCCCGCCCACTTTGAATGCCATGTTGCTGAATTTTAAAAACAAACGCGCCATTTGTTTGTGCCGCGTTTGCGCTGGTTTGCGCCGCAAAAATTAACTTTTGCGCCACTTTGGTTTCCGAGATATTGTGCGTTTATAGTTGCCGTAACCCCGCCCACTTTGCACCCATGTTGCTGAATTTTAAAAACAAACACGCCATTCTTTTGTGCCGCGTTTGCACTGGTTTGCTCCGCAAAAATGAACGTTTGCGCCACTTTGGTTTTCGAGATATTGTGCGTTATAGTTGCTGAAACCCTGCCCACTTTTCACCCCATGTTGCTGAATTTTAAAAACAAACACGCCATTCTTTTGTGCCGCGTTTGCGCTGGTTTGCTCCGCAAAACTTAACGTTTGCCCCACTTTGGTTTCTGAGATATTGTGCGTTAGTTGCTGTAACCCCGCCCACTTTGCACCCATGTTGCTGAATTTTAAAAACAAACATGCCATTCGTTTGTGCCGCGTATTGCTGGTTTGGTGGATATTGTACACAAGGTTTTACTTCACATGCGTAGTTTTGCCACCCCCACAGTGATCAGCCCCCCTTCCCCACCCCCCTCGGACAGGGGAGGGGCAGGTACAGCTGACTCAGGCTCTAGTGAGGCAGAGCCAGCTGTCAATCAGGCGGCAGGGTGGATCTCGACAGTATTGTCGGCTGCAGCGTGGCTGTGCACTATCGGCATATAGTGGGCAATAGCCCGCCACATGCTGAGTTTTTTGTCACAGGAGAGCATACTTACTATTTGTCATCTTCTGAGCAAAAAGAGAACTAAGGCCAAAAAAGTTTAAACCAGGTGTTAACCAAGCAAAACAGCACTCCAGCAAATTCCCTTATATAAGTCTCTTCATTTTTAAAGCTGTGTGAAGTTGGCATCCCATGTTTGTAAAACCTGAATAAAAATATACCACTTGTTTGTGCCGCGTTTGCGCTGATTTGTGCCGCAAAAATAACTGCCAACTTCACGCAGCTCTTTGTAAATTGCTTTTTTTGAAAAACATCGATGTCAGTAAACCTTCTTTTCCTGGCAGACTCCATGGCAGCAGACGTGTGGGTGGCTCCGCTTCCACAGCTACCCTATAGGACTCCTCTCCCATAAGTCTTTGCTCTGTCCTGATTGCCATGTTCCTTTTTTGTCCTCCTCCGTTTGGACCAAGTAGATGGTTCACCTACCTGAAGATTGCTACGGCCACTGCTTCCGCCTCCCTGTGTCTCACCGGCCGCTCTGCGCATGTGTGTCCGCGGGACGAGAATGACGTCACACTGTGTTGTAAATGGCCGGGTAGCCCCACACAGCCTCGGGAATGCATGCGGGCATTGCAGCAGCTCCCCTGGGCTGCGTGGGTGACCTTCTCAGGTAAGGTGGGTGGCGGGGGAGAGTGGGGGGATCTGGATCTGAAGTCCGGCCACTCCAGGCTTTGGATGCTCTGTACCCTGACATTTTATTCTTCGTCTCTCTCTGCAGATTCTCATTGCAGATGGATGCCTCTCTACCCCCTGGTGGCCAGCCCTCGCTCGACAGGTACCACTCAGGTTCCTTGGGATGGGAGATGGCTGGGGGAAAGGGATAGGCATTGACAGGGGATGGTGAGACTGCGGCAGTAAGCCTAAAGCTTCTTCTACTCTCTTTCTTCCCTCAGCCCTCATAGGTCTGACTTACGCCAAAGGTCACAGAAAAGGAGCAGCTCATCTAAATCTCACCATCAGCATTATCATGAGTCGTCTTCTAGATCTGGTCTTCACTGATCCCGCTCAGGGTCAGGGCACCGCAGTAGGGATACACACTGCCCCCCTCCTCCACGCTCCCAGGAGAAACTATGCTGGGGGTGTGACCACTGATACCAAAAATCGGTGGTCGAAAGAAAGAACCCAGATCAGCACCTGGAGGCTTTGATCAAACGGGTTATTCATAATTCCCTGCAGGAAAGGGAAGCCTGTCAACCTCACATGCCCCCTGCAGATCCTCCAAGGTCCCTAGTGGGTGAGAGCCAGTGGGATGATCAATTGGAACCCATTCCAGTCTGATTGGTAGTCTCTGGCTCAATCGGACAGTGAGTCACAGATGGAAGCGCCAGAAGTAGGGTTCAAATACGCCCTAGTTCTTTCTCTGCTGAAGGCGGTAAAAGAGGCGATGGATATGGAAGAGCCAGCCGTATCGCCTCCAAAACAAAAAAAAAATGTTTAAACGGCTCAGTAGGGAGCACTCTCATTTCCCCTTTCTAGCGGAGCTAGGGGGAATTATCTCAGATGAATGGAGCAAAGTGGAAAGAAGGGGCTCATTAGTAGCCAAAGTCCAAAAGCTGTACCCTTTCAAAGAAGAAGAGGTGAAACAGAGGCAGCTCCACTAGTGGATGCAGCCCTGATGAGGTTTGCAAAGTACGTGACCCTCCCATTAGAGGATACGGTCTCCTTCCAGGACCCCCTGGAGAGGAGAATCGACAAAGACCTCAGATGAATATATCTGACAGCCGGAATGGCCTGTAAACTGGCCTTGGCCCCAGGGACACTCTCCAAAGCTAAGGAGGTTTGGTCCTATAGTGTTGATGAAACCTTGGCAGGGTTTTCCACTGAAGCAGCCAGAAGTTTGCCTATACAAGAACTAAGGATTGCATCAGCCTTCATGGGGGAGGTGTCCCTTGACATCATCCGTCTTGTGGCCTGGGTGATGTTGGCATCAGTCACGGCTAAGCGGGTCCTCTGGCTCCAGCCTGGTGCCAGATTCCTTTTGAGGGAACCTCCCTCTTTGGGAACAAGCTCAATGAGGCTGTAACCCGGGCCATGGGTGGAAAGTCTGGGTTTCTTCCCCAGGATTGGTGCCAGCCAAGTCAAAGTCATCCTTTGGCAAAGAAACAAGAATTCGATTGGGTCAAGGAAGCGTGCAGTTATAAACGTGGGCGTGAGTTCGGGAGGCCCTGGAGGGCCAGGAGGTCAACAAACCAGAAAGCCTCGAAAGGCGGTTCCACAGGTGGACAAGGGCCATCTAAATCCTTTTGAGATTGGGCCCACTCAGGCAGGCATGGTGGGTGCTCATTTGCATCACTTTCGGCATGTCTGGGCGGCCTCAATCCAGGACTTTTGGACAGTCAAGACAGTGCCCACAGGCCACGCTTGGGTGTTCAGCAAAAGTCCCAAGCTAAGATTCGTTCCACGACCATTCGGTCCTCAAGAGAAAAGAGGGAGATCCTGTCTGCATATGTGGAATCTCTACTAGAACAGGAAGCGGTCAAACCCATCCCATTCAATGAGAGGGGCCAGGGTGTATTGCCCCTTGTTCTTAGTACAAAAGAATGACTCATGGAGACCCGTGATTGATTTAACCCATCTCAATTTATCCAAATGGGAAAGTTCAAAATGGAGTCTCTGCACTCTATCCAGCAAGCAGTGCAACCAGGAGACTGGTTGATCTCCATCGACCTCAAGGATGCCTACTTCCATGTCCATAGCAGCAGAATTCCAGCACTATCTGCGGTTTGCCATAGGCCAATTACACTGTCAATTTACTTGCCTCCCCTTGGGCCTGACAACATCTCCGAGAGTCTTCTCCAAGGTATTGCTAGCTCAACTCCTAGTTGAGAGTCATAGGAGTCCATCTTTATCACTATCTGGATGACCTCCTTCTGCTAGCCCAAGACAAAGGGCAGCTGCTGGATCACCGGGACTTGGTCATCACCACCTTGCAAGAATTCGGGTGGCTACTGACCTTAGACAAAAGTCACCAGCAGTCGCCCCAATCTGTAGTTTTCCTCTGAGCGCTCTTCAACACGAAGACCGGCGCCATCTCGCTTCCCAAAGAAAAAAATCGATGTAATCCAGAACCGAGTCCATCAAGCCCTCTCGTCACCTTGGCTCTCGGGTGTCTGAGGGTAATTGGGACAATGACAGCATCCATTCCCATGGTGAAGTGGGCCCAGTGGAGGATGCATCCATTTCAGAGAGGATTCTTACAACAGTGGGAGTCACGCAGCAAGAATCAACGCATCCCTGTAACTTCACCCATGAGACAATCTCTCCTGTGGTGGCTCCAGAGGTAGAACCTCTCCAAGTGCCACTCCCTGGAAGCAGTCATCTATATGCTGCACAGGCAAATACATGGCCCCATGCACACAGCTACATATGGGGCTGTGTTTTTGTGTGGCTAACAAATGTGCTCAGAAAAAGGAACAAAGGTGCGTCTCGGTTTGCACATCATGTGTGTTTTTCACACGTACGCATGTGTACTCGTCTAGATGCACATATGCGTTTAACCACTTCCCTACTGCCATATGCAGAATGACGGCCAGGAAGTGGTTCAGTTATCCTGACTGGGCATCATATGACGTCCAGCAGGATAACGTGGGGGTGCACATCACGGCGATCGGGGCTGCGGTGTGTCAGTCTGACCCCCCGCATTACCAATCTCAGTAAAGAGCTTCCGTCTGAAGCTCTTTACCATGTGATCAGCCGTGACCAATCACGGCTCGTCACAGTGTGAACAGGAAGAGCTGTTCATTAGTGAGTGGATAGTCTCTGATAGTTGTCTTAATAAGGATTTACCCTGTATGGTGATGGGAGCCGCAAATCCCAGTGGATCGTATAGACTGTCCACCACTGACAGGACACCACGTTTGGTAAATGGCTTGTCTACAGAGCTGATTTGAAAGCCAAAGGTGTCTTTAAATAAGTTCACCATAAGCCCAGACTTCTCTGAACAGGAGGCATGTCCATTCCCAGATTTAAATCATGTGGCATGATCGCCAGGCTGAAAAGCTTTTATCACAGCAGCACTGTTTGAGGCAATCTTAAAAAGTCTGAGGTTGGCCTCAGAAAGCATACCTTGAGTCCTTTGAAGCAGGTCTATGGCTTCTTCATCTGTGGGTAAGGATTTGAGTCCATCATCCACGTAGAAGTTTCTCTCAATGAAGTGTCGAGCATCTGTACCGTACTCTTTTTCACCATGAAGAGCAGACCATATGTTGCTACAGCAGGCAAGCGACTGTTTCCGAAGACATGTACTTTCATGAGCTGTGTGAAGTTGGCACCCCATGTTTGTAAAACCTGAATAAAAATATACCATTCATTTGCGCCGCGTTTGCGCTGATTTGCGCCGCAAAAATGAGCGTTTGCGCCGGTTCGGTTTCTGAGATATTAAACATTCAATTTAATGCAAGCCCCGTCCACTTTGCACACCATGTTGCTGAATTTTAAAAACAAACGCGCCATTTGTTTGCGCCGCGTTTGCGCTGGTTTGCGCCGCAAAAATAAACGTTTGCGCCGGTTCGGTTTCTGAGATATTAAACATTTAATTCAATGCAAGCCCCGCCCACTTTGCACACCATGTTGCTGAATTTTAAAAACAAACGCGCCATTTGTTTGCGGCGCATTTGCGCTGGTTTGCGCCGTAAAAATAAACGTTTGCGCCGGTTCGGTTTCTGAGATATTAAACATTCAATTCAATGCAAGCCCCGCCCACTTTGAATGCCATGTTGCTGAATTTTAAAAACAAACGCGCCATTTGTTTGTGCCGCGTTTGCGCTGGTTTGCGCCGCAAAAATTAACTTTTGCGCTACTTTGGTTTCCGAGATATTGTGCGTTTATAGTTGCCGTAACCCCGCCCACTTTGCACCCATGTTGCTGAATTTTAAAAACAAACACGCCATTCTTTTGTGCCGCGTTTGCACTGGTTTGCTCCGCAAAAATGAACGTTTGCGCCACTTTGGTTTTCGAGATATTGTGCGTTATAGTTGCTGAAACCCTGCCCACTTTTCACCCCATGTTGCTGAATTTTAAAAACAAACACGCCATTCTTTTGTGCCGCGTTTGCGCTGGTTTGCTCCGCAAAACTTAACGTTTGCCCCACTTTGGTTTCTGAGATATTGTGCGTTAGTTGCTGTAACCCCGCCCACTTTGCACCCATGTTGCTGAATTTTAAAAACAAACATGCTATTCGTTTGTGCCGCGTATTGCTGGTTTGGTGGATATTGTACACAAGGTTTTACTTCACATGCGTAGTTTTGCCACCCCCACAGGGATCAGCCCCCCTTCCCCACCCCCCTCGGACAGGGGAGGGGCAGGTACAGCTGGCTCAGGCTCTAGTGAGGCAGAGCCAGCTGTCAATCAGGCGGCAGGGTGGATCTCGACAGTATTGTCGGCTGCAGCGTGGCTGTGCACTATCGGCATATAGTGGGCAATAGCCCGCCACATGCTGAGTTTTTTGTCACAGGAGAGCATACTTACTATTTGTCATCTTCTGAACAAAAAGAGAACTAAGGCCAAAAAAGTTTAAACCAGGTGTTAACCAAGCAAAACAGCACTCCAGCAAATTCCCTTATATAAGTCTCTTCATTTTTAAAGCTGTGTGAAGTTGGCATCCCATGTTTGTAAAACCTGAATAAAAATATACCACTTGTTTGTGCCGCGTTTGCGCTGATTTGTGCCGCAAAAATAACTGCCAACTTCACGCAGCTCTTTGTAAATTGCTTTTTTTGAAAAACATCGATGTCAGTAAACCTTCTTTTCCTGGCAGACTCCATGGCAGCAGACGTGTGGGTGGCTCCGCTTCCACAGCTACCCTATAGGACTCCTCTCCCATAAGTCTTTGCTCTGTCCTGATTGCCATGTTCCTTTTTTGTCCTCCTCCGTTTGGACCAAGTAGATGGTTCACCTACCTGAAGATTGCTACGGCCACTGCTTCCGCCTCCCTGTGTCTCACCGGCCGCTCTGCGCATGTGTGTCCGCGGGACGAGAATGACGTCACACTGTGTTGTAAATGGCCGGGTAGCCCCACACAGCCTCGGGAATGC
>BLSH010115583.1:98870-109095 GCA_018402905.1 Glandirana rugosa
ATATAGAAAAGTACACTTTTGTGACTTCTTTACTGTGAAACGATGTTACATTTCATCACTCACATGTCGAACATATTGTCACATTTAAACGACAGGGGAGTTTTATTGAGTTGTGTGTCGGTAATTACAGATTTGGCGACCGTTGTTTTCACTAATTCACAGGTTTAATCCGGGTTTCACAGTTATAAAACACACCGGTGGTAATAAAAGGTCGTGACAGAATTGGGAGAACCCGTACCTCAAGTGGTCTCGAAGTGTCTAACGGTGACCTCCTACAATCTCTGGAACACGAGGAGGTGGAAGGCAATGTACACTCACTACTTTACATTGTAGCAAAGTGTCATTTCTTCAGTGTTTTCACATGAAAAGATATAATAAAATATTTACAAAAGTGTGAGGGGTGTACTCACTTTTGTGAGTTATATATATATATACACATACACACACATTATGTTAACTGCTTTTAATTTAATTAAGACACGTGAGCTTATTTTTTTTGCCCAGTGTCCCATCAAGGGGATTTCCTTTTACTTCCTGTCCCTGAGACACAGCAGGAAGAGGTTTATCCATTGGATGATTTCCGCTCACCTCCAGTTACGATGACAGTTGGTGAATTTCCCATCACGTTCCAAAACTAAATTTGAAAAGTTTGGCTTTACATACAGTATACTTTGACCACTTGCTTACTGGGCACTTAAACCTACCCTCCTGCCCAGAAAAATGTTCGGCTTTCAGCGCTGTCACATTTTGAATGACAATTGCTCAGTCATGCGACGTTGTACCCAAACAAAATTTTTATCATTTTGCTTCCAGAAATAGAGCTTTCTTTTGGTGGTATTTGATCACTCTGCGTTTTTTATTTTTTGCGCTATAAAAAAAGAACGAGTGACGATTTTGAAAAAAGAACTATATATTTTACTTTTTGCTATAATAAATATGAAAAAAAAAAATTATTCATCATTTTTGGCCGATATGTATTCGGCTACATATTTTTGGTAAAAAAAAATCGCAAACGGCGTATATTGATTGGTTTGTGCAAAAGTTATCACATCTACACACTATGGGAATTGATTTATGGCGTTTTTATTATTTATTTATTTTTTTACTAGTAATGGCGGTGATCTGCTATTTTTATCAAGACTGCGATATTGCATCAGACATGTCGGACATTTTTGCCACTTTTTTTGGGACCAATGTTTACATCGGCGGTTCACCGTTCTGCCGCTCTAACAGAGGATCGTGGGTCTCCAGCGGACATCGAGTCCGCCCGACCCGCGGGCATGCCCACAAAGCGTGTGGCGGCCGCGAGAGCGTGCCGGCGGCGGCTGTGTGTGCGTGCAGGGAGCGCGCAAAGGGGCGGACTTCCATGGACGTCCCCCCGGCAATTCAGATCCACGCTGTAGCCGTCTTTCGGCTATAGCGAGGATCTGTACTGGTTAAAGATTAACTCCAGAGGGAATTCAAAACTATCTTAACCCTTTCACACCAGTGCCACCCGAGCGTTAGCGATAAAATACAGCTAATTCATGGCTCTTCTAGCAACGCTTTGGTGCCACTATTCGGGTGGCAGCAGTGCGCTTTTAACCCCCCACGAGGGGTTAAAAAGGGGTTAAAAGTGCCAGTTAGTGGAGCTTCCGAAGCGGTGTTCAGCTGCTTCGGAATCGCTGCCCATTCATTTCAATGGGCAGGGGCGGTGGAGGAGCGGTGTATACACTGCTCCCCCGCCTCCACAAAGATGCAGCTTGCAGGACTATTTTTACCGTCCCACAATAGCACTGCCCGAGTGTGAAATCACTCGGGCTTTCACACTGGGGTGGATGGGGAGGGAGTTCTTTAAAGGCGCTATTTTTAGCGGTAAAACACTTGAAAAACGCCTTGGTGTGAAAGGGGTCTTACAGTGGGTCTTTCCCTGTTCTGTAAGGTTTAAAAGAGAGGTTCAGGAATACCAAAAAAAATATCATACATACATGACTGCACTGATTGTCACTCAAATGCTGCTGATCGCTCAGTTCTCCCCCTCCGCTTTGAGCAGAGAGCTGGTGACTGTCAGTCACTGACTTTCCGCTCTGCCCCTCCAGAGCTCATGGAGTGCTGGACTGTGGAGGGGCTGGCTCAGCTTCTCAGCGGCATGCTGAGAAGTTGAGCCATTTGCCGGCCCGGCCATCTGGGTGGATCCCAGCTGTAAAAGTCAGGATCTTTCCCGAGCCTGGACCAGCTGAGTGATGTCAGCTGACAATGAAATGCACTCCTATGATCCATAGAAGTACAGCCAAAATAGCTTAAGCTATACAGCTCTTTAAATGCTTGTTTTTATCTGGGGTATCATTAAAAAGCACTTTTCTTACCTTATCCCTTGCACCCTGGTAGATGGTGCTCATCTTGTTTGTCTGACTCTGGGTTGAGGGCAGGCTTTTGGCGCCCTCACTTACAATGCAGGACTGCTGGTCCTGCATTATATGTGATGATGTCACAGCTGCTACTGTCGAACAGAGCACCTTCAGTGGACTGGTCACACACAGAGGAGGAGCCTGTAGGAGTGAGGGATAAAGTGAGTAAAACTGCATGGTACCCTAGACAAAAATGAGCATTTAACCCGTCAAGTGGGGTGAACCCAACTGCAAGTGATCAATACAGAAAGACTGCACGTCTTCATCTGCTGTTTAACATTTTGAACAATTGAAATCCCAGATATGATTTATGCAACAGCATTTAATTACTTAGTTACATAAGGTAAACAAGCAGCTACTGCACAGTACACAGTATGTTTTACTTTCAACCATTACGTGGTAGTAAACCGCACCATTTTTTTTTTTTAACCCTGCAAGGTAAAGGCATAATATGCTAGTATGCATCGCATACTAGCACATAATGAAATACTTACCTTAGAAGCAAGCCCTCCAGCAGCATGCTGTCACCGCTAAGAGGGCTGACATGTTCCCCCCATCTTCCTTTCAGGTCGCGTCCTCTGCCCATCTGATTGGCCACGCCGCGATGACATCCCTTCCGCGCATACCCGTGCCGCTGTGCCAGTGTGCTTCCTGGGTGGAGGAAAAATGCTGGCATTAACAATACACAGGCTCATGTGCAACAGCCCTACAACTGGAAAATAATAATGATAATAATAAACTTCAAAATATAACAAAGAGGGAAGACTAAGGATCCATTCACACATGACTGTGGGTGGAATCGCTGCAATTCTGCCCCGTGATTTCAAATGGCTGCAAAACGCGGGACGCATTTGCGATGCCATTACTTCTAATGGTACACCAATCGTGGCGTGATTTTCGCATTACAAATTGCGTCAAAATCGCGCAAACAAAATCGCAGGACGCGTCGCCCAAAGGAAGTTCCGGAACTCCTTTTGGACGATGCACGTCCCACGATTTTGTTTGCCTGATTTTGTCACGCAGACAATCGCGGCAAAGTTACGGCGTGGTTGGGGTGCCATTAGAAGTAATGGCATCGCAAACGCGTCTCACATTTTGCAGCTATTTGAAATCATGTGGCGGAATCGGGGCAAATCTGCCCGCGACCATGTGTGAATGGAGCCTAAGAGAACAAAGGAGAGACATGTAACACAACTATGAATACACTGCTGGAGTGCATGCTTGTAGACAGGAAGTAGATGCAATGATGGTCCTTATTCAGGCACTTCCTGTTATCGGGGGACCCATCTTCTAATTGTGCTCCTGCATTGTCACCCTGTCACATGAGTTTACTATGGAGACTACAAGTGACCCTTTCAACACACATTACACAGGTATGGACCACTATTGTCACCATCAGGAAACCCACCATGAGAAACGCAATGCAGCCAACACTGGAGTGCATGTAGACAGGAAGTGGCTGCAAAGAGGCTGCAGGAAATCAGCCAAGATGTAACAAAGGAGGAGGAAGGTGAAAAATAATATTTGTTTATGATGCACAGTGCACAGAGCAAACATGCTTGATCTGGGTGTGTGACTCAGGAGTGAGTCAGACAAAGCTGGGCGGCTATCACTTCAGAAGAACTCCAGGAATGATTGTCTGTATATTTCATAATAGATATGTTTTGATACGTAAAGCTGAACTCCACGATTAGCAAATATTGTTTAAATACATTCATCATATGTATTTTACTTGAATCTTCCAGATCTGTGCAGTAATCCAGTGTAACACTTTACCTCTGTGCAGGAGCTTCCTGTAATAAAGATCGCTCACTGCTGCTCTCTTTCCTTGTGCAGGGTGACTGGTCTTGTCTCCTTCCCCTCTTATAGTTTTCTGTAGGCAACCTGTAGTGGGTGTGGCTTGCTAGGCCCCTCGGAACGGGCTATGTGCAACACAGTGACATTTACTTTTACAAGATAATAACAACGTTTGTAAAGGTAGTTGGTTCACACAACATGGATCTAAATCCTTTGTGACTAATGAGGAATTTATTTGTATTAAAGTTGTTGTCCTGGGAGTTGTAAAGTCAGAAGGTTTTTTTATCTTAATACATATGCATTAAGATAAAAAGCCTTCTGTGTGCAGCAGCCTCCCTAATACTTACCTGAGCCCCCTCTCGATCCAGCACTGTCCACGACTGCCTCGGCTGTCCAGGACTCCCCTCTGCATTGGCTGAGTCAGTTAGCTAATGAGGAGAGAGAGGGGCGGGGCCAAACCACAGCTTTGTGTCTGAATGGATAGTCGGAGCTGCGGCTCAGCTTGGGTGCCCCAATAGCAAGCTGCTTGCTGTGGGTGAACTCAAAGGGAGGGAGGAGATGGGAGTGCCGAAGAGGGACCAGAGAAGAGGAGGATCTGGGCTGCTCTATGCAAAACCAACTGCACAGAGGAGATAAGTATAACATGTTTCTTATTTTTATTGAAAAAAAACCAAGACTTTAGAATCACTTTCACCTTTAAATAGGCCCTACTTCTCCTGTGGGTCACAGTAGTGCACTTAGTTCTACGCTCCCGTGACCAGGGCTAAAGCCCGCTGTCAGATGACGTCACAGAGCAGGTCCAAACTCTGCAGGGATCGCGACACTAATGTCCGTGATAGAGTTACTCTTTAAGGCCTCATACACACGGGCGTATCTAAAAAAATAAACAAAACGTCGGGTCCGACGTCAAGGAAAAAAAGTTGACGTTTTTCGGCGTTATGCATTGGCGTTTTTGAGCGTTAGTGAGCGTCGGCGTCAATTGGCGTTTTTTTTAAAAAAATCATCCCTCTGCTATTTTTCAACCTAAAAACATCGGCGTCAAAAAACGCCGGAAAACGCAGGTACAATATTAGGTGGCGTTTGTTGGCGTTTTGTGGCGTCGGCGTCAAAAAACGTCAAAACGTTACAGCCTCAGAACGCGATGGCCATGGGTTCTACTTTCTGCTCACTAACGCCGACGCCACCTACAGCTCAAAAACGCAGATGTTTTTATGGGGCCATTGACTAACATGGAGAGCTGCAAAAAACGCCAGAAAACGCCGGCGTCAAAAAACGTCCGAGGCCTAAGGATCTGTCTCTTTCTCTGTTTCCCAGCATTTCTGTGTTCTGCTTGAAGCTTATGTCCTTGGCGTAGTATTGTGTGAACGCAACTAACGTCTGATAAAAGCACAATTTCCCACAGAAAAGGTGAAAAATGGCTAGTGTTTTAGATGAGTAATTCATGACTTATGAATATGCTAAAAATGTATACTCCTTTCGTAAACGTGTATTATTTTTATTGGCTAAAGGTCATATTATACCTTTCCACTTGCTTTCATACACACTCACTGGCCACTTTATTAGGTACACCTGTTCAATTGCTTGGTAACACAAATTGCTAATCAGCCAATCACATGGCAACAATGCATTTAGGCATCTAGACGTGGTGAAGAAGTGCATGTAGGCATCTAGACGTGGTGAAGAAGTGCATGTACCTGCAACCTGCTTTCTTTTTCTGAGGAGGTAAGTAAAACCTTGGACAGAGGGGTGGCTGTGGACGTGGTATACTTGGATTTTGCGAAAGCGTTTGACACCGTTCCCCACACACGGCTAATGTGTAAGGTAAAGTCTACAGCAGTGGTTCTCAACTCCTGTCCTCGGTACCCACCAACAGGCCAGATTTTAAGTATTACCTTGGGGAGATGCAGACTAGAATACTGCAATCACAGAGCAGCAAATGATATCACCTGTGATGTGTTTCAGTTATCCTGCAAACCTGGCCTGTTAGTGGATCCCGAGGACCGGAGTTGAGAACCACTGCTCTACAGGCTTGGAAAGATCAGTTTGTAAATGGATAGAAAACTGGCTAAAAGACCAAATTCAGAGAGTAGTGGTTAATGATTCTTATTCTGAATGATCTATGGTTATCAGTGGTGTACCCCAAGGTTCAGTGTTGGGACCCTTACTTTTTAATATATTTATAAATGATATAGGGTCTGGGATTAAAAGTACAATTTCAGTGTTTGCAGATGACATCAAGCTATGCAGTGGAATAACTTCCTTACAGGATGTCTCCAACTTACAAGCCAACCTCAATGCACTGTCTAATTGGGCGACTGTGTGACAAATGAGGTTTAATGTTGATAAATGTAAAGTTATGCATTTGGAGGCTAAGAATATGCATGCATCGTACATACTAGGGGGGAGTACAACTGGGGGAATCCATAGTGGAGAAGGATCTGGGGGTTTTGGTAGATCATAAGCTTAATAATGGCATGCAATGCCAAGCTGCAGTTTCCAAAGCAAGCAAAGTCCTTTCTTGTATTAAACAGAGCTATGGACTCCAGAGATAGAGACATTATTTTGCCCCTGTACAAATCATTAGTAAGACCTCATCTGGAATATGCAGTTCAGTTTTGGTCACCAGTTCTCAAAAAGGATATCGGGGAACTGGAGAAAGTGCAGAGAAGCGCAACCAAACTAATAAGAGGCATGGAGGAGCTCAGCTATGAGGAAAGATTAGAGGATCTGAATTTATTCTCTCTTGAGAAGAGGAGATTAAAGGGGGATATGATCAACATGTACAAATACATAAGTGGTCCATATAGTGAACTTGGTTTTGAGTTATTTACTTTAAGGTCATCACAAAGGACAAGGGGGCACTCTTTACGTCTAGAGGAAAAAATATTTCATCTACAAATACAGAAAGGGTTCTTCATAGTAAGAGCTGTGAAAATGTGGAATAGACTCCCTCCAGAGGTGGTTTTGGCCAGCATGGTTGATTGCTTTAAAAAAGGCCTGGATTCTTTCCTTAATGTAAATAATATAACTGGGTACTAACATTTTTTGGTAAAGTTGATCCAGGGTGAATGCCGCTCGGGGAATCAGGAAGGAATTTTTTCCCCGTTATAGCAAATTGGATCACGCTTTGCTGGGGTTTTTTGCCTTCCTTGGGATCAACTGTGGAGGAAGGATTGTATATGGGATTATTTGGTTATATATATATATATATATATATATTTATATATATATATAAATGTTTTTTTTTTTTTTTTTTTGTTGAACTAGATGGACTTGTGTCTTTTTTCAACCTGACTAACTATGTAACTATGTAGGCATCTAGACATGGTGAAGAAGTGCATGTAGGCATCTAGATGTGGTGAAGATGACTTACTGAAGTTCAAACCGAGCATCAGAATGGGGAAGAAAGGGGATTTAAGTGACTTGGTTGTTGGTGCCACATGGGCAGGTCTGAATATTTCAAAAACTGCTAATCTACTGGGATTATCACACAGAACTATTTCAAGGGTTTACAGAGAATGGTCCAAAAAAATAGAAAATATGCAGTGAGCAGGAGTTGGGTGGACAAAAATACCTTGTTGATGTCAGAGGAGAATGGGCAGACTGGTTTGAGATGATAGAAAGGCAACAGTAACCCAAATAACCACTCATTACAGGTATGCAGAATACCATCTCTGAATGCACAACACATCGAACCTTGAAGCAGATGGACTACAGCAGCAGAAGGTCAAACCAGGTGGCACTCCTGTCAGCCAAGAACAGGAAACTGAGGCTACAATTCGCACAGACTCACCAAAATTTGGCAATAGAAGACTGGAAAAATGTTGCCTGGTCTGATGGGTCTCGATTTCAGCTGCGACATTCAGATGGTAGGGTCAGAATTTGGAGTAAACAACAGGAAAGCCTGGATCTATCCTGCCTATCAAGGGTTCAGGCTGGTGGTGGTGGTGTAATGGTGTGGGGGGATATTTTCTTGGCACACTTTGGGCCCCTTATTACCAGTTGTGCATCATTTAAACACCACGGCCTACCTGAGTATTGTTGCTGACCATGTCCATCCCTTTATGACTACAGTGTACCCATCTTCTGATGGCTCCTTCCAGCAGGATTATGCACCAGGTCACAAAGCTCAAATCATCTCACCACTGGTTTCTTGAAATTGACAATGAGGTCACTGCACTCCAATGGCCTCCACACTCACCAGATCTCAATCTAATAGAGCACCTTTTGGGATGTGGTGGAACGGGAGATTTGCATCATGGATGTGCAGCCGAGAAATCTGCAGCAACTGTGTGATGCTATCATGTCACTATAGACCAAAATCAGGAATGTTTCTAACACCTTGTTGAATCTATGCCACAAAGAATTAAGGCAGCTCTGAAGGCAAAAGGGGGTCCTTGGTACTAGCAAGGTGTACCTAATAAAGTGGCCGATGAGTGTATATGTTTTAGACATGTGCGGTTTATTTAGATCCAAATTAATATTCCGACAAATTTTTTCATTATTCGGAGATTCGGATATATCCGAATACCCGAATTACAGTATAAATAAAGTTTACCAAATGTTCCATATAGAAACTAAATTTGTCAGAATTTCCGAAATTTAAATCGAATTTTACATTGCATTCCATTCGAATACAAACTGTAAACATACTTCTGAAATCAAAGACTTTGGGGTTGAATTACTAAAGGCAAATCCACTGTACACTACAAGTGCACTTGGAAGTGCAATCGCTGTAGATCCGGGGTGAAGATCTGAAATGAGGGGAAGCTCTGCTGATTTCTATCATCCAATCATGTGCAAGCTAAAATGCTGTTTTTTATTGTACTTGCATGCCTTCCTCAGATCTACAGTGACTGCACTTACATAGTTACATAGTCAGTGAGGCTGAAAAAAGACACAAGTCCATCAAGTCCAACCTATGTGTACGTTTTTATGTCAGTTTATTACATTTTATATCCCTCAATGTTGTGGTCCCTTAGGTGTGCATCTAATAGTTTTTTGAAATTATCTATACTCCCAGCAGAAACTACTGCTTGTGGAAGAGAATTCCACATCCTCCCTGCTCTTACTGTAAAGAAACCTCTACGCATTTTAAGGTTAAACCGCTTTTCTTTTATTTTTAGTGAATGGCCGCGTGTCTTTGTGTGCTCCCTTCTGCTGAATAGTTTTGTCCGTGTGGGGTCCACAGTACAGTATTTATACATTGAAATCATATCCCCTCTCAAACGTCTCTTCTCCAGAGAGAATAAGTTCAGTGCTTGTAATCTTTCCTCATAAGTAAGGTCCTCCAATCCCTTAATTAGCTTTGTTGCCCTTCTCTGAACCCTTTCCAATACCAGGACATCCTTCCTGAGGACTGGTGCCCAGAATTGGACGGCATACTCCAGGTGCGGCCTCAGCAGAGACTTGTATAGTGGGAGAATTATTGATTTATCCCTGCAGTTGATCCCTTTCTTGATGCATGCCAGTACTTTGCTAGCTTTGCTTGCAGCAGCTTGGCATTGCATGCCACTGCTGAGCCTGTTCTCCACTAGGACCCCTAGGTCTTTTTCCATCCTAGATTCCCCCAGAGGCTCTCCTCCTAGTGAGTAGTTTGCATTTATGTTTTTGGTACCCAAATGCATTATCTTACATTTTTCTATGTTAAATCTCATTTGCCACTTGTCTGCCCACCCCATTAATTTATTCAGATCTTCTTGAAAGGCTTCCACATCCTGTGGAGAATTTATTGCCCTGCTTGGCTTGGTATCATCCGCAAATATTGAGATTGAGCTGGTCACCCCGTCCTCCAAATCGTTTATGAATAAATTGAATAGGATCGGTCCTAGGACAGAACCTTGGGGAACCCCACTTTCTACACCAGACCATTCTGAGTATTCCCCATTTGTCACCACCCTCTGGACTCGCCCCTGTAGCCAGTTTTCAATCCAGGTGCTCACCCTTTGATCCATGTTGAGGGACCTTAGTTTGTACAGTAAACGTTTATGAGGAACTGTATCAAATGCTTTTGCAAAATCCAGATACACCACGTCTACAGG
>BLSH010115583.1:113182-133988 GCA_018402905.1 Glandirana rugosa
CGGGGTATTTCTTACTCCTTCCTTTAGACCAATGTTTCCTACCTCTTTACCGTTTCCACAATTTGAGTAAAAAGAGGAGTCATAAGTGTTCCCTTTGCCCCCCGAGTTAGTAAGTAACTGCAGGAGGGTCTTAGCGCGAAGGGCGCGCGGGGGACCCCGCGCGTATGCCCTTGTAGGCACTGGCGGCCCAGGCCCCCTGGGCTGACTAGTGCCTAGCACCACTTACTGCCGCACTAGTGTACATTTGTACGGCCGCCTTCGCGGCCGAAGAGAGAGGAGAGGCGTGGCTAGCCACGTCACACTCTCCGGGCATTGCACATCGCCCACAGCGCTGCAGCACGTCCTCTCTCCCCCCTCTCTCCTCTCACACTGCACCGATCGGTGCGGAGAGGAGAGAGAAGCCGGCGCTTCCGCCGGCATGTTTACATGTGATCACGCCGTCATTCACCACGATCCGTGATCAGTCGGGTCCCCCGGACCCGGCGGTCACGGATGTTCCCGTATGCGCGCCCCAGGGGGCGCGCGGGAAGCGCGATTCTGGGAGGACGTCAATGAATGATTGAGCCCCCCGTTTCCCTTGTGAATACTGAGGAGAAAAATGAGTTTAACACCTTTGCCATTTCTCCATCCTTTGTAACCAGATTTCCTTCCTCATTCTTTATGGGGCCAATATGGTCTGACCTCCCTCTCTTGCTGTTTATATACTTTAATAATTTTTTGCGATTCCTTTTACTCTCCTCAGCTATATGTCTTTCACGTTCTACCTTAGCCGCTCTGATTGCACCTTTGCATTCCTTATTGCGTGTTTTATAAATGTGAAAATCTGACTGAGACCCCTCCACCTTGCATTTTTTGAAGGCCTTCTCCTTTGCTTTTATGTGTGCCTTTATGTCAGAGTTAAGCCATCCTGGTCTTTGATTAGCTCTTTTAAATGTATTTCCTGTTGGGATACACTGGCTAATACCTTTGTTTATTATGTTCTTGAAGCACTCCCATTTTTCCGTCGAGTTCTTTGTTCCTAGAATTTTATCCCATTTAACATCTTCCAGCAAGGAGCGTAGTTTCTGGAAGTTGGCTCTTTTAAAATTCAGTGTCTTTATATTTTCCTTTTTGTGTAATTTATACTGAAATGAATTGACCGGTGATCACTATTTCCTAGATTGCCCCTTACTTCCACGTCTGTGATCAGGTCTGTGTTGTTAGTAATCAGAAGGTCTAGTAATGCTTTATCTCTTGTTGGTGCATTTACCATCTGACCCATGAAATTGTCCTGCAGGACATTTAGGAAATGGCGAGCCTTAGCTGAACGTGCAGTACCTTCCTCCCAGTCAATATCTGGGTAATTAAAATCCCCCATTATAGTAACACTTCCCATCCTAGCCGCTATTCCAAATTGCGATAGGAGGTTCCAAGTGCACTTGTAGTGCACAATGCATTTGCCTTTAGTAAATAACCCCCTTTGTGTGTTATGAGAGTACCATTTCAAAATAATGCTATTTTTGTTAAGCCAAAGGTGATTTAGCCTAGGTTCACATCTATGCGGCTGCGCTTGATGCGTTTTTCAGGCACGTTTTGCAGTGCGTTTTGCTTTATTAAACCCTCGTTTTTTATGCGTTTTTGCATGCAATTTTCATGCATTTTGCATTTTTATCCCTCTTTAACCACTTCAGCCCCGGAAGGATTTCCCCCTTTAGGACCAGGGCACATTTTGCGATTTGGCACTGCGTCGCTTTAACTAACAATTGTGCGGTCGTGCGATGTTGTACCCAAACAAAATTTGCGTCCTTTTTTCCCACAAATAGAGCTTTCTTTTGGTGGTATTTGATCACCTCTGCGTCATTTCTGATCACCGCTATAAACAAAAAAGAGCGTAAATTTTGCAAAAAAAAAAAACAATATTTCTTACTTTTTGCTACAATACATATCCAAAAAAACATATAAAAACATTTTTTTTTTCATCGGTTTTGGCCGATTTATATTCTTACTCATATTTTTGGTAAGGCGTATATTGACTGGTTTGCACAAAAGTTGCCGCGTTTACAAATGATGAGAATTAATTTATGGAGTTTTTATTTATTTTTTATTTTTTACTAGTAATGGCGGCGATCTGTGAATTTTACCGGGACTGTGATATTGCAGCGGACATGTCGGACCATTTTGACACTTTTTTGGGACCATTGGCATTTATACAGCGATCAGTGCTATGAAAATGCACTGATTACTGTGTAAATGTCACTGGCAGGGAAGCAGTTAACGTTCTAAGGGTTAACTGTGTTCCCTGTGTGTGGGAGAGAAGAGTGATCGTGGCTCCTATATACAGGGAGCCTGCGATCACATTCCTTTCCCCTGTCAGAACGGAGATCCATGGGTTTACATACACGGACCTCTGTTCTGTCACTGCAGGGGAGCAATCGCGGGTACCCGACAGACATCGAGTCCCCCCTACCTGCTCCCTGGCTCCCCTGGAACACAGTGAGCGTGCAAGCGCACCTCCGGCGGCACGTGCTCAGGATCTGCAATCTCGCAGCCGCCGTCAGGTGACAGCGGTTTGCGATATCGAACCACTTTGCCACGGTCAGACGATGGCGGGCAGTCGGCAAGTGGTGAAACACATTGTAAACGCACTGTATATAACCGGTTGCTAAGCAGGGGCCGGGAAGCCGGCCTCCGTGTCCTTAACAACCGATGAGTCATCAGCTCTCAGAGCTGAATGTTAAAAAACATAGCCGGCAAAAAAGTTGCGAAAAAAACTGCGTTAGGTCCCCCCCAGATCCATACCAGGCCCTTACCCTACCCATTCACACGAAAAAGCAGTGAAATGTAATAAAAACATAAGAGCATGTTTTTGACAATACTTTATCAATAGCTTTGATCTGTCTTCTCCTCGAGTGGTCTCTTACCGCCACTGTCTCTTCCCGATGTCTCCTCCTCAAGCCGCCTCCACCCGCTGTCTTCTCCTCGAGCCGTCTTTCCCACCGTCTTCTCCTCGAGCTGTCTTTTCCCGCTGCTGTCTTCTTCCTCGCCACTGATTACTGTCTTAAAAAAAAAGCCGCTCTTGTTCTGTTGCTGTCTTCCTCTGTTTTGTTGTCGGCCGCTCTCTAGCAACTCTTATGGGGGCGTGGCCATCCGATGACATCACCCGGAGAGCTCGCCCCTTGTGACCTCACCGGCGGCGAGGAAGAAGACAGCAGTGGGAAGAGATGTCTCGAGGAGAAGGTGACATGAAGAGACGGTGGAAGGAATAGACGGCTCGAGGAGAAGACAGTGGGAAGAGACGGCAGCAAGGAGAAGACGGTTCAGAGCTATTAATAAAGGAATTTTCAAAAGCCAGCTCTTATGTTTTATTACATTTCACTGCTTTTTCATGTGAATGGGTAGGGGTACGATGTACCCGATACCCATTCACGTAGGAGGGGCGGGATCTGGGGACCCCCTTATTAAAGCGGGGATTCCAGATTCAGATAAGCCCCCTGCCCGCAGACCCCAATAACCATCGGCCAGGGCCCCCCTGCCCCAAAGCACTCACCCCCCAATGTTGAGGGCATGCGGCCTGGTAGGGTTCAGAAGGGGGGCGCTTGCTCGTCCCCTCCCTTTCCTGACCTGCCAGGGCTGCATGCTCGGCTAAGGGTTTGGTGTGGATTTTGGGGGGGACCCCATGCCATTTTTTAAAAAAGAAATCTGGTCACCTTAATATTCAAGCAATATATGATTTAGTGACAACTTTGTGAGAAAAAAAAAATATATAATTTCCCCGAAACTTGTGGCAAAATATAAAATATTCATACTCAAAATGCCTCTCAGCAAATAGCTTATAGTAGGGTGTCTACTTTCCAAAATGGGGTCATTTGGGGGGGGGGGGGTTGCTATCTGGGCATTTCATGGCCTCCACAGCTGTGATAGGTAGTATGGGGTGAAGGCATAAATTTTTGGCCTTAGAAATCCTGAAGGTGGTGATTGGTTTTTGGGGTCCCGTATGCAGATAGACTCACAAAAAGTCTCATACATGGGGTATCCCTGTACTCAGGAGAAGCTGCAGAATGTATTTTGGGGTGTAATTCTACATATATTCATGGCATGTGTGAGCAATATATCATTTCAGTGACAACTTTGTGTAATTTTTTTTTGTTTGTGTGTCATTTTTCAATCACTTGCGACAAAAAAATAAAATATTCCATGGACTCAGCATGCCTCTCAGCAAATAGCTTGGGGTGTCTACTTTCCAAAATGAGGTCATTAGGCGGGGTTTTGAACTGTCCTGGCATTTTATGCCCAACATTAGAAACCTATGCCACACATCACCCACTCTTCTAACCACTTGAACCACCAAGTCTTTTCTGACACTTTTTGTTTACATGAAAAAATATTTTTTTTTTCTAGAAAATTACTTTGAACCCCCAAACATTATATTTTTTTTTTTAAGCAGAGGCTCTACAGCTTAAAATGACGGGGGTTGCAATTTTTTTTTCACAAAGTATTTGTGCAGCGATTTTTCAAACGCAATGTTTGGGGGGAATTTCAATGCACAAAACCACACTATATTGCCCAAATATTTGGTGAAATATAAGAGACGATCTCATGCTGAGTAAATAAACACCAAACATGACATGCTTTAAAAATAACGTATACCCGTGCAATGGAGACAAACTATATACATCTTTAAAAGCATTTAAAAGCCTATACAGGTTACCACTTTAGATCTGCAGAGGCGGTCTACTACTAGAATTACTGCCCTCGATCTGACGTTCACGGTGATACCTCACATGCATAGTGCAGTTGCTGTTTACATACGACACAAGACCGACGCTTGCGTTCACCTTTGAGCGCATGCACGGGGGGGGACAGGGGTGCATTTTTTAAAAATTATTTATTTTGCTTTTTATTTTATTTTTACACTGTTCCTTTCATCTTTTTTTTTCTATAATTTTTTTTATTACGGGAAATTTAAATATCCATATGATAAAAATAGGTAGTGTCATATATATATATATATTTTTAATTTGGGGTCTATTAGACTCTAGATCTCTCCTCAACCCTTAAAGCATCTGACCACACCAAAAATCAGTGTGATAAGATGCTTCCCCAATTTCCCAATGGCGCGGTTTATATCTGGCGAAACCAAAGTCATGAAATGCTCATGGCCTCCGGTATCTTAGGCCATAGAGATGATTGGAGCCATTCTAGTCTTCGATCAGCTCGATCACCACCGGCTGCATTCTCGGGTTCCCTTGTGGGACAGGAGAGCCCAAGAAAACCATGGAAGACGGCGGGAGGGGGGCGTTCCCTCCCACTGCTTGTAAAAGCAGTCTAGCAGCTACATAATCAGAAAATCAACAGAAAATCAAAAGGTACCCACCACGCATAGGGAGCGAGAATAAGGATAATATGCACAATGAACAAGGAAATTACTAATGTGTATTAGCTAAGACGTCGGATAGAGAGAGGATAAATATTGAGAAAGGATCCATAATCTATTCAAAGAACCCTACGGGGAGAGGGGGGGGGAGGAGGAGGGGTAGAGATCCCACGAGGAGAGCACTCAATACAAAGGAGGGCAAAGACACTCCAAAGAAGGGGGGGGGGGGAGAAGGGAGTCCCATCGGGCACGAATACCAAAAGCCTGAAAACGGCCCTGGGTTTAGTGATAGGTGGGTCGCAAGCATTATGAACTACTTACTCGCAACAACATTTTGAGATCAGGGAAATTATTGCCAAACATTGGCACATATTGCGGAATGATCACATACTAAGAGAAGTCCTCCCGGAAAAACCCAGGATAGTATATAGAGGCGCTCAGACACTTCGGAATAAAGTAGTTCATAATGCTTGCGACCGACCCACCTATTACTAAACCCATGTTCTTTCAGAACATGGTAGGGTACTTTAAATGTAATAAATGCTCTGTATGCAGAACAACTCAATCATTATCAATACGACTCAACGAACATATTGGAAATATTAGGAGAGGCTTTAGAGGACATCCTGTTTCTAAACATTATCGTGAGGTTCATCATAGAAAGCTGGAAGGTACTAGATGTATAGGTATACATAAACTCCAACTACATTGGAGAGGTGGCTCGAAAATACGTGAGATTTTGAAATTAGAAATGGGTTGGATTTATAGGATTAATTGTCTCAGGCCTGCGGGCCTTAATGTTGACATAGAGGTGAATGCCTTCATAGACAATTCCTGAACAATTCCCCTTTAAGGACTCTTGTGACTCCTACTAATATTTCCTGCTCTATCCCCATTGGGCTCCCCATCAGTCTTTTTCCCGATTGAGCTTTCCATTAGCTCCCTTTTGATTGATTAATTAGTTATACATGATCTGACATATTTTAAGTTCACAGTTAATATAATTTTTCTGGGGATCATTATTATTATTGAATAAATACTTAATTTTAGGGGATTATTTATTTATATATCTATTTATTTCATTTTATTTGGTTTTAATTGTATTATTTTTTATTTTATATCTCCTTTTCTCTTTAGAAATTTAGTTCATCAGATCTCATTACAACTTACTAGCCTTGATGTTATGATATTAATATTTAATTTTATATTTTTCTATGCTACATTTATTAAATAACTAAATGAATTACGTTGTATATCGAGCAAAGTACAAACGGATGGCTGCTCTCCTATTTATTATCATTTTTAAAGAATACTATTTTTTAATTTATATTTTCAAATTTTTTCTTTGGAAGACTCTATATATAAGTTTTCCGATGACCTTTGGTTTTTAAGTCTAGTTTCCTTTGATTAAGTTCAGTTTTCTTCAAATTAACATCTGATTATTACCTTGCCGATCTAGCTACGTCCTTTGCTGACACCTAATATGGATGTTCTACGAGAGTGAGGCTTGGTAATATTTACATATGAACAGCCTTCCGTTCGTGCTAATACACGAAAGAGGCTTGGAACTGTGTTTATTCTATAAGAGCGATGGCCTAGTGTGTCGCCCATGTCCCTGGAAGACGTCAGTTGTGATGAAACATGTAGGGCGGAGCTACGCACTGACGTCATCACGCCCCTCGTGACCCCGGAAGCACGGGTATTGTTATTCGCCGTCTTTTTATGTTGTACAACGCCTGCTAATTTTAACATTGATGTAAGTAGCCATTTGGCTTTTTTGGATTTATATTAAAAAGTAGAATTACACTAAGTGGACCCTCTCTTTTCTATGTGACAATGACAGAGTGACTGGGTTAAGGAGACGGATCGGAGGGTAAAGATACAAGAACCCAGCTGTGATTTATGCCCTGCCTGCGTTTATGACCTTACCTAGAGATAGGTGGTCATATTGTTCCGGTAAGGACCCTCGGATTTAGTGTGGTGTGGGTGTCCTCACGGCCCCCCCTTTTTTTCTCCTTCCTACTTCCGTTCTCAACACCTGGTGAAAGAATCCCTATTGTGGTGTCTATGGACATTTGGACTTTGTCTTACTTGGCTTATTGGAACCTTATCTTCTTTTTTTCACTGTTCATCGACCAATCAGCAAGTTTCACGGCACTTACTGCACTTTATATTACATTGGACTTTTATAGTGGTACTGTTGTGCACTTTGAGGTTTAATTTTAGTTGTCATATTTATTTTCAATGTGGATTATGTTGGTGTACTCAATTTTTTATAGCACACTTTTTAATGCACATATTATGATGTATATTGTATGCGCTTTATGATATTCATTTATTATTTACTGAGCCTTCTCTAAGGATGGGCTTTCTAATGGAGGTATTTTAGCGCAATCTTTCTTTATTAATTTTCTAGTTTAGAAAGATATCCTTGGTCAGATTGCAGCTTTCTTCTTTTTTTCAAACCCATTCCACACATGTTTCACATATCAGTATTATAGCGCGGTATTTTCCATTTATTTACATCAGGGGCAGGTGCTTTGCCTCTTTTTGTTGTGTTGACTGCTGCCTGTATTTCCTCTAGGGTAATTGGCGCCTCCAGCTCCTCTCTTGCTGTGCTCGTTAATCTTGGCATTCCGGAAGGCAGTGAATAATCTTCCACTTTCGACTGATCAAGTGGTTCTTTCTGTAGATTATAGAGGGTTGCATAGAAATCACCAAATCCTTGGGCTATTTGCCTAGGCCAAGTATACTTTGATCCATCTGTATCCACTATAAGTGGAACATAGGATGTTGATTGTTGTTCCTTCAGAGCTTGGGCAAGTAGTTTCCCACATTTATTTCCTGATTCATAAATATGTCTGTCCCCTTTGTATTATCTTTTTGGCTTTATAAAGTAGTAACTCCGTAACCTGTCTCCGGGTCACTATTAGATCTCATTCCACCTCTGAAGAGAGTGACTGCTTATGTATTGTTTCCAATCTTTGTATATTCGCTAATAAAGATGTTAGCTTGGCCTCTCTTTTGCGCTTTATCCTGGCTCCATGCTTAATCAGGACCCCCCCGAATCACAGTTTTATGAGCTTCCCATATCAACCCTGGGGCGCTTTCTGGGATGTCATTTGTTTGGAAATACCATTTTAATTCTTTGTGGACCTTCTCCAGAACAACTGGGTCTTGTAACAGATTTTCATTCAGTTTCCAGGTCGCTGGACTGCTGCGCTTAGTATCTGTTATCCTATATTTTAAAAATATTGGAGCGTGATCTGACCAGGTGATTGGGCCAATATTAGTTTCGATAATAGAGTGTAGTTGATTATGGGGGATGAAAAAGGTGTCAATGCGTGAGTATGACTTATGAACTGGGGAGTATAACGTGTACTCCCTCTCTCTCGGATGGAATAAACGGCAAGCATCTATCAATCTTGCTTCATGGAATGCTTTTACTACTCGTTTTCGCAAACACAGTGGTAGCGAGGAGGTGCCCAAAGAGGTATCCTCCCTCGGTACCAGAGGTATATTGAAGTCTTCCCCTACTATCAGTTGACCCTCTGAAAATTCTAATAACTTACTTAGGGTATTTTTCAGGAATATATCTTGTTGTGTATTCGGGGCATATACCGTGGCTAAAGTGACGCTAACTCCGCCTATCATACCTTTAGGAAATTAAAAAAAAAAAAGAAGAAAAAAAAGGGGGGGGGGGGCCCTAACATCAGAGCTCAACTGAAAGTTATAGAGTCATAGGTAGGGTAGATGGGGATCCCATCTGCCCGTCTGCTAGATTTTCTGAACTCCTAGTTTCATCATCAGTTTTATTTTATAGGTTCCTATAAAAACCTATTTTTTCCTTTTTTCCCTTCTTTTCCCTCTATTACTCTTTATTATTTATTATTTCCGTATTTTTCGTTTCATCATGTGTGGTTACCTAGGCATTAAACTGGTGCCTTCCCATAACTGTAGCTCGGGGTGAGTCAATTTGAGACTGAGGGGAGGTCTCTGACTCCCCAGTGCTTTTTTTCACTCCTGATAATGACTTGTGTATTGCATGTGTCCAGTGAAGAAAAAAAACAGAAAAAAAAAGGGAATTCCTTTCCCCTGTGAGTGGGAGCCCCTCTCGTGTATAAGTGTATAAGTGTATCATCTTATGTGTGTGTGTTATACTTATTATTATAATTAATGTGAGTGTCACCCTTCCTTTGTGAGTGGGGTGGTATGACCGTTTACTAGGCCCTACTCAGACCCAAATTCCTCCTAAATAAACCCTTAGTGAACCGCTGCAAGAGGAAAAAAAGGAAAAAACACCCAAGAAAAAAAAACGAAAAAAAAAAACTATTAGTGTCAAACTTTGAACCCATGCTACTTGCACCACTACTCATTCCTCAAGAGCCAGTCCCCCCTGCCCCCACCCTCATTTCAGACTTCTAATCCATACAGCCAGTTCATCCATCCATATCTTCTATCCCCCCCTCCATCCGCTCATCCTTCCATCCACCCATCCATCCGTAGGGTCTCCTTCTCACTTGTCTTCTTTGTCTTCTTTGTCCCCATTGTTCCTGATATTCTCCTCATATTTTTTGTTACCTCACATACATTCTCGGACATTCTTACCCTCCTTCAAAGCCCTCCCCCTCACATCTTCCCATTGTTCCCCCTATTATATTTCTCTTCAGCCTGTCCCCAGGCCTTTAGATACCAGGTATGTTAGGGATTTTACATCAATGCTCGCCGGTGCCCACACACATATCCAGGTATAAAATTACCATTCACATTGTCCTAGCCCAACTATATCAGTGGTCTCCCTCGCCCAGTTATTAATGTTATTAGTGAGTCTAAGTTTTCCCCTTTCTTCCTCCCCGTTCTTCTCCCCCTGCCCGTTCTTCTTCCCTGCTAGTAAATCAGTCCATTCCTCTTCCTATTTCTCAATCTGTTGCGGCTTCCTGACGCTGTGTCTGTATCTGCATAAGTTGTGGTGGGTGTACCGTGTGGGCCTCTTGAGGCAGCGCAGTGCTTATACGTCCCATTTTTTGTGGAAGTAGTTGAAGCCAGTTTGGGACCTGAAAGGGATCTGTACCTAGAAAAGTGAACAGGTCTGGAAGGTCTGCTGGCATGTTTAAAGTAAAATGTTTAGAATTTAGCTGTATTGCCACTGCAATTGGATATCTCCACCTGTACTTGCCACCAAGCCACTGTACGCAGTCCAAAATAGGTTTAAGCAGTGCTCTATGGTATAGGGTGGCCCTTGAAATGTCTGACAGTATTTTTACCTGACTCCCTTCAATATCCACTGCCCCTATTTCCCATGCCTTCCAGAGAATTATCTCTCTGTGTATATAGTAGTGCATGCGGCAGACCACATCCCGGGGGCGCTTGGGGTCGATATTTTTAGGGCCCACTGTCCTATGGACCCTCTCAATTTCCAAGTTATCAGGCATTTCTCCCCCAAAAATTTTATAGAAAACAGACATTACCTTTTCCCTTAGCGGCTCTCGGTCTGCGTCTCCCGGAAGTCCCCAAAGTCTCAGGTTTTGTCTGCGGCTGCGGTCCTCCATGTCCTTCATTTGGTGAAATCACCTCCAACAGCACTGGAGTTGCTGCTTTATGTATAGTGGGTGTACCTGCAAACCAAATAAGGATTAATAAAACAGTAACATAAAAAATAGCATTCCTGCTAAGAAGAAAAAATAATAAAACATTACAGGAAAACATTATAAAAACATTACATACCTGCAAAAAAACATGATAAAAACAGTAACAAAGCATTACAGGTATGCATAAAAAACAATAGAGAGAGCAATAGAAAGAGAATAGAGAGAAAATAGAGATAGAAAAACGAGAAACATACAACTGTTTTTGGCTTTTATTTTATTTATTTTTTTAGTTTTTATAACTTTCTTTTATTTTTTTATTTTTGGTACGCTTTTTTTTCTTTTAACAGTAGTTCCAGGTTGGGGTCTCTCAAAATGTAGTGACATCTTGGAGACCCTTAGACAGTGTGCCCTATTTCTGTGTAGTGCTGTTCCCTATGCTAATACTCAACTAGTGTATGGTAGCGATCGAAACAGTCACCAATGCAGAGACCAGGCTGGGCAACAGGAGCGGCAAAAAAAAAGGGTGTCATGCCTGTATCAGCGTCGTCGGCTGAGACGACATCTTTTTTGGGGGGCTTGGTTGGTATTGGTACTAGGGATGGCATGTGGAAAATGCCGCTCATGCAGCCGGCTCACTACATTTGGATAGGGAAGATGGGGTGCAGAACCATCTGGATACAGAAGGGCTCTGACGATCTCTTCCTGGAATTGAAGGAGAGATCCAGTTCATCCTGACGCTCTGTATAACAAATGAGCGTTCAGCATAGCCAATTGGAATAAGTATACAGACACTTTTTTGTACCAGTGTCTAGTGTTAAGGGCAATTAGGTATGGTGCCAATAACTGGTCATTTAGGTCCACCCCTCCCATATTTTGGTAATATTCATGGACACAGAGGGATTTCTCCACAACATCAGTCGCCGTTGTAATTTGGACAGCGGTGTCTGCATGAAGGGAGGAAAGAACAAAACATTGTTTGTATTCCTCCACTTCACCGCAAGCAAATTACTACTTCTCAAGCAAGCTCTCCCCCCCATCTAAGTCAGGATTCTACTAACCGTTGGGGAAGCCCTGGCGATTAGATCGCACGGTGCCACACGCGCCAATTTGATGATCAAACAAATGACTAAAAAGTGGCACGCTTGAGTAGTAATTGTCCACGTACAAATAGTAGCCCTTTCTGAATAAGGGTGACACCAAGCTCCACACAATTTTGCAAGCGCTCCCAATGTAGTCTGGGCATCCTTCCGACTCCACGTGACTATCTTTGCCCTCATAAACCATAAAGCTACATGCATAGCCTGTGGCCCTGTCACAGAGCTTGCACATCTTGGCCCCGTATCTGGCACGCTTGCTGGGGAGGTACTATTTGAAAGCAGACAACCTGGTCAGGAATCAACAGTACTGTAAATTGGGTGTTGAAGTGGTTTATGAGGGGCCAAATTTTGTGGACAGGGGATGCATTCCATTCGCCAGGACCGATCAGCAAGTATAGACCAAATATCATTGGCCTATTCCTGTAGATTGAACGGTCCTCTAGCGAACCGGACCACTGCGCCCGCACCCCTGACCCGCGGCCACGATCATCGTTTAAAGACGGCGATTCGCGGCATCCTGCCACTTTGCAGCAGTAAATGTACGCAAGGTGGTCCGGAACCTGTTAAAGAGTTATTGTAATCATTTGTGGAAGATTTTTTTGTTTGTTTGTTCACTTTCCTGCATTCAAATCGAAAAATAATATAACATTTTAGTTTGGACCAATTCGAAAATGTATCGATTTAAGCGTTCAGAATCAGTAAAAATCGATAAATTCAAAGAAAATTTGAAAAATTCCGAATACGAATTGAACGAATCAACCGAATTTAACTAAACAAAATAACTAGATTAACGAATCTTAACAAAACGAAACTAAACACATTTTTTTGTCATGCACATGTCTAAATTACGTTTGAAAACAATGAATAAAGCTTTGAATACATTTGGGAATACAATGGTGTATGTTCAAATCTGTTCCCGGGTACCCGTAGTAAGCACCCAGGTTGGATGCGAGAGTGAGTGGATCCTGAATAAAGTCGGGAAGTCGGGATTCACCCTGATGCCTGATGGGCAGACTCCGTGGGGTTGATTTACTAAAGGCAAATATACTTTGCACTTTGCAAAGTGCAGTTGCACCCTGCAAGAGCAGTTGCTCCAGTTCTTAGTAAATGAGCAGATGCACTGCTGACTTCCATCATTCAACCATGTGCAAGTGTAGTGCCCCCATAGTGATAGGTGCGTTTTGTAGTGAGTTTATGCTAGGAGAGTCAAAATTTAGTCAGGCCTGTAAGTGCAGGCCTGAGTGTTTTGATCTGAGCCGGGGAGTGTCTCAGGGAGGAGCTGGAGCCCGAAGGAAGGAACACCCCTTGGATTTTCCTCCCCATTGAGCAGAGAAGGTCCTAGAAAGGGGGACGAATGAGGAGGTGTCACTTCCTGATGTATGACAAGGAGCCCTAACCAATCTACAGTCTGGATTGGCAGGGGGCAGGCCTCCTTAAATACAGCCGTGTGCCAGCAGGGAGGAGGAGAGTGCCGGGTGGAAGTGTGGAAGATGTAGCAGAGGTGCCGTGGAGGCCTCTACCCCGGAGGGAGCCCCCGTCTGGGGGGGGGGGGTGACCTTGAGGCCAGAGACTCTGGTGCAGCCAGGAGTAGAGTTGATTCCTGGAGCAGCACAAGGGAGTAGGAGAACGGCAGAGGTGCTACTGTGAACACTTTAAAGTATCCACTGGAGTCGGTGAGTGACAGACCCTGGAAGCTGGAGGAGAAAGGAGAGAGCAGTCTGGGAGAGAAATAGTGGACAGCCTGTGTAAGCCTTGTGCGCCAGTCAGGGGAAGGAGTGTCACTGTAAGGAAAGCAGGTCAGTGGGACCTGGAAGAGTGGATGGGTTGGGAGTTGTAGTCCATCAAAAGGCCCGGCTAGCACCAACATACTAAGCTATACTTTGAGGGGTCCAAGACCCTGGCCTGTAACGGGTGGTCTGGAGGTCCTGCTGACAGTTTGCAGGCCTCACCATGTGCTAGTTGCAGTGAAGAGAAAGGAGTTAAGTGAGCCTGATAAATTTCCCTTCAGGTCAGGAACTAAGTGATGTGCTGGAGAGAAGTGAAGGAGCAATAGTCGGCAGAAGAGATGTGCTGGAGAGAAGTGGAGTGCATATACGGTCATGTATATAGATGGTCCTGTAACCAATTCTTTGGGCATCCCAAGGTCAACCCTTTTCCCCATCCAAGTTAAATCCCCTAAATAAAACAAACAAAAACAAGAGCCGGCCTGTTCAGTGACATTGTTCGTGTGAGATATTGTGGGATTGAGGGCAGCTATAGGGTGAACCACAACTATCAGCCACTCCCAAGGGAGCACATGGCTACACAAGCAAAAATGCATTTTTTTTTTATTTCCCTTGCATGTAGTTGGATATTCTTTGCAAAGTGAAGTTTTACCTCATTTACTAAGTTTGGAGCAACTGCACTTGCAGAGTGCAACTGCACTTTGCAAAGTGCACAGTCTATTTGCCTTTAGTAAATCAACACTTTAGTAATCACACATTAGTAATGTGTGAGTGTGACACTTCCAGGTATTTATTACCTCTCCCAGAAAACACAGTACTGTCCCAATAATGCATTCTTCTCATTTGTGTGCACAGCCTATTGCATTAGGGTGTGCCCCCCAAAGCTCAAACACACATGCCTTTCTTGTAGCCTCAGCTGCATGAGGCAGTGAATAAATGGCAAGTGCTCTGCGCAGCTTCCTGGTCCTCTCCTACCACGTCACTTCTGGTTGGAGATTTCAGCAATAATTGGAGATTTAGACGACATCTGCAGCGTATATAGTATGGTACAGGACAAGTTTGCAGTTTTTACAGAACACTGGGTAAGGAGAAAAAAACTTTTCACCACCTTGGAGACGGCCATGTTGTTGGTTACTAGCAAGCAGACTACCCGATGTTCTTTCAAAACACCAAACTTGTCCTGTACCGTACTGTATACACTGGCGATGTTCTATGAAAACAGCCAACCCGTCTAAATCTCCAATTACTGCTGAAATCTCTCTCCGGAAGTCAGGGGCGTACCAACTGGGAAGCGGGGGGGGGGGCAGTCCTCCACGGGTGCCACACATTGGGAGGTGTTCAGTCACACACAGTGGCATCGTCGCTATGGGGGTGCGCTCCGCACCTGGGTCGAGTGACACCATGACCATCTCACCCCCAGCTCCGCAGCCGCAATAGTGTGGTCTGGTCACTGTGTTCTCCTCCACTGTGTCTGCCCTGGCCCTGCCAACCTGACCTGGTCTGATAATGGTGAAGCTGGGGGGTGGGTGGGGGGGTTCTGTATACTCCTGTCTGGTGATGCCGTATATACCCCTATCTGGTGATGCTGCTATATACCACTATCTGGTGATGCTGCTGTGTATCCCTATCTGGTGATGCTGCTGTATACCCCTATCTGATGATGCTGCTGTATACCCCTAGCTGGTGATGATGCTGTATACTCCTATCTGGTAATGCTGCTGTATACCCCTAGCTGGTGATGATGCTGTATACTCCTATCTGGTGATGCTGCTGTATACCCCTATCTGGTAATGCTGCTATATACCCCCTATCTGGTGATGCTGCTGTATACCCCTACCTGGTGATGCTGCTGTATACCCCTATCTGGTGATGCTGCTGTATACCCCTATCTGGTGATGTTGTATACTCCTGTCTGCTGATGCTGTTGTATACCCCTAGCTGGTGATGATGCTGTATATTCCTATCTGGTGATGCTGCTGTATACCCCTAGCTGGTGATGATGCTGTATAATCCTATCTGGTGATGCTGCTGTATACCGCTATCTTGTAATGCTGCTATATACCCCCTATCTGGTGATGCTGCTGTATACCCCTACCTGGTGATGCTGCTGTATACCCCTATCTGGTGATGCTGCTGTATACCCCTATCTGGTGATGTTGTATACTCCTATCTGCTGATGCTGCTGAATACCCCTATCTGCTGATGCTGCTGTATACCCCTATCTGGTGATGCTGCTGTATACCCCTATCTGGTGATGCTGCTGTATACCCCTATCTGATGATGCTGTTGTATACCCCTAGCTGGTGATGCTGCTGTATACCCCTAGCTGGTGATGATGCTGTATACTCCTATCTGGTGATGCTGCTGTATACCCCTATCTGGTAATGCTGCTATATACCCCCTATCTGGTGATGCTGCTGTATACCCCTATCTGGTGATGCTGCTGTATACCCCTATCTGCTGATGCTGTATACTCCTATCTGCTGATGCTGCTGAATACCCCTATCTGCTGATGCTGCTGTATACCCCTATCTGGTGATGCTGCTGTATACTCCTATCTGGTGATGCTGTATACTCCTATCTGCTGATGCTGCTGAATACCCCTATCTGCTGATGCTGCTGTATACCCCTATCTGGTGATGCTGCTGTATACCCCTATTTGGTGATGCTGCTGTATACTCCTATCTGGTGATGCTGCTGTATACCCCTATCTGCTGATGCTGCTGTATACCCCTATCTGGTGATGCTGTATACCCCTATCTGGTGATGCTGTATACCCCTATCTGGTGATGCTGGGCTGTATACCTCTATCTGGTGATGCTGGGCTGTATACTCCTGACACAATGGGTGGAATCTATAAGGGGTGGGGCTTATCAGAAGTGGGAGAGGTCAAAAAGGAAGGGCGGGGTCTGGTGCCCCCCATCCTAAAATTTCATCAGCCGCCACTGGTGTAGCTGCTGAGCTGATTTGATATAGGGGGTGGTATTGCTGTGTATCCACCACCCACCTATATACCCCGGAGGTGAGAGTTCACTTTACCTGGTGAAGGGAGCATGTTTGCATTCAAGCCTGTGCACGCACCTGTGGACTGTTAGATCTATCATATGAGAAGAATTCCTACATCTATCTGCTTATAGACTCCTACCTGCCTTTAGTTAATGATTGCACAGTGGCACCAGCACTTTATTTGTAGCACTGTTTGCACATTCATCAGTACACCTAAGAAATAACTTTATATGCACTTTATGATAAGCACTTTGGTTTCTATGTATTTTTATCTGAAGCAATATTGTTATCCACATTTATTAGTTAAGAATACCTACCAGGATTGTCGTATTATAGCACTTTGAACATGAGTATGCATTGATTTTTTTTACGTGGTTCTGATTTTTTTTATCTATTTGCATATTTCTTTATTGTATTTATTATTATACCTTAGCAGTGCTTCCACACCCTTAATATATGCTGTTTATTTATTAGTTTGTGTGAAACACTACAGGTGGTAGCAGCAGCTCTAATTATTTATTATTATGCATTTAATTGGCAGCGTGTTACCGACCCCTCATTATTTTGGGAGGGGGGGGAGCTGCCTGGGATAACGACCGAGGGGCTCCTGAGCTGGATCAGCTGTTATCAACGGATAGCCGGCCGCCTGCTCTAAAAAACGGTACCAGGGTATAGCCTATAGCTGCAGACTATACCCCGATACTTCCTCTTAAAGCAGCCACATTCAGGTCTGGTATGGATTTTAAGGGGAACCCCGCACCAAATGTAAAAAAAAACATTGCGTGGGGTCCCCCCCAAAGCCCAAACCAGACTCTTATCCGAGTACGCAGCCCTGGCAAGGCAGGAGGGGGAGGGGACAAGTGAGCGCCCCCCCCCCTCCCGAACCATACCAGGCCACATGGCCTCAACATGGGGAGGATGCTTTGAGGTCACCCCCAAAGCACCTTGTCCCCATGTTGATGGAGAAAGGGGCCTCATCCCCACAACCCTGGCCGGTGGTTGTGGGGGTCTGCGGGCAGGGGGCTTATCAGAATCTGGAAGCCCCCTTTAATAAGGGGGCCCCCAGATCCCGACCCCCCCTTTGTGAATAGGTATGGAGTACATTGTACCCCTACCCATTCACCAAAAAAGGAGTGTAGTGGTAAAAAAAACAAGAGGCAGTTTTTAACAAGTCCTTTATTGTGTAAAATAGCTCTTTTCTTCTTTGTTCTTTCTTCCTCCATCTTATCCTGGCCCGGTCTTTCTTCTGGTCTTCTGCTTCTTCTTTTAGTCTTCTTGCTTCCTCTCTTCATCTTCAACTTCCTTCTTCTTTCACCGCGCAGGGGCCGGGCAGGGGAGACGCGCAGGGGCCGGGCTGCAGCAGCGGGGAGAGCGGCGGTGGTGAAAGAAGAAGAAGATAAAGATGAAGGTTGAAGACGAAGCAAGAAGACTAAAAGAAGAAGCAGAAACCAGAAGAAGGACCGGGCCAGGAGAAGATGGAGGAAGAAAGAAGAAAAGAGCTATTTTACACAATAAAGGACTTGTCAAAAACTGCCTCTTGTTTTTTCTACCACTACACTCCTTTTTTTGGTGAATGGGTAGGGGTACAATTTACCCCATACCTATTCACATGTGGGGGGGTGGGATCTGGGGGCCCCCTTATTAAAGTGGGATTCCAGATTTTGATAAGCCCCCCCACCCACAGACCCCCACAAGCACCGGCCAGGCTTGTGGGGAAGAGGTTCTTGTCCCCATCAACATGGGGACAAGGTGCTTTGAGGTGGGGGGGGAAGAGCCCCCTCTCCCCCAAAGCACCCATACTCCCCATGTTGAGGGCATGTAGCCTGGTACAGTTCAGGAGGGGGGGGGTGCTCGTCTGTCCCCCCCCATCCTAACCGACCAGGGCTGCATACTCCGATAAGGGTCTGGTTTGGATTTTTGGCGCTGGGTTCCCCTTAATATCCAAACCAGACCCGAAGAGCCTGGTTTGGACTGGGGGGAGGGGGGAACCCCACGCACATTTTCTCAGTGATTTTTGTATATTGCCGGCAACCGGCGATACATTACAGCCGCAATTTTAACCACTTCGATACCCGGCACTTAAAACACTTCCCGCCCAGACCAATTTTCAGTACTGTTGCGCTTTGAATGAGAATTGCGCGGTCCTGCGACACTGTACCCAAACAAATCTTTTATCATTTTGTTCCCACAAATAGAGCTTTCTTTTGGTGGTATTTGAACCCCCCTGCGGTTTTTATTTTTTGCGCTACAAATAAAAAAAGACCACAAATTTTGAAAAAAAAAAAAAGTTTTCTTTTGTTTCTGTCACAAAACTTTTTATAAGTACATTTTCTCCATCACTGACGGGCACTGATGTGGCTACGCTGATGGGTACTGATGAGGTTAGACTGACGGGCACCGATGAGGCAGTACAGATTGGCACTGATGAGGTGGCACTGATAAGGTTGCCCTGATGATGGGGCACATATATGCAGCACTGATGGGCACTGATAGACGGCACTGATAAGCAACACTGACGGGCACTGATATGCAGCACTGATGGGCACTCATAGGCGGCACTGATAGGTGGCACTGGACACTGATGGGCACTAATAGGTGCCACTGCTGGGCACTGATAGGTGGCACTAATAGGTGGCCACTGATAAGTGGCACAGATGGGCACTGATAGGCGGCACAGGTGGACACTGGTGCATATAGCACTGTTAGGGATGGCACTGGCAGGCATCACATATGGGCACAGTGCCATCCCTACAGTGCACTGTATGCCCCTTACCTGGTGGTCTAGTGTGGGCTTCCTGGTGGTCCCTGGGCGGCCTCCTGATCTTCTCCCTGGTGGTTCTGGGCGACCTCCTTATGCTGTCCTTGGGGGGTTGGGGGCTCCCTGGTAGTCCTGGTCGGCTCCCTGGTGGTCCCGTGTTTTGATCCTGAGGGGGGCTGCACTGATAAATGTTCAGCGCAGCCCCCTCCCTCCTTCAGGAGAGCAGCCCATCGGCTCTCCACTGCTCAGGTCTGCAGACTTGAGCAGAGGAAAAGCCGATAAACGGCTCTTCCTGTTTACACAGTGATCAGCCATGATTGGTCACGGCTGATCACATGGTAAAAGGCTTCCGATGGAAGTCTTTTACCTCGGCCGGTAATGCGGTTGGTCAGACTGACCCACGGCACCACCGATCGCCACGATGCACGACCCGCGGGCGTGCGATTGCGGGTTATCCTGGGGATGTCAATAAACGTCCAGTCAGGATAACGAAGCCACCGCTCGGCTGTCATTTGTCAATAGGCCCGGGCGGAAAGTGGTTAAATGACAATTTTTCCTATGGAAATGTAATTTTGCTCTATGTTCTACACCTCACAGAAATGCGCCCTTTTACACATAGACTACGGACACCCCCCAGGCACAATATTTCACTTTAAGCATTATTAACCGCTTGCCGACCGCTGGTCGGCAATTGACGGCGACAGAGTGGCGCTGTAAGGCAAAACGCCGTCATATGACGGCGGCTGCCAGATCACGCACAGTGAGCGCGCGCGGGCCGCCGGAGGCGCGCTCACTGTGTCCGGGGAGGGCCAGGGAGCGGGTGCGGCGGATTCGATCTCCGCCGGCTACTCGCGATGCCCCCCCCCGGAGTGAAAGAACGGAGGTCCGTGTAAGTAAACACGGACCTCCGTTCTGTGAAGGGGGAAGGGCTGTGATCACAGCCTTCCTCTACACGGAAGCTGTGATCGCTTCCCTTCCCCTGCTAGGGCAGTCCCCCTACAGTTAGAACACGCCCAGGGAACACAGTTAACCCTTAGAGCGCCCCCTGCAGGTTAACCCCTTCACTGCCAATGGCATTTACACAGTAATCAGTGCATTTTTATAGCACTGATCGCTGTATAAATGCCAATGGTCCCAAAAAAGTGTCAAAATGTTCCGACATGTCCGCCCCAATATCGCAGTACCGCTAAAAATCACAGATCACCGCCATTACTAGTAAAAAATAAAAAAATAAATAAAAACCCCAGAAATTAATTCTCATCATCTGTAAACTGTCTCTT
>BLSH010115583.1:133998-154797 GCA_018402905.1 Glandirana rugosa
GGCCTTAAACGGCTTCCTCAGGGTTAACCTCGACTAAGGCCGAAGGAAGTCCAGAGGACTACGCGGTCTAGCATTGAGGCCAGAGGGTCACCCTGCCCTCCGACCTCTTCTCGCCGCCTTCCGCCGAGGGCTCGGCCTAGCCAGCAATAGGGGTCTATCGGCTGGCAGGCGAGAGTTTTTGCCACGGCCCTATATCGGACGTCGATATAGGGCCATGTCGGTGAGTTTCATCGACGGCGGATAAATGCCGCGATCCCCACTTCACGAATTTCCGAATATACGTTACAATAACGCGACTTTTCACATACCCCTGGGCCCAGGACGGGAGCTCTGGTCCTAAAGTGTGAAATCCTTCCGGGGCTGAAGTGGTTAAAATCACTGCTCCTGAAAAAACGATTGATTTAAAAACTTTTTTTGCATTGATACATGTCCTCTAGGGCAGGACCCGGGTCCCCATACACTTTTCAGCGCAATAACATTGCATATAAGCCTTTAAGCACTTCACCCCTAGCGCCGTAAATAGGCGGCAGCTACTTTGAGTGGCTGTACCGGGATATAGCTGCAGGCTATATCCCGGCACCGTTTTTGAGAGCGGACGGTCGGCTATCTGGGGATAACGACCGATCCGGCTCGGGAGCCGCCTTCCGCCGCTCTTCTCCAGCCTCCCGTCCCACTGGGAGACCGGAGTTACGATCTGGCGCATCAGGAGACCTGAAGGAAGCCGGAATCAGCTCCAATTGGGACTCCTTCGGCAAATTCCGGAAAGCGACGTCATAACGTCACTTCCAGTTTACTCAGCGGCTAACGGCGCCAATTTTGAAAAAATGACAGTATTCAGAATCGCCTTTTTGGCGATCTGAATACTGTGAAGTGCAAAGGATAGATGGGGGATCTTTTAGACACCCCAGCCCTCCATAAAGAGTACCTGTCACCATATATTACTATCACAAGGGATGTTTACATTGTGATAGCAATAAAAGTGATCAGAATTTTTTTTTAAAGGAACAGTGTTAAAAATAAATAAATAAATTATATAATAAAAAAAATGTTTAAAGCGCCACCGTCCCCGCGAGCTCGCGCAGCAAAGAAAACGCATATGTAAGTCGCGCCCGTCTATGAAAATGGTGTTCAAACCACACGTGAGGTATCACCTCGATCACCTGGGGTCAGTGCTATGATAATAGATGAGGGTTGTGCAGTCCCTGTGTTATGCAGTAGAGGTGTCAGTGTGTAGCGGAGATCCTGCATAGGCAGTAGCGGAGCACAGCGTTCTATGGAGTTTCGGTTTCTATTCCCGGCTGTGGCTATGATGATGATCCGTCCTCTGCTGTTCTGTCACCCCAGAGAGCGGACGCCCTCACACAGGAAGAGATCGCAGGGCCCAGACAGCAGGCATCCTCCGTATTAGGGGCCCCAGACATCTGGCTGAATCCGGGGCCCCCGTGATCGGGCTGTATTAGGACCATGTCGGACCCCACATTCACCGCCTATCTGACCAAGCTGCTGTGTGTGCACGGCGGCCGGCTGGAGAGAAATCGTCTGTCCGATCTCCTGAGTCTCCCGGAGGAGCAGATCGAACAGATCCTACAGGATGAGCCGACCAGGTTCCCGCAGAGCTCCGAGCTGGTCCTGGCCTGGAGCCCCCTGAGGATCTGTACCCGATACCTGAGACCTGGGGACCAGGAGCACGGGCAGTGCCAAAGACTGCACCTGTGCCGACACTACCTGAGGGGCCAGTGCCCCCCTGACCGGAGGTAGGTGCGGGGGCCACAGGTGGGTGAAAGAGGAGGGGTAAAGAGGTATTGGGGGTAGGAGAGGAGACATATAGAGTATTGGGATCGTAGTGGAGGGGTCTAGAGGCATTGGGGTAAGAGAGGATGGATGTAGAGGTATTGGGGTAAGAGAAGATAAGTATGGAGGTATTGCAGTGGTAGAGAATGGATCTACAGGTATTAGACAAGAGAAGATGGGTATAGAGGTATTTGGGTAAGAGGATGGGTATAGAGGTATTGCGGTAATAGAGAATGGATCTAGAGGTATTTGGTAGTAGAGGATGGGTCTAAAGGTATTACACAAGAGAAGATGGGTATAGAGGTATTGGGGTAAAAGAAGATGGGTATAGAGGTATTGCGGTAATAGAGAATGGATCTAGAAGTATTTGGTAGTAGAGGATGGGTCTAAAGATATTAGACAAGAGAAGATGGGTATAGAGGTATTGGGGTAAGAGGATGGGTATAGAGGTATTGCGGTAGTAGAGAATATATCTAGAGGTATTTGGTAGTAGAGGATGGGTCTAGAGGTATTAGGCAAGAGGAGGTGGGTATAGAGGTATTGGGGTAAGAGAGGATGGGTATAGAAGTATTAGGTAAGACAGGAAGGGTATATAGGTATTGGGTGAGAAAGTAAGGAAATAGAGGTATTGGGTAAGAGAGGAGGGGTATAGAGGCATTTGGGAAAGAGAGGAAGGATATAAAAGTATTGGGGTATGAGAGCAGGGGCATAGAGGCATTGGGGTAAGAGAAGATGGATATAAAGGTGTTAGGCAAGAGAGGAGGGGTGTAGAGTATTAGGGTAACAGAGGTTGGATATAGAGGTACTGGGTAAGAGAGGAGGGGTGTAGAGTATTAGGGTAACAGAGGATGGATATAGAGGTATTCGGGTAACAGAGGATGGATATAGAGGTACTGGGTAAGAGAAGAGGGGTGTAGAGTATTAGGGTAGCAGAGGATGGGTATAGAGGTATTAGGGTAACAGAGGATGGATATAGAGGTACTGGGTAAGAGAGGAGGGGTGTAGAGTATTAGGGTAACAGAGGATGGATATAGAGGTATTCGGGTAACAGAGGATGGATATAGAGGTACTGGGTAAGAGAGGAGGGGTGTAGAGTATTAGGGTAGCAGAGGATGGGTATAGAGGTATTAGGGTAACAGAGGATGGATATAGAGGTACTGGGTAAGAGAGGAGGGGTGTAGAGTATTAGGGTAGCAGAGGATGGGTATAGAGGTATTAGGGTAACAGAGGATGGATATAGAGGTACTGGGTAAGAGAGGAGGGGTGTAGAGTATTAGGGTAGCAGAGGATGGGTATAGAGGTATTGTGGTAGTAAAGGATGGATCTAGAGTTATTGGGTAAGAGAGGATGGGTCTAGAGGTATTGGGTAAGAGAGGATGGGTATAGAGATTTAGGGGTAAAAGAGGATGGCTGTAAAGGCACGTGGTAGTAAAGGATGGATCTATGGGTATTGAGGTAAGAGAGGATGGGTCTAGAGTAGGGTTGCAATGCCGATATTAAGCAATTGCATGAGTACCTGTACTCGTGCAAATGCTTCAATACTTAAAACCGATACCTTTGCGGTGCAATTTGACCCCATACAAGATGGATGGGCTCAAATTGCACTGTTAATAATCACATGTGATTTGAACAGGAATGGGGTGCGATTCCTGTTCGAATCACATTCGATTTACCCCTTTGTCATAGTGACTTCAGCCTGGGTTCACACAGGTTGGGACGGTACATGCGATTTGGACAGGAATTGCACCGCATTCCTGTTCAAATCGCATGCAATTCTTTGCAGTGTGATTGAGCCCATTCATTTTGTATGGGCTCAAATTGTACTGCAAAGGTATCTGTAATTGGTATCGGCGAGTTCTGGAGCACAAGTATGGAGACTATTTTATCCTTTGGGGTTGGATCATATAATTCCTCCAGGTGAAATCACCTCATCTTTTGGTGTGGAATCATGTTTCCCCTCTGGGTGGGTTCTTGTTTAACCCACTGGGTGAAATCACATTACCTTCCAACTTATTTTTCTTTAGCTGCTCAAAATTCCAGTTCATAATTTTCTATGATCTCATATCCACCCAGGATCAGAATTTACTGCTTTTTCTCATTTCAGGCCTCGCTGCAGATTTTCTCACAATGTTGAATCTGAGCACAATCGTGCCGTATTAAGAGCCAACGAGCTGAGCGGACTGAATGAGGATGAGATCACAGTTCTGCTGTTCCAGAATGACAACCAACTGCTGCCAGAGGTGAGTGTGAGATCCCCCCACTTCCACCATTGTGCCCACCAGTCCCATAGGGAGGATGAGCTGTACTGCTGTCCATTATAGAAAAAAGGAAGGCTAAGACCTCATCTACAAGACAAAAAAGGGTGCAAGGTGCGGCAAGAATCCAAGGGATCTTGTGGCTGGCTGTACAAGTGGATGCGGCCAGTTGCAGTTGCTTCGCCTGTACAAAGCAATGGCAGGCTGACAGCGGCTGCAGCTGTCCTCCGGTGTTTGGATGCACCGCCAACAATTAACTGCTTAAGAGTTTACTGGCAAAGATTAAAGGGTTCACCAAGCTTCTACCAAGGATTGGATTTCCATTCCTGGAGTCTGGGGGGACCTTCTGCTAGGACTATCCATTTAACTAGAATATTTTTTATTTCTTTATTATTTATTTATTACAGGTACTTATATAGTGCTGTCAATTTATGCAGCTCTTTACATATATTATACATTCACATCAGTCTCTGCCCTGCCCTCAAGGAGCTTACAATCTAAGCTCCCTGACTTACATTCATACATACACATACTAGGGGCAATTTAGACAGGAGCCAATTAACCTACCAGCAAGTCTTTGGAGTGTGGGAGGAAACCCACGCAGGCATGGGGAGAACATGCACACTACAGGCAGGTAGTGCTGTAGTTGGAATTCAAACCGATGACCCTAGTGCTGCTAGTCGGAAGAGCTAACCACTTAGCCACCGTGCTGCCAAGTGATTTTGTGATTCATACTTGGCTAAAGATTGGTACGCACTGGCCAAATATTGTCCTGTTCAACAGAAACCGTCAGTGTGTACAGCAGCCTGTCCGATAGAACCCAGCCTAACATCAGGCTTCTGAGGAAGGGCATGCTTGAAAACAAGCAGCTGATCGGCAGTCCCCCTGTCAGAACACAATAGTTTAGTGGGATGATCACTGTACAAACATCGCATAGTTAGTACAGTGAGCTCCTCAGTTTTTTTTTTGTTCAGCTCACTGGGTTGAACGAAAGAAAAACTGTGTGTACCAGGCTTTAGAATACTGTGACACTGTGTAAATAAGCTGTCAAACTTTATTTCTTCTCATCAATGTTAAAGTGATACTAAAGTCTCTTTTTTTCTTTAAAAATAACAAACATATTATACTTACCTGCTCTGTGCAGTTTGTTTTGCATAGAGCAGCCCAGATCCTCTTCTTGGGTCCCTCGCTTGTGCTCCTGGCCCCTCCCTGCTGCCGAGTGCCCCCACAGCAAGCAGCTTGCTATGGGGGGCACCTGAGCCAAGCCGCAGCTCCATGTGTCCATTTAGACACAGAGCCACAGCTAGGCCCTGCCTCCTCTCTCTCCTCATTGGCTCACTGGTATTTGATTGACAGCAGCGGGAGCCAATGGCGCTCGCCGCTGTCTCAGCCAATGAGGAAGGAGAGTCTCGGACAGCGAGTCCCTCATGCAACATCGCTGGATAGAGAGGGGGCTCAGGTATGCATTAGGGGCGGCTGAGGGGGGGCTGCTGCACACAGAAGGTTTTTTATCTTAGAGCATAGGATGCATTAAAATACAAAAACTTCTGCCTTTACAACCACTTTAATTATCATGATTGCCATTTTCCTTTTTTTTTTTAAACAAGTTTATTGAGAGAGAGTACATACATATACAGGTGTTACAGCAGTAGAATGCACAAATGATGACCATACACAAGCATTACAGAGTAATTTAAATCTGACGAGGGTAGCTAATGTGATATACAGGCAATAGTACAGATCAAGGTAGGTATATGACCATGGTAATAAGCGGGTATAGGGACTCGTGGGGTGAGAGTCATTCAGCATTGGTGTTTTCCGCAGCACAGGTGGAGTTATTAGCAAGCCAAGCATCCCATATCTTGTGATATTTCAGTGGGCAGCCCCTATTTGTGTAGATACGCTTTTTGTAGGGTAAGGCTGCATTTACTGCGGTCACCCAATCCTGGAGGGATGGGGGTATGGCTTAGTAATCTAGCTATAAACAGTGTTTCTTGAAGAAAGATATGTAAATATTTATCAGCATCTGGATCGGAAAATAATCCCAATAGACACCTCTTCGGGCAGCAAAGCGTGAGCGGAGATCTCATGCGATCATGGAGGAATTTCACGATCTGGGACCAGTAACCCTGAATTATAGGACACGACCAGATCAAGTGATAGAATGATCCTATACCTAGCCCGCATCCAGTACACGTAGGTCCTGTGGAGTATACATAGCTGTGTTAGGCGATCCAAGAGTTTGGGAGATACCAATTTGCAGGCCTCTAGCACGTTGCTCCACTCTGCATCATCCATCTCCCCCAGGTCAGCCTCCCAGCGAGCCCTGAGTTGATAAGCCAGGGCCGTAGCTGAGGGCGTAATTAAGCAACCATAAAAGGTAGAGGTGAGTTTCCTTGAGTCAGAGCCCTGTATAGTTTCAAGGGGATACATTTGTTGCTGGACAGAGGGGGAATTGCCAAACTGGGAGACCAGCACGTGACGAAGCTGGAGATAGCAGAAGAGCATTGAGTTTGGGAGGTCAAATTCATTCTTTAATTGCTGGAATGGCCTAACTGTGTTGTTGCTATACACCTGGGAAAGATAGACTATGCACTTAGAGATCCATAAGTGCTGGTCCCGGAACAGTGAGAAGTTCAGGCAAGCACCTATTATCCCACAGGGGAGAGCAGACATTTATAGGAGGAATCTTGAGCTTACGTCTCACTAGTGCCCATATTTTACAATGGTGGAACAGCATGCTATCCCCACCGGTCCTGGTCAACCCTAAAGAAAATTTGGAAAGGGAGTGTCACTCTGTTTGAGTGGGGGGAACAAACCAGCTCCTGGTAGCGGATCCTATCCTCCTTATCAATGTGGTAAAAGTATGACAACTGGGAGGATAGGTAGTATGTATCGAGGTCGGGAAGTGCCGCTCCACCCAAATGAGTGGGGTTCTTTAACGCACGCCAGGATAGTTTATACCGGGATGAACCCCACACAAAGGAGTTGAGAATGGATTTGAGGCATTTAACCACTTCGCCACCAGGCCAATTCTGACACATCTCTCCTACATGTAAAAATCATCATTTTTGTTTGCTAGAAAATTACTCAGAAACCCCAAACATTATATATATATTTTAGCAGAGATCTTAGGGAATAAAATGGCAGTCATTGCAACTTTTTATGTCATGCGGTATTTGCGCAGCAATTATTCAAACGCGTTTTTTTTTTGGGAAAAAAAAAAAGTTTCATGAATTTAAAAAAAAACAGAACAGTGAAGTTAGACCAATTTTTCTGTATATTGTGAAAGAGGATGTTACGCCGAGTAAATAGATACCCAACATGTCACACTTTAAAATTGCGCCCACTCGTGAAATGTCGCCAAACTTTGGTACTTAAAAATCTCCATAGGCGACACTTTAACATTTTTTTCTGGTTACATGATTACAGTTACAGAGGTCTAGTGCCAGAATTATTGCTCTCGCTCTAATGCACGCGGCGATACCTCACATGTGTGATTTGAACACTGTTTACATATGTGGGCACGACTTACGTGTGATTTAATCATTATTTATTGTACCTTTTTTTTTTTTTTTACACTTTCTCTTTTAATTTTTTTTTTTATCACTTTTATTATTATTATTTATCCCTGTAATAGGAATAGTGCGTGACAGGTACTCTTTATGGAGAGATATGGGGTCAGTAAGACCCCACATCTCTCCTCTAGGCTGGAAAGACCGAGATCAGAAAAATCAGCGATCTCTGTCTTTTCAGCCGAGTTCACGGGCGTTGTTTACATCATGTGACCCGGACGTGACGTCATACGTCGCGCCTGGACCTCCGAGGCACATAGAGATGACTGGTGACCATCTGGTCATCAGTCATCTCTACGTTCAACTGCCGTCGGCGACGGATCTGTTCTCCGGGCTGCCAGGAGAAGCACCGGAGGGTGACGGGAGGGACGACGACATCCCCTCCCGTTGCCGATAAGAACAATCAAGCGGCTGAACTGCCGCTATAATCATTCTTATGGTGCAGAGAATCACTGGCGGATTAAAATGATATCTGAATGTTGCATGTAGGTGTCTGCATCATTCAGATATCACCACTTAAAGACAAGGATGTCTTTGGACGTCTGGCGATCGGCAAGTGGTTAAATATGTGGAGTGGTACGTATGCTGGTGCATGCCAGAAAACGTAAAGGAGTTTAGGCAGTAGTATCATCTTGATTAGACTAATTTGGCCCATGACGCCTAGTGGAAGTCTTGCCCAAACCTGGGTTCTAGATATTAGAGTAGAGAATGCCATTTTCCTTTTTTAGGCCTACTGTGCTTAAAAGTAAATGTGTCCCTTCTTTTATCAATCACAGGGAGAACTCCCTGAAGATCCCTTTTTATGTAGGTGCTTGGATGATTCTAATTTGTCCTTCTAGCAAGCAAACTCCCCTTTCTCTGGCCTGTAGGCAGTTTATTCTGCTGTGTGTTTGTGTCATTCTCAATGATAGTTTCAGTACAGTTTCCCCTGAGATTTCAGTCTGGCCCTTAGCACAGGGTGTGTTCTTATCTGCCAGCTCACCGCTTTATTTATTGACAGCTCTATTGTATTCCAGTGTATAGATATGCTTCTGAGTGTTTGTCAGCTGCTAATCTGACAATGTTACTCTTTTGTTTTTATTTGTTTTTTGTTTGTTTTTTTAATTTACTGTGGATAATGTGTATTTTCATATGCTGAGTATATAGACAGTGAGTGCCCCATCTCAAAGCAGTTTAGTTTAATTTGTAAAGGCTGAAGGTTTTTACTTTCATGCATTCTATGCATGAAAGTAAAAAGCCTTCTCTGTGTACCAGCCCCCCTAATACTTACCTGAGCCCGATCTTCCTCCAGCGATGTGCACAAGGGGGACTCTCCTTCCTCATTAGCTAAGACAGCAGCGGGAGCCATTGGCTCCTGCTGCTGTCAATCACAGCCAGTGAGCCAATGAGGAGAGAGAGGGGCAGGGCAGAGCTGAATAGACACGCAGAGCTGCGGCTCAGGAGTGAGCCTTCTTGAGTGCCCCTATTGCAAGCTGCTGGCTCTGGGAGCACTTGTCTGGAGGGAGGAGCAGCGGCAGGGGACCCGAAAAGAAGAGGTTCGGGGTTGCTCTGTGCAAAACCACTTGTTATTTTAAAAAAAAATGTACTTTAATATCACTTTAACAGCTTCCCGACCACCCGCCGCACTTATACTGCAGCAAGGAGGCAGGATATCGCGAACCGCCGTAACTGTACGCCGGTCCGTGCATGTGATATAGCGGGTGCGCACGCCGCTGGCGACCCACAATCGTAGTATACAGAGGCAATACGGGGATCTTCCTATGTAAACAAGGCGGATCCCCGTTCTGCCAAATGACATGTCAGAGATCTTCCGTTCCCAGTGATCGGGAACAGCGATCTGTCATGTCCCAGGCAGCCCATCCCCCCTACAGTTAGAACTCACCCAGGGAACACAGTTAACCCCGTATCGCCCCCTAGTTTTAACCCCTTCCCTGCCAGTGTCATTTATACTTGATCAGTGCATTTTTATAGCACCGATCAATGTAGTAATGTCACTGGTCCCCAAAAAGGGTTATTTGGGGTCAGGGTCAGATTTGTCCGCCGCAATGTCACAGTCCTGCTAAAAAACACAGATCACCACCATTACCAGTAAAAACAATTAAAAAAAATAAAAGTCCCTAAATCTATCTCATAGTTTGTAGACGCGATAACTTTTGCGCAAACCAATCAGTATATGCCTATTGCAATTCTTTTTTTTTTACCAAATATACAGTGGGTACGGAAAGTATTCAGACCCCCTTAAATTTTTCACTCTTTGTTATATTGCAGCCATTTGCTAAAATCATTTAAGTTCATTTTTTTCCCTCATTAATGAAAAAAAAAAAAAAGAAGAACTGAAATATCACATGGTCCTAAGTATTCAGACCCTTTGCTGTGACACTCATATATTTAACTCAAGTGCTGTCCATTTTTTCTGATCATCCTTGAGATGATTCTACACCTTCATTTGAGTCCAGCTGTGTTTGATTATACTGATTGGACTTGATTAGGAAAGCCACACACAGCTCACAGTGCATGTCAGAGCAAATGAGAATCATGAGGTCAAAGGAACTGCCTGAAGAGCTCGGAGACAGAATTGTGGTAAGACACAGATCTGGCCAAGGTTACAAAAACATTTCTGCTGCACTTAAGGTTCCTAAGAGCACAGTGGCCTCCATAATCCTTAAATGGAAGACGTTGGGAACGATCAGAACCCTTCCTAGAGCTGGCCGTCTAGCCAAACTGAGCTATCGGGGGAGAAAAGCCTTGGTGAGAGAAGTAAAGAAGAACCCAAAGATCACTGTGGCTGAGCTCCAGAGATGCAGTAGGGAGATGGAAGAAAGTTGTGGAAAGTCAATCATCACTGCAGCCCTCCACCAGTCGGGGCTTTATAGCAGAGTGGCCTGACGGAAGCCTCTCCTCAGTGCAAGACACATGAAAGCCCGCATGGAGTTTGCTAAAAAAACACCCGAAGGACTCCAAGATGGTGAGAAATAAGATTCTCTGGTCTGATGAGACCAAGATAGAACTTTTTGGCCTTAATTCTAAGCGTTATGTGTGAAGAAAAACAGGCACTGCTCATCACCTGTCCAATACAGTCCCAACAGTGAAGCATGGTGGTGGCAGCATCATGCTGTGGGGGTGTTTTTCAGCTGCAGGGACTGGACAACTGGTTGCAATTGAGGGAAAGATGAATGCGGCCAAGTACGGGGTATCCTGCACGAAAACCTTCTCCAGAGTGCTCAGGACCTCAGACTGGGCCGAAGGTTTACCTTCCAACAAGACAATGACCCCCTAAGCACACAGCTAAAATAACGAAGGAGTGGCTTCAGAACAACTCCGTGACTGTTCTTGATGGCCCAGCCAGAGCCCTGACTTAAACCCAATTGAGCATCTCTGGAGAGAACTAAAAATGGCTGTCCACCAACGTTCACCATCCAACCTGACAGGACTGGAGAGAATCTACAAGGAGGAATGGCAGAGGATCCCCAAATCCAGGTGTGAAAAACTTGTTGCATCTTTCCCAAAAAGACTCATGGCTGTATTAGATCAAAAGGGTGCTTCTACTAAATACTGAGCAAAGGGTCTGAATACTTCGGACCATGTGATATTTCAGTTTTTCTTTTTTAATAAATCTGCAAAAATGTCAACAATTCTGTGCTTTTCTGTCAATATGGGGTGCTGTGTGTACATTGAGGGGAAAAAATTAACTTAAATGATTTTAGCAAATGGCTGCAATATAACAAAGAGTGAAAAATTTAAGGGGGGTCTGAATACTTTCCGTACCCACTGTATGTAGAAGAATATATATTGGCCTAAACTGATGAATACATTTGTTTTTTATATATATTTTTTTGGATATGTATTAAAGCAGAAAGTAAAAAAAAAAAAATGATCACTCTTTTTTTGTTTATAGCGCAAAGAATAAAAAACACAGAAGTGATCAAATACCTCCAAAAGAAAGCTCTATTTGTGAAGGAAAAAAAAGGACATCAAATTTTTTTTGGGTACAGCGTAGCACGACCGCACAATTGTCAGTTAACCATTTCAGCCCTGGAAGGATTTCCCAGGTTAGGACTAGAGCACTTTTTGCGATTCGGCACTGCGTCACTTTAACTGACAATTGCGCGGTCATGCGACGTTGTACCCAAACGAAATTTGAGTCCTTTTTTCCCCACAAATAGATCTTTCTTTTGGTGGTATTTGATTGCCTCTGCGTCATTTCTGATCACCGCTATAAACAAAAGAAGAGCGACAATTTTGCAAAAAAAAACTGTTTTTCTTACTTTTTTTTTGCTACAATACAAATCCAAAAAAAATATAAAAAAACATTTTTTTTTCATCGGTTTTGCCCGATTTATATTCTTTCTCATATTTTTGGTAAAAAAAATCACAATTGGCGTTTATTGATTGGTTTGCGCAAAAGTGGCCACGTTTATGGATGATGAGAATTCATTTCTGGGGTTTTTATTTTTTTTTTATTTTGTACTAGTAATGGCGTCGATCTGTGATTTTTAGCGGTACTGTGATATTGCAGCGGCCATGTTGGACCATTTTGAAACTTTTTTGGGTCCAATGACATTTATACAGCGATCAGAAATTTAAATGTCCACTGACTACTGTATAAATGTTACTGGCAGTGAAGGGGTTAACCTGCAGGGGGAGATCTAGGGGTTAACTGTGTTCCCTAGGCGTGTTCTAACTATGAGAGGGCTGGGCTACCATGGGCATAAGAGATCTAACTGATCCCAGTGACAGGGATCAGTAGATCTCCTATGCCCGCACTGACAGAGCGGGGAACCGCCGTGTTTACATCGGCGATTCTCCGTTCTTTTGCTGTGGCTGCTCATCGTGGCTCGTCGGCGGACATCGGGTCCGCCCGAGCCGCAGGCACACTCCTCAGGAGCACGGCAGGCACGTGCCCCCTAGTGGCCACCCGCAAATCGACGCTTATTTACAGTGATTCGCGGTAAGCATCCACAAATATAAATATACTGCGCGCGTTGTGGAAGCAGTTAAAGCGACGCAGTGCTGTATTGCAAAAAATGGCCTGGTCAGGAAATGGGTGAATTCTTCCGGTCCTTAAATGGGTTAAGCACTATTTAGGCACTTTACTACCTGATAGGTGCCTGATAGGTGGGTTTAGTGCTGCTCTTGAAGTTTCTTTTTGATTTGAATATTATTTTTTTTTAATCAGAAGAAAGTTTTATTTGAACACATTCAAGCATGTTCCATAAACACTCACAAAAGTGTGCAAAGTTGTAACTGTAGAAAACAAATAGGCAATTACAGCTTCCAACTGATTTGCACATCATTATATATTAAGAGATTGGTGCATGCACAGCTTCCGGCGGAGTTTTACACCAAGAACTTTTAAGGCTCCATTTACACAGGACGCTTTTTCAACCTCCCCTGGACAATTTTTTTGACAGCTAGAAGCCAGCGTCTAAAACGGCCGTTTTGCCGCATTCACGTCTAGGAGCGTTTTTAAAGAAAAAAACATATTTAAAAAAAAATGGAAACGCCTGTAAATTAAACGGTCCTAGACGTGAGTTACCGCGTTTAGGAGCGTTTAGCGGCATTTACAAGCTGTTTGGCGTTTCAAATGCACTAGCGTCTGAACCCATATTTTTGCATTCCAAAAAAAGCCTTTAAACTCAACTGCCTGGAAATGACCTTAAACGACACCATTCTTTCCACTGACCACCAATGTACACAGGATTCTTCCCATTGACCACCAATGTAAGGAACATTCTTTCAACTGACCCCCAATGTAATCAACATTCTTTCCACTGACCACCAATGTAATCAACATTCTTTCCACTGATCACCAATGTAAGGAGCATTCTTCTCACTGACTCCCAATGTAATCAGCATTCTTTCTATTTTATTCTATTCCATTCTTTTGTTTTTTCTATTGAATTCTTTTCTATCCTATTATCTTATTTTCTATTCTAATCTATTGTATTCTATTTGAATTCAAATTTATTCTATTAGATTATGAATTTGGGAAGACAGTTATATTCTTTTTATTTCATTGTATTCTACTCTATTGTTTTTTCTATTCTCTTTTATTCTATTCTATTCTTTTCAAATGTATTCTATTTGGAATTCAAATTTTGGAAGATGGTTATATTTTTTCTGTTTCTATTCTATTTTATTGTATTCTATTTTTTCTATTCAATTCTTTTCTATTCTTTTCTAATTTATTCTATTTGAATTTCGGAAGACAGTTATATTCTTTCTATTTTGTTATTATTTTGTTTTTTATATTCAATTCTTTTCTATTCTATTCTCTTATTCAAATCAAATTTGAATCTAATTAAAATTCATACAACTTTTGTTTAGTTATTTTGGATTCATTTAAATTTAGTTACTATTGTAATTTGGAAATTTGGATATATCTGTACATAACTGTGTGGGGTGAGTTGATGGAGAAAGTAAAAGTTCAGAGGCAGGATAGGCTTCCCCAAAGAAATTGATTTATGGGGCTCATTTAGATGGGGACTGAACCCCCCTCCTTTTTTTTTTACATGTGACTGTGTCCATGCAGCCACTGCGTCTGCATCCACTGCTATTGGCTGCTTGCATGCAGCTTTGAGGCGGATGCACAAGCAGCAAAAAGTGGCTCAGCATGAAGGACAGGTCTCAACATCCATTAAAATGAGCTCTCAAAGATCACTTAAAGACAGACTGAGTAAGAGAATGCCAGATAGATTAGGGTAGGGAGGTCCAGAGGACAGGAGAGGCTCTGAAGAAGTCATGGAGGTGAGCATGGGAGGGGGTGATAAGGGGCTAGAGAGCAAGAGGTCTTAGGAGGAGCAAAGTGTATTGTTTGGGTGATATTGTGAGAAAAAAATTTTGGTAATGGGGTTCAGGGCAGAGTTATGTATGGCTTTGTATGTTATTATTATTATTATGAATCTTATTTGTTGGTTGAGTGAAAGCCAGTGGAGGAAATGGCAGTAAGGGGTAGCGGACACTGAATGGTTGGTAAGGTGGATGAGTCTGGTGGCACCATGCATGATTTACTCAATGGGGGATAGCCTGTGTAAAGGAAAGCCAATGAGTAGAGTTGCAATGATCAAGGTGAGAGATAACAAGAGAAAACTAGTAGCTTGATGTGCCATTGGTTAAGAAGACACATAATTTGGAATTGCCATGGAGGTGAATGCAGCAAGATTTGTACAGTGATTGGTTGTGGGGCACAAAGGTCGGGTCAGAATTCAGGATTACGTCTAGCAAACTCTCATGAGGGAAGGGACTGATAGTTGTCTAATAAATATACAGATAATCAATAGATATTGATGAAATGAGGCACAGAGAGTTCACGTTAATGTCTTGTGAACCTGAAGGTTTATTCAAGAGTTCCTCTGTGTTAAAAAAAAAAAAGGTTGCTGTAGAGTTAAAAATCACAGTTGGCAGGACAAATGTCAGAAGTCCTTTCTACGTCACAATAGACATGTACCTTAGAGCAGCTGTGGTTGTCGGTGGCAGAGGGTAATTTTGTACCTTATTTGTTTCTACTCCACCAATGGTGCAATTATGAGTGCCACTTTATTAAACTTCTCTAATAGTATGTCTCCATTTTTCCTGCAGATATGTCAGAAATACAAGCAGGACATCTGTGATGAAGAAGAGGACTGTACGCGTCTCCATGTGTGCAGTTTTTTCGTCCAAGATGGCTGCAACCGCCGTGTATGTAGAAGATCACACAATCTCCTGAGCTCCAGATTACTGCTTACCTGCAGCTGGCTGAGCCAGAAGACCATCGAGAACTTTCAGATGCTCTGTGTGCTGAAAAGTATCGAGAGGCAACAGGCACCTAGGGAGGGGTCGCAAAATGAAGCGCCCAGAGGTGCGAGAGGGATGTCACGGGGAAGAGGGAGAGGAGGGCCAGGATATAGAAGAAGAGCTGAATCTCAAGACTTGCTGGACAGCAGGAGAAGAGAGAGAAGCAATGAAGGTACTGACACCACAGGCTTAATTACATCTTGATGATACCTAAAACACTCCAGGCACAACAACATTTATATAAATATATTCCTATTAAAATATACATATTGTGCTAATATACATTTAACCAACTGATTAATATAAAATCATAAACATAAAGAAAGTCCTTTTCTCCAATGTGTATATAACCAAAATATATATATTCAAACAGTGTCAAGTCCACATGATGAAAAGATTAGTCCACTCTGAATATATGTCAGATCCACCACCAACAGTAATTCCAAAAGATCCAAGTGATTGCTGCACCACTAGGGATAGATGTAAACTTATCAGCCAATTTTGACCCTCTATTAGTGCCGGTTTACACAGGGGCGGCTTCAAAGTCGCCCGACTCTGAAGCCGCCCCGTACAGCATGACATCAGCGCGGCTTGCAAACAACTTCTATAATAGAGGTCAATGCAAGCCGGCTTAAGTCGCTCCTATAAGAACAGTTCCATTGTACTGCATGGAGCAGGACTTGTCAGGCTGACAGGTCGCCCCTGTCTGAATCGGCTTGAAGTCAAAAAACGCTTGTATTCAATGTATATAAAATGTATCACCACCAGCATCAAAACATCCCACCAGGTAAGAAAGGGATCTGAGAATGTGCTACTCCTGTTCACGCTCACTCTATTGTAGACCCTCAGAGGAAACATATTATGCTTCACATAGTGTGAATCCTTTTAAAAACCAACTTTAATAATATAGTATTGCACATATATATAAATATAAATTGAGTACACCCCTCACATTTTTGTAAATATTTTATTATATCTTTTCATGTGACAACACTGAAGAAATGACACTTTGCTACAATGTAAAGCAGTGAGTGTACAGCTTGTATAACAATGTAAATTTGCTGTCACCTCAAAATAACTCAACATACAGCCATTAATGTCTAAACCGCTGGCAACAAAAGTGAGTACACTCCTAAATGAAAATGTCCAAATTGGACCCAATTAGCCATTTTTCCTCCCCGGTGTCATGTGACTCTTTAGTGTTTAAAAAGCCTGAGTTGTGAATGCGGAGCAGGTGTGTTAAATTTGGTGTTATCACTCTCACTCTCTCATACTGGTCACTGGAAGTTCAACATGGCTCCTCTTGGCAAAGAACTCTCTGAGGATCTGAAAAAAAGAATTGTTGCTCTACATAAAGATGGCCTAGGCTATAAGAAGATTGACAAGACCCTGAAACTGAGCTGCAGCATGGTGGCCAAGACTATACAGCGGTTTAACAAGACAGGTTCCACTCAGAACAGGCCTCGCCATGGTCGACCAAAGATGTTGAGTGCACGTGCTCAGCGTCATATCCAGTGGTTGTCCTTGGGAAATAGACTTATGAGTGCTGCCAGCATTGCTGCAGAGGTTGAAGGGGTGGGGGGTCAGCCTGTCTGTGCTCAGACCATATGCCGCACACTTCATCAAATTGGTCTGCATGACTGTCATCCCAGAAGGAAGCCTCTTCTAAAGATGATGCACAAGAAAGCCCACAAACAGTTTGCTGAAGACAAGCTGACTAAGGACATGAATTACTGGAACCATGTCCTGTGGTTTGATGAGACCAAGATAAACTCATTTGGATCAGATGGTGTAGCGATAACCAGGTTAGGAGTACAAAGACAAGTGTGCCATGCACACAGTCAAGCATGGTGGTGGGAGTGTCATGGTCTGGGGCTGCATGAGAGCTGCCGGCACTGGGGAGCTACAGTTCATTGAGGGAACCATGAATGCCAACATGTACTGTGGCATACTGAAGCAGAGCATGATCCCCTCCCTTCGGAAACTGGGCCATAGAGCAGTATTCCTCACATGATAACGATCCCAAACACACCTCCAAGACAACCACTGCCTTGCTAAAGAAGCTGAGAGTAAAGATGATGGACTGGCCAAGCATTTCTCCAAACCTAAACCCTACTGAGCATCTGTGGTTAAGGCAGTGCTGGAAAATAATGGTGGCCACACAAAATATTGACACTTTGGGCCCATTTTGGACATTTTCACTTAGGGGTGTACTCACTTTTGTTGCCAGCACTTTAGACATCAATGGCTGTGTGTTGAGTTATTTTGAGGGGACAGCAAATTTACACTGTTATACAAGCTGTACACTCACTACTTTACATTGTAGCAAAGTGTCATTTCTTTAGTGTCACATGAAAAGATAATAAAATATTTATAGAAATGTGAAATACTGTGTGTGTGTATATATATATATATATATATATATATATATATATACACACACACACACACATATATACTGTATTGATGTATCTCCTCTGTGTGTGCACCAAATACCTTTTGCATGCCAAGATATTTTCCAAAAAAGGCTGTGCAGGGAGCAGAGCTATGGGAGCCCAGCAGGCTCCACCCATCACAGGCTGCCTGCAGGAAACTACCTAGGAGGGGAGTATGCAACACCAGTCATCCTGCACAAGGAGAAAGAGCAGCAGTGACCGGTCTTTCTTATTGGAAACTCTTGCACAAAGGCAAAGGGCGGGAGTTGTTTATGCTGGATTTCTGCACAGATATGAAAGAAATACACAAAAGACATAAAGATTAAATTTAAGGATTCACATGATTTCTGCAGTATGGAGAGGCTCACAGCAGGGGTCTGGTGCATCCCTGTTCACTGTTTCAGGTCCAATTTCAGCACCAAATGTTTGTCTGAATTCGGACCTGAAACGGACCAGAAGACGCAATTCGCACCGGAGCCACTCCGGAGATGTGTGGACCGGCTCATAGAGAGCCAGTCACAATCTCCTAACATAGCCAATAGTGTGAACCCAGCCTTAAAGTAGATGTAGACCGTAATTGGACATTTAGTTTGCTCTGTGCACTGTGCATCATTAACAGCCTTTTTTCCCCATAAAATCCTGTTTTCATTTTTTTTTTCCATCCCAGTACTCCTATTTTCCTGTAGCCATTTTTAGCCACTTCCTCACTACATGCACTCTCACCAGGGTCCGCTGCAGATCTTTGGACTGGCTTCTTGATAGTGACAGTGTTGGGCTATGCTTGCTGCAATGTGTTTTTTGGCATGGCTGCTTGTAGTCTAGTAGGAGAGAGTTGTCACTCCATAACAGGGAATGCCTGAACAAGGACTTGAAAAGCAGGCTCACTAGAGATTATTTTAATGAAACTGCACTATTTACATTGAAAAATACCATTAAGCATAGGAATATTATAACATTGAAAATACATCACTCGTTTGTGTGCAAAAACACTTACATGGGCTGACAAAGTATGGTAAAAAAAAGGGGGTTGACCCATGGTTCTACTAACCATCAAGCCACAAGTTAACATAGCCAGAAGCCATGTTGACCTGTCACCTTTGGTAGGTGGAACCACCACAAAATGCAAGTGCATGGGACTGCAACTGCTCTGCAAGTAGTTGTGGCACAGTGCTGTGAGGTTTCAATGGTAAACTCAAGCAGTCAGGAGGCAACATTTCACATCCAAGGCACTTGTCAAATGCCTCTGAAAAACAATTCAGTGCAGATCAATTTTCAGAGGTGCAGTAAGCACTGCTGCACATCGAAAGAAGCCCTTAGGCTACGTATATATATATATATATATATATATATATATATATGCGGGTGCACATATTCCCACACCCACACCCACATGCAGCCGTACCCAAAATGAGATGCTGCACAGAAGACGCTCAGGGGTGCCAATAACTTTTGATGGCACCCACACAATGAAAAACATGGTTCAAGAGCACAATGCAATTTCTGTACAGAAGCATTTTATTGTTGGAAGAATGGGCTAAGTCAGGAATCTTTCATTAAAATGCAGCTAGAGTACTGCTTTATGTGAACCTATAAAATGTTGATTTATAATGTACTAATGAATGTGTTCACCCGAGATGAGAAAACATCTGGTGACGGGGAGACGGTTTGATTATTGTTTCTATTCCTGAGAAAACAAAACTTTTGGATATGTGATGATATGAATTACTCCCTTTTGACTTCAAGATGGACTTTTTATCAAGAACCAGTTTAAACTAGAACTGTCATGGCGCTGCCCATGTATCCTTTCACTTTCTATCGGTTACATGGGAAAACCACCCATTTAACTGCTTGATTGCTAACAGAAGATATGGACGCTGATTGGGTTGATTATATGATCACCCCTAGGTTACAACCCAGAACACACCTATGCCTTATGCATATTCATTACTATAAAAAAAGCTTAAGCCCTTGCTTTCAGTAGGATTACACGTAGGCAGACTGAGCTACCTGTTGTACTGTGTTTCCTCCATGCGCATGTAATAAAGCCAATCTACTTGTTTTCCTACAATCACCGGTGTCCAGCCTGGAGTTTTTCCAACATTTAATAAAAGGTGCAGGGGTCATTTCCCGGCAGAAAACCATACTTCTAATGGTTAGGCAAATCTGCAAGGGTTCATAAAGAAGAGAAGCTGTGGATGGTTTCTCCTCTTCCTTGACATCTCATAGCAGAGCAGATATCTTAACCAGGAAAAAGGCATAGGCTGGTGCCTTTGAAATTGTATGTAGTCAGTAGTACCCCACACCATCTTAAGTTCCTGAAAAATGAGACTGTGAATTTCAACAGCCAGTCAGATTACCAATCTAGTTTTAAATTTCAGCCAGGAGCAAACAGCAATTTCAGATGAAGAAGGATTATGGCCCTTTTTTTCTTTTAAGCAGCTCTATATAGCTACAATCCCACTAGTTTCCTAATAGAGTTTATGAATGTCTTAACTTTTCTTTCCCTTACTAAAAACAGCATTACATTTATGGGAGAAGTTCTATTTTAACTTGTTCATTTTCAACACCTTTAGGATCCCACCCTCGCTGGCGTTCTAGTAGCCGCCCACCATCGCAGTTTAGCATGGGACAACGCTCGGGTGATGAAGATTACAACGATAGTGACAGTAGCAGCGACCATGGCAGATATCCTAGAACAAGGCTTGACAATCTAATGGATGATTGGTTTACTACAAATACAGTGCAATCAGGAAAGGCACAAGTCAGATCTGTTGGGGTTACACCACAAGAAGGAATAAGATCTGTACTACCTAATAAAGGCTATGCGACCTTATCTAGAGCTGATAAACCATTAACGCCTGTCCAACAAACTGAGGCAATGAATTCTAGATTAACCTCTCAGCTTTCTAGAGCGTCATACAGCACCCTGAAAGCTGATAATGATTCATCAAATTCTGCTGGTGCAACACC
>BLSH010115583.1:159369-194007 GCA_018402905.1 Glandirana rugosa
CTTCTATCTTCTGGGGTGTCTTCTTTCTTCCGGGGCGTTTTCTCGTCTTCTTTGACCTCTCCCCCCTTGTGTGGCTTCGACTAAATTATTTTATAAAATTTTTTAGACACATCACAAAAAAAAAAAAAATTGGTGAACGGCTGGCGGCTAGCCGTAGACTGCCGCTGTTTCACCAAGCAATAGCGTTTTGCGGCAGTATGCTGCCGCCGACGCTATTGCGCGAGTGACACAAGCCCCTCCCGGTCCCTCGCCCACGCCGCCGAAGCTAACGGCGGCCGATGGGCGCTACCGGGGGGGCCTCGCTTACTCGCCGAACACAGTGAGCGCGTTATCGCAGCCGCCGTCGTATGACGGCGTTTTGCGATAACGAACCACTTTGTCGCCGTCAGATGCCGATCGGCGGTCGGCAAGTGGTTAAAAAAAAAAAAAACACTACACAGATTTTTTAAAATATTTTATTAAATCAGCTTCGGTGTGTTCCCCCCTCTCCAGTTTCTTCTGCTCTTTTGCGGGGCCTTCTTTCTTCTGTGGGGTCTTCTATCTTCCGCTTGGTCTTCTATCTTCTGCTCTTTTGCCGCTGTCCTTTCCGCTGTTTCCTCCCTCTGTCCTTCTACAACGCGATCTCCCGGACTTATGCTGTATGCGCACTCTGTATTCACTTATATTGGCATGAGGCGGGGCCACCCGCTGATGTGATGTCACATCCCATCATGCCTCGGGATGTGATGCCACAAGGGGACGGGGCCTCTGGATGACGTCAGCAGGTGGCCCCCTTGGGGGGGGGGGGGGTTCCCCTTAAAATCCACACCAGACCGAAAGGCCTGGTATGCTCTTGGACGGGGACCCCATGCCATATTTTTTTAAAAATGTTGCTGGGTTCCCCGTCAAGATCCCTAGAGCACAAGGTGCCTGGTATTGTAATTCCTGGGGAGTACCTGGGGAAAATGATTTTCTTCTTCCTGTAAAGTCGCTTCTTCATAGACGGTGATCCGACTTGGAAGCGACTTCCATTGACTTCTATGGGCTCAAGTCGCCTAGAAGTCTCCTTGAAATAGTACAGGAACCTTTTCAGAAGTTGCCCTGAAGTCGGAGCGACTTGAGTAGCACATAGTAAGAAGGCTCCATTCATTTCAAAGGGATTTCTGATGTCTAGCGATTGGAGGCGACTTGGGGCGACATAAGTCGGATCGCAAATCGCCTAGGTGTGAACGGGCCCTAAGAGTACTTTTGTTTTATTTCTTTTCACTATTTTCACTATTTTTATGCCAATTTAAAAGAAAACGTTTTTTTTTCCGTCTTGTCAACCTATAGTAACAACTCAAAGCAAAATATTTACTAAATCATCGTACCAAATAAAAGCCATATTTGTCCTTAACCGGTTCCCGACCGCAGTGTGGCGCTGTCTCGCGAATAGCCGTATATAAGTGGCTATCTGCGCATGCGCAGGAGTGTGCCCGCGGCTCGGGTGGACCCGATGTCTTCTGGCGAGTCGCGATGACCTGCCAGAGAGAGAGAACGGGGAACCGCCGATGTAAACACGGCGGTTCCCCACTCTGTCAGTAGTAGGGTTGCCACCTCATCTCTTTAAACCAGAACGCATATGGATTACACATGATCTGTGGCTGATTAAGGTGGTAATTAAACTCACTTGGTGTCTTATCTGAATTAAATTAGCCTCAGAACCTGTGTAATTCATATGTGTTCGGGTTTAAAGGGATGAGGTGGCAACCCTAGTCAGTGGGCATGTAAGAGATCTACTGATCCCTGTCACTGGGATCAGTTAGATCTCTTATGCCCATGGTAGCCCAGCCCTCTCATAGTTAGAACACGCCTAGTGAACACAGTTAACCCCTAGATCTCCCCCTGCAGGTTAACCCCTTCACTGCCAATGACATTTATACAGTAATCAGTGGATACTTAAATTTCTGATCGCTGTATAAATGTCATTGGTCCCAAAAAAGTGTCAAAAATGTCCGACATGTCCGCCCCAATATCAAAGTCCTGATAAAAATCACAGATTGCCACCATTACCAGTAAAAAAAAAAATATGTAAAAACGCCAGAAATTAATTCTCATGGTTTCTAAACGTGGCAACTTTTGTGCAAACCAATCAATAAACGCCGATTGTGATTTTTTTTTTTTAACCAGAAATATGAGGAAGAATATTAAAGGGGCAAAAACCTATGTATATATTTTTTTTTGAATTAGTATTTTAGCAAAAAGTAAGAAATATTGTTTTTTTTCTGCAAAATTGTCGCTCTTTTTTTGTTTATACTGGTGATCAGAAATGACACAGAAGTGATCAAATACCACCAAAAGAAAGCTCTATTTGTGGGGAAAAAAAGGACGCACATTTTGTTTGGGTACAACGTTGCATGACCGTGCAATTGTCATTTAAAGAGACGCAGTGCCAAATCGCAAAAAGTGCTCTGGTCCTACAGTGGGAAATCCTTCCGGGGGTGAAGTGGTTAAATTACATGTAAACCCTCACCTTGTAACACAACCCATTTAGTCTAAAATAGAAATGAACGGCAAAACATTTGTGTATAGATATAAAAAACATTATAAATAGTGATCATATACCCTCTGTTCTCAGCTGCAGAAGTAGCTTGGAGAGGAGGCCCAGCAGCACACTGTCCCTCCCAGTGAATGGCTATGTATGTGTGTGTTGGGGATGCGTGTCATTATAGGATAGCTAGAGAACTGACCACGCTGTGTTCTCCTTCCTAGTGTGATCAGTTTTAATAGGAAAGCAGAGGGACTGGCAGGAATACCAGAGATTTTACATAAATGAAGCAATACAAGGAGAACAGGATACTTTTTCATACGTGCATGGTACAGCTGGCACATATCAGGAATATGAAATGTTGGTTTTAGATATCCTTTAACCGCTTGCCGACCGCTGGTCGGCAATTGACGGCGACAGAATGGCTCTGTAACGCAAATCGCCGTCATACGACGGCGGGCGCGATACAGAGCCATTGTGAGCGCGCGCGCGCCGCCGGAGGCGCGCGCGCTCACTGTGTTCGGGGGGGGGCCAGGGAGCGGGTGCGGCGGCTTCGATTGCCGCCGGCCACCCGCGATGCCCCCCCGGAGCGAATGAGCGGAGGTCCGTGTAAGTAAACACGGACCTCCACTCTGTGTGAGGGGGAAGGGAAGTGATCACAGCCTTCTCGTACATGAAGGCTGTGAACACTTCCTTTCCCCAGCTAGGCAAGCCCCCCCCACAGTAAGAACACGCCCAGGGAACACAGTTAACCCTTAGCGCGCCCCCTGCAGGTTAACCCCTTCACTGCCAATGGCATTTACACAGTAATCAGTGCATTTTTATAGCACTGATCGCTGTATAAATGCCAATGGTCCCAAAAAAGTGTCAAAATGGTCCGCCATGTCCGCTGAAATATTGCAGTACCGCAAAAAATCGCAGATCGCCGCCATTTTTAGTAAAAAATAAAAAAAAATTAAAAACCCCAAAAATGAATTCTCATCATCCGTAAACGCGACCACTTTTGCGCAAACCAATCAATAAACGCCGATTGCAATTTTTTTATCGCAAATATGAGGAAGAATATAAATCGCACAAAAACGGTGAAAAAAAATGTTTTTTTATATTTTTTTTTTTGGATTTGTATTTTAGGAAAAAGTAAGAAATCTGGGTTTTTTTGCAAAATTGTCGCTCTTCTTTTGTTTATAGCGGCGATCAGAAATGACGCAGAGGGGATCAAATACCACCAAAAGAAAGCTCTATTTGTGGGAAAAAAAGGACGCAAATTTTGTTTGGGTACAACGTCGCACGACCGCGCAATTGTCAGTTAAAGCGACGCAGCGCCAAATCGCAAAAAGGGCTCCGGTCTTAAAGCTGGAAATCCTTCCGGTCCTTAAGTGGTTAAGACAATGTGAAACATTCTAAGTTATCTCCAACTTACCCTAAGCATAGTGATACTGCTATTATGTCATTTAGGCATCAAGGACCTCAGGTCAATGGAGGACTATGCCTCTACATTTTCTTCAAAAAGTTTGAAAATATTTAGTAAAAGTGTTTGAGAAATTTGTTGATGCAGACGTGATTCTTTTCTTTGCTTTTACTTTAGCATTGCTGGAGAAAACACCAGAAATTTGTCTCACCTTTATCTGGAAGCACTGCAGTCTGGAAGGTGAGTGGCCAGTGACCCCTTCTCTGCTCTGTTTTGTAAAAATGTGTAGGACTTTTCTACAGATGACAGTTGGTGTTTTTCTTGTTTCACAGGCAAGTGCCCTAACATGCACTACTACTTACCGTACCGCTGGCAGGTGTTCAATGGAATGGACTGGGTTGACCTTCCTAATATGGAGAATATTGAGAAGGCATACAGCGATCCCAAGATTGACAGGTATCTCGTTTTACTTTTAAACAACACAAATTTACCAGAATTTCCACCTTGGGATATATATGTTAAAAATTGCAGAAGAATACCACACCAGGCACCCTGATATTGTTATATGAAGCCTTGAATCTTTTTATTTCCATGATATCTTCTATAGCTACAAAAGTAATTTATAGTCCACTATTACTGATATGTTGTTATTGTGTGTGTTTCTTATTCATCTTCTTGGCATTGCAGGTACCAACTGATTAACTTTCAGGTCATGAAATCTGATTACCAGCCAGTCCGCAGGCTTACCACCCCATCATCTGTCACCCAGCCCTCTGAATATGTACTGACCACTGAATGGTGTTGGTACTGGAAGAATGAGTCTGGTACCTGGACTGAATATGGGAAACCGGTAAGTGAAATTGGTATAGGCAATTGGTAAATGAACTACCAAACTCCAGTTTTGATTTTTTTTTTCTTTTCAAAAGGACCATTAGCAGGTAATAAAAACAAAAATACAACTTTCGCTGTCATTCATACCTTTAATCCAGTCCCACATAGTACTTATTTTCTGCCATCTCCTGGGCAAATGACACCTAAGGGTCTATTTATCAAAAAAATGTAATCATTTGCACAAACGTAACAAATAATACCAGTAATGTTTGTAATATCACACATATTACAAACATTACTGGTATTATTTGTTACGTTTGCGCAAATGATTACATTTTTTTGATAAATAGACCCTTAGGTGTCATTTGCCCAGGAGATGGCAGAAAATAAGTACTATGTGGGACTGGATTAAAGGTATGAATGACAGCGAAAGTGTCCATTTCTACATGTTGTCTTTCACTGGGTGAATGTAATATTCCCAAACATACATCAAACAAAAAATAGCCATTACGGGTTAAAGAAGAGTCACGAATCCTCATAAGGACTCATCTTAATTTTGAAATAATGTTTTCATAAAAAAGAAAAAGACATTTATAGGAAAGATATTACAAAGATATTACAAATCAAACAATACAACAGTAAAGGAAGTAGGATTCTTTGGTTCCAGTTCAAACTATTGCAGCACAAGTTCAGTTTGATGTATTAAAGGGGTATTAAAGGGGTTGTAAAGGTTTGCATTTTTAAAAATAAAAATAACAAACATGTCATACTTACCTGCTTTGTGCAAGGGTTTTGCACAAAGCAGCCCCGATCCTCTTCTTCTTGGGTGCCTCGCCAGCGCCTCCCCTTCATCGGGTGCCCACATGGAGAGCCGCTTTTCATGGGGCACCCGTGGGGGCGCAATCCCAAGTCCCGCTGCTGTGTCCTCTGACACAGACAGCAGGACTCGGCTTCGTCCCGCCCACACTTGTGTCACTGGATTTGACTGACAATAGCGGGAGCCAATGGCTCCTGCTGCTATTAATCTATCCAATGAGGACAGAGACAGCAGCTGGAGCCGCTGGGTTCTTGCACATCGCTGGAACGGACGGGTTCAGGTAAGAAAAATGGGGGGGGGCTCTGGGGGCAGCTGCAGCAAAGACGGTTTTTCACCTTAATGCATAGAATGCATTAAGGTGAAAAACTATGAGGCTTTGCAACCCCTTTAAGGTCATCGGCTCTCATGAATGACTCTTAAACATCCTTTATAATTTTAGCGGACAATGAGAGCTACAGCTGCAACAGTTTTTTCATTGACTCACCAGAGGGTGTTTACCAAAATTACATAACCAATAAAAACACCCGAAGAGTGTGCTGAAGGATGTTGATGTGTTTTATGATACTTCAGAGTACACTCTCTTCATGACAGTAATTCAAACTATATCAATATTTCTAGATGACAAGGTTTTACAGTCCGAATATAAATATATTATTGAGAAGAATGAAATCATAATTTGATAAAGACCAAACATGACATACATTGGATGCCTATATCATCTAGAAGTTTTAAAGCTTAACTGAAGACATTTTCATAAAACTTGCATACGGGCAGGCTATTTATTGCATTAGAGACATGCAATGTCTCTTCTGCAATACAATACACCTAACTGCCCAATTGCAGCGTTATGTGAAATGTAAACTGAGCTGTGAATGTGCAGCATCAACAGAATGGTCCCTGTGTGACTGACACCTGTGCATGCGCTAGAGTTTTTTTCATACCACACCAGCCAATGAAGATGCCTGAATATCAGCACTCAGGGAGAATATGCCTGCACTGGCAAGGAACACCTTGCGGACTTTGGATGTTAGGCAGATATACTGACTTTAGTTCCACTTTAATGTGACTAATTTGCCTACTGGACATTGTAACATAGGCATGTTTGATACCTACTTGATTGGTATTTTCTTATACAGTTGGGGTAGACCACAATTATGAATGTCATTTCATCATAACAGAGATTATGGATTTTGTGTAGAGTTTGAGAACTGGAGATGTCTGAAAAGGGCAGTTTCACATCAAATAGAGCCAGAATAAAAGAATAAAACTAATTACGAGTCTTTGGCTTCCAGATTCTATGTAATATTTTTTTTTCTACTGGGCCTGTGTCCTGTCAAAAAATGCTATAACTGGAATGTTCTAATGGGATTTATATGCTCTGCTTGTGTTAGATGTGTCTTAAGCTGCATTGTGTTTTGGTAGGGGTTATATGAGGTGTGTCCCACCCACTCTGCCTGCCCACCCCAGACACCAGATCTAAATCTGGTTGTGTTATCACTGTTTTAGCGAGGGCAGCACTGAGTTCTGTATGACTCCCTATTCTCTCCACTCAGTTTAGGGTTCATCAAGCCTCATTATCTTCACAGATGGGGTAGCAATAAGAGATTTTATCAGCTGACCTGAGTTTAGCTTTAAAGTGGTTGTAAAGTCTCAAGGTTTTTCACCTTAATGCATTCTATGCATAAAGGTGAAAAACCTTCTGTGCTGCAGCACCCCTACCCCCCCATGTTTCTTTCCTAAACCCGATCCAGCAATGTGCATGAGTGCAGTGGCTCCAGCCGCTGTCTCTCTCCTCATTGGGCAGATTGATACCAGCGGGAACCTGTCAATCAAATCCTGTGACAAGGGAGTGGGGGCCGAGTCCCTCTGTCTGTGTCAATGGACACAGCAGCGGAATTCGGGAGCGAACCCACAAGGGTGGCCCCATGGAAAGCAGCTTTCCATGGGGGGCACCCGATGAAGGGGAGGAGCCTGGAGCGTCGGCAGGGTACCCCCAGAAGAGGAGTATAGGCAAAACAAAGCTTTACAAACACTTTAAGATGAGAGCTGGTTTGAGGATGGGAATTATGAAAAAGATTGTGGGTTAAGGGGAATTGGAGCGTAGAGTGGGAATGTGGAAGTTAGGGTGAGAGTAAAGGATCTAGGTTAGTGTTGAGGATAAGGCTGAGGCGGAAGGTTGTGGTTAGGATTTTAGTTCAGTGTTAATTCGGAGGTTAGATACCAGTTTGCTTGTGACGTATAAAATCCAGCCAGTGCAATCCACGTCTCCATGTCTTGCTTGTGAGGTATAAAATTCAGCCAATCCATGTCTCCATTATTAAGTGAATCAATTCTTTATTAGCTGAGTATGCATAGCTATTGGCAGGGCTGGCGCCACCATAAGGCAGCTCAAGCGGCCGCCTTAGGGCACCAGGAGGGGCGCTAAAGCTGGGGGGTCATCAAGTGCTTATGCTGGCGCTGGCTCTGTTTACACATTTACTGAGCTCAGCTGACACGGCGCAAGGTTACAGGCAGCAGTGCAGCACAGCCACGGGCACTGTGTGTGAACTTCAGCAGTTCCCCCCTGTCATGGTCCACTTGCTTTCTTTCCCCTCCTCCTCTGCTCATTCTTCATCTCCTCTCCTCTTCATACATGATGGGGAACACACCAGCTTCTCTGCCTCTAGCCCCCCCCCCCGCCCGCAATAAACAAGCCCCTCCTACCTGGGCTGTAGCAGAAGCATTACTCCAGTCCAGCAGAGAAAATCGCCACTGAATTGGAGCATGAGAGCTGAGGGGATGAGGGGGGAGGAGCCGAGCTAGACCCGGGGGAGTGGTCATCAGGCACAGGAGTCAGTCGGCATGACAGGGATCTTCTGTGGAAGGTAGGGCAAAGAATCAGTGCTGTATTATGTCTGACTGTCTGTGGTTCTAAAGCCTGCCACATGTACATCATGATTGAAGACCCAAGGAATAGATGGTGTATGGGGACAGAGAAGGAGACACCAGAACAGAGCAAGGAAAATGGAGATGGGGTAGACAGAGATGCAGACACCTACTTCCTGGGGACACTCATGGAGACCCCTGCTCTGTGGGGACACCTGCCTTGTGGGGACACTCTTACAGGGACACTTGCTCTGTGAGGACACTTTGAGAGGGACACCTGCTGTGTATGGACACTCATGGGGACACCTGATCTATGGGAACACTCTGACGGAGACACCTGCTCTGTGGGGACACTCTGACGGGGACACCTGATCTATCGGGGCACTCTAATAGGGACTCCTGGTGTAAGGGATACTGTGATGGGGACACCTGCTCTGTGGGGACACTCATGGGGACACCTGATTTATGGGGGCACTCTAATAGGGACTCCTGGTGTAAGGGGTACTGTGAAGGAGACACCTGCTCTGTGGGGACACCTGCTCTGTGGGGACACTCATGGGGACACTCATGGGGGCACTCTAATAGGGACTCCTGGTGTAAGGGGTACTGTGATGGGGACACCTGCTCTGTGGGGACACCTGATGTATGGGGGCACTCTAATAGGGACTCCTGATGTAAGGGGTACTTTGATGGGGACACCTAAACTATGGGGGCACTCTGATGGGGTCATGTGATGTAAAGGGGCACTCTGATGGGGGAACCTGATCTATGGGGGCACTCTGATGGAAACACACGGTGTTAAAGGACACACTTATGGGGTGACCTGATGTAAAGGGGCACTGTGAGTCATAGCACAATTTTGAGATTTGGACCTTGATGGAAGAAAATTTTAGTGACCTTGACCGCCTTGAATTTTAATTCAATACTCCTGCACTATAAATTGATGGAGTGCAAATAGTCTATGCTATATTGGGGTGGAGAGTTGCATTGTATAGTGGAGGGGGTGGCGGCAGCACGGTTGGGGGGGGGCACCAAAATGCACCTTCGCCTGAGTAGACAAATATCCTTGCACCGGCCCTGGCTATTGGTAATAAAACAGATGCACATTTGTAGATATTTTACCACTTTGCAGAATGGGCACTGCTCTGTTATATGATGTATGCCCCAGTCTGATTTGGGGGTTAGATGCTATGTTTTGCACAGGATAATGAATCTCTTGTCTGTCTCTGCTCTTCTAGAACACAGAGAACATGAGTGCCACCATTCAATCATCAGATCTAGAGACCATCTACCTGGCCGACCCCACTGGGAAGATACCATTCGCTGCTGGAAGCCAGCCCTACATTATTGACTACCGAGGTGTGCATCAAGTTATTTTTTATTAATCACTTGACCTCCTGAAGATTTACTTCCCTTATTGACCAGGACATTTTTTGTGATACGGCACTGTGTTACCTTAACTGACAATTGCGCAATCGTGCGCTGTACCCAAATAAAATATATGTCCATTTTTGTACCACAAATAGAGTTTTCTTTTGGTGGTATTTGATCACCTCTGCGGTATTTATTGTTTGCACTATCAACAAAAAAAGGCATTTTTGAAAAGAAAAAATATACATTTTTTACTTTCTGCTATAAAACAAATCCAATAAAAAAAATTAAAAAAATCAAATTTCTTCATCAATTTAGGCCACTATGTATTCTGCTACATATTTTTGGTAAAAAAAAAAAATCCCAATAAGCGTATATTGATTGGTTTGCGCAAAAGTTATAGCATCTACAAACTATGGGATATTTTTATTTATTTATTTTACTAGTAATGGCAGTGATCAGTGGGACTTATAGCAAAGCTGCTATATTGCGGCAGACAGTGTAGGACACTAACTGGCTTTTTTTTTACACTCTTTGGGGATCAGTGACACTAATACAGTGGTCAGTGCTAAAAATATGCACTGTCACTGTACTAATGACACTGACTGGAAAAGGGTTAAACATCAAGGGCAATCAAAGGCTTAACAGTGTGTCTGACCAATGTTTTAGTGTACCGTGGGAGGTGCTTTTACTAGGGGAAGGCATGGATTTAAGTCCCTGCTTTCCCTACTGACAGAACAGCGATCTGTCTTGTTTACATAGGCAGACCGCCGTTCTGCCTCTGTGCTGAATGTAATCAATCGTTTATAAAGTAAAAAAAAAAAAATCAGCAGGAAATTAATAATTAAATGGAGAAGGGGAATAAGGGGTTAATAAGGTTAATTAAAGTAAATTAAGGGTTAAACAGAGGAACAATTTAAAAAAACATGTATTTTTTCACTTGACATGACGTTAAATGCTTCAACGAAGCAATGTAAATCAGTTCTATGTCTTAATTTAAGTTTGCAAATTGCACACTATGGGATACAGTGCAGACAGAGTGACAGCAGCTATATACTCCAGTATAGATGGTGGTGGTAAAGGTTTTTAAAATATTAGGTAACTTAAAAAGCCTTATTACATGTAAAATACTCAAATTATTTAAATATAAAGAGAAAGCAAAAGTATGTGAAGGTTGCCAAAAGTCTGAACACCTGACCATCACACCTTGTTGGACATCCCATTCCATTAATTTAGAGTTGCCTCATATGGGGCTCTAACACCCCCCATTCTTATGGAAAGGCTTTCCAAGTAGTTGTAGATAAAAATAAGTGTAGCAGTAGCAACAAAAAGCAAGTTATTTAAATAAGCACAATAATATGGCAAAATGGTAGGAGTGCAAGGCATGACTTAAATAGGAAGTTCAAGTCCAGAGTTCAACAAGAAACTGTGTATCAACAAAGATTGACCAAAAGATCAGGTATGGTGCTATCCAGAATTTCAGATGGCTCAGTAGGAAGAACCACTGCCAGACACAACAGAGGTCCTGGGTTTGGATTCGGATCTTGACAACCTGGCTCACATTAGCATTGCATTTCATCATAGGGTTGAGGTCAGGGCTCTGTGCAAGCCACTTGGGTTTCTTCATAGCAAACTTGTCAAATCATGTCTTTATAGAGCTGGCTTTGTGCACAGGGGCAGAGTATTGCTGGAACAGAAAAGGGTCTTCCCCAAACTGTTGCCACAAGGTTAAAAGCACACAGTTGTCTAAAATGTCTTGTAATACTGTAGGGGAGCCTTTGCAAAGCCTATCATGGCTACCAATATAAAATCGATTATGCTTAGCCATTGTAACTGTGCATTTTGGGAGCTGCTATATAATATACTGTATTATGAATATATCTTGTATTATGAATGTTTTCAGCAATTCTTTTTTATATTGTAGGTTCTATTGTTATCCATAATAATGGTTATTTCAGTCATTTCTCTTTATTTAATCAACTATTTCCCTTTCAGAGATGAAGCAAAGGAACACCTATTTTGAGACGGAAAGGGAAGTGCGCCGGAGACCCAAATTCCTCGATTTCCAGAATGTGAAGATGTTAAGAGGAAGGTAATCGGAAATATCACAAATCGGCCCTCTGTTTAGGTTCAAAACTGTCATTTTACAGATTTTTTTTCTCATTGAAGGATAACGTTTTTGGCAAATTGCTCTGGACAGTTTTTCCTCCTCACCTTACCATACTTGGATTAAGTAAAAAAAAAAACAATATAATTAATCTTGTAGACACCTTCAATTTATGAATATTCTGTGCTGCCTAGTACCTTAACAAAAATTTAGTGGCAAATTTAGGACTATAACATGCCAAAGGTAGCGAGACACTGAATGGAATTCAGAGAATGAGCTTTCTGGAAGCTGGAAATTGGTTTTCTTCCTGCTTATTTTTCACCAGTCTACAAAATATTCGCTATTTTTCACTTTGTATCAACGTAGTAAGATTTGTAAATTGGAGGAAATGTTCCAAACAAAACACAGCTATTGAGCTTGTGGCGGAACCGTCCCAGCACCCAGCTTTAGTGCTTCCGTTAGTATACCGCTTCCTCCAGTCTGGAACAAGATATTATAGCCGCATTTTGCAACCAAGATACTAGACAAGACTAGCTCAGATGCAAAACTGGAACTGTTTATTTAAAAACTCACACAGAATATATATATATATATATACACTATCCAATCAGGGGAGGCTGATCACATTATCGTATGCAAAGGAAATTGTATAGAGAAATATAATTAACATAGTTAAGGAACAACCAACATATACTAGCAACTAATAGCAGACAGTGATTTAATTATCTTGAGCTAACAAGTCACTTAACTCAGCCTAGGTGGAGGGGACACAAAACTAGCAGTCAATAGGGTGAGTTAATTAGCACACTAAAAACATAACAAACATGGTGATCTCACCCACCTCAGACTATTAGGCAACAGACTATAGCAGGAGACCTGCTTACAATAAAAATATTATGGCAGGGGACCCCAGTGGTTTGAGCAGATTACATTAACATCTACAGTCATTGCTGGTTTGAGGTATAGAGGCACCCAAATATGCATATGGAACCTCCAGTTCCCAGAGTCTGTGTGTTTTGGGGAGAAATGAACTTGAATCAGAAACAATACCACTCCACAGATCCCCCAGGCATATACCTCCTAAAGAGTGGTGATCCCTTAAATGCTAGGGCCCATGGTCAGTGGGTAAGAGGCTTGCTCCTAGTCCTCTCCAAAAGCCCCTGTCCTGGGTAAGTCTGTCACAGCTGATTTGTATGAACTGGTTCCAAAAAGACTATCTCTATATACTGTACTAGCAGAAGTATGGCTGCTGGTACACAGCCAGAGATCAAGTTAGCAATACAGGAAGAGAAAAGACACTGGTGGGGTACATGCTACAAATGTGTAGCCTTTCGTGGTGTTTGAAGGAGAATATATTGTACATTATACAGTATTTCACAAAAGTGAATACACCCCTAACATTTTTGTAAATATTTTATTATATCTTTTTATGTGACAACACTGAAGAAATAACACTTTGCTACAATTTAAATTAGTGAGTATACAGCTTGTATAACATTGTAAATTTGCTGTCCCTACATTTACAATGTAAAGTAGTGAGTGCACAGCTTGTATAACAGTGTAAATTTGCTGTCAAAACTGCTGGCAACAAAAGTGAGTACACCCCTAAGTGAAAATGTCCAAATTGGACCCAATTAGCCATTTTCCCTCCCCAGTGTCATGTAACTCGTAAGTGTTACAAGAACTCTCTATGGATCTGAAAAAAATAAATGTTGCTCTACATAAAGATGGCCTAGGCTATAAGAAGATTGCCAAGACCCTGAAACTGAACTAAAGCATGGTGCCCAAGACCATATAGCGGTTTAATAGGACAGGTTCCACTCACACTCACTAGACGACCTTGCTAAAGAAGCTGAGGGTAAAGGTGATGGACTGGCCAAGCATGTCTCCAGACCTAAACCCTATTGAGCATCTGTAGGGCATCCTCAAATGGAAGGTGAGGAGCGCAAGGTCTCCTATCCACCAGCTCCGTGATGTCGTCATGGAGGAATGGAAGAGGACTCCAGTGGCAACCTGTGAAGCTCTGGTGAACTCCATGCCCATGAGGGTTAAGGTAGTGCTGTAAAATAATGGTGGCCACACAAAATATTGACACTTTGGGCCCAATTTGGACATTTTCACTTAGGGGTGTACTCACTTTTGTTGCCAGCTGTTTAGACATTAATGGCTGTGTGTTGAGATATTTTGAGAGGACAGCAAATGTACACTGTTATACAAGCTGAACACTCACTACTTTACAATTGTATCAAAGTGTAATTTCTTCAGTGCTGTCACATGAAAAGTTATAATAAAATATTTACAAAAATGTGAGGGGTGTACTCACTTTTTTGAGATACTGTATATGTTGTGTATTATATATATTGTGAGGAACTGGCTAGCTGCATTGTAGATGTTTCAATTTGTATTCTCACTTACGCATGGTGAGAGGCTCCCAGATTTATGGCCGATATGGAGAAAATTGAGTACTGTCCGTGATACTTTTTTTATTTGTACTAACATACAATTTTTCAGGACAATCTTTCGGGTTATGTCCCCTTCTTCAAGGTCCAAGCAGGACTGATTCACAAGAGTTTTAGCCGAATGTTAAAAAAGAAGAAAAAAAAGAAAAAAATCTCTGAGGGAAAGGAAAAACAAACAAACACAAATGATAATTAAGCACGCAGTATTAGTCATTGAGATAACACAGAAGGAGAGCTATAGACTGGGGAGGGGGGGTGAAAGTCACAGAGGGGGTCGTAAAACTATAATAATGAGTAAGAAAACCTATATCTAAGTTTAAACCGTTATTTTTCGTGTCAAAAAAAAGAATCATTCTTAGTTCAAATGTTTTCCTTGCCTGGATAGTTCTGAAATTCCCTTTAAGAACTAAAACATTGAGGTCTTCAATAGTGTGGTCCGGTTGTGAGAAATGGTGTCCAACAGGTGCGCAGAAATCATTTTCTTTATGTTCCTTGATGGAATGTCTGTGTAAATTCATCCTTGTTTGCTATTTCTGTCCTGTTTCCCCAACATAAGATCCCTTGTTGCCCCTATTGCATTGAATGAGGTACACCACATTACTAGAGGTACAGCTGTATGATCCCATGATACTGAAGGTTCCATTTGTGTGTATGACACTTCTAGATTGATTTATCTGGTTGCACAGTTTGCAACGTTTTTTATTGCAGGGTTTGCTTCCATTATTTGTGACTTCATAATTAGAGTGAAGTTTCCTGTTGATTAGTTTTTGTCTGAGTTTGGGTGGTTGTCTGAAAGCCACTATTGTGTGTTTTTGGAATATTTCTTTCAGAGTTTCATCTGTTATAATGGGTTGTAAATCTTTGATTACCTTTTTTATCTCTTCTAGTGCTGGGTTGTATGTGGTGACTAGAGGTACATGGTTATTTTTCTCTTTCGTTCATTGACGGACGCAGCCTCTTATTCTTGACATGTGGGGTATGCACCTTTTACCAGGAGTAGACTAGGCAGAAACATAGTTCAGACAAAAAAGCAAGCTAGCCCCTCCCAGGGGGCAGTACTCACTCTGCGTAATCCCCTGCGCCCTACTAGGACTTCAGTTTTATCTGCCTAGTGCAAGGAGTAGGACCTGGCTCCCTGATGGGTTCTGTGGTTCCCCAATTTTTTGTTTTGCTCAAGCTATCTGATGAAGAATGCAATCAAGCAGCCGGCTGGGTGACAGGCTGGAGATCTTTAGGTCCAGGTAGTCTCCCCAGCGCGGCCGACGGATGCAACCAGTCCCTTAGCTGCTTGCAGGGTCGGCCGCATCGGGCCCCGTTCCGTGCGGGGCGGCCGGCGGGTTAAATGTCCAGCCAGCGTGAGTGACCGGGCTGCGGCTCGCTTTGATGTGTCGCATGGCCGGCACTCCCTCCCCATCTGTAGGGGCGGCAGGTCTGTCCTGGGTGGCTACCCGCTGCGCCCGTCTGGAAGGGTGAGTGCGCTTTCCCCCTCCCCCCCCTCGGGGGTGCGGAGGGGGGGCTGGCGGGTGTCTCCCCCCCGTCTGGGTGTAGGTGGTTCTGGTCTTCCCCCTCACCTCCCCCCCGCTGCATCCCGCCTCCGTTGTTGCTGTCCTGGGTCCCCTGGCCATGTGGCGATTTCCGCCTTTTTTTCAGGGCCGTCCGCCATTTTGCCGGAGTCACGGCCATTTTGTGGTGGTTTTGGCCTCTAGTGATCGCCATTTTTGGTTGGTCTCCTGATGGGCAAATAGCATGTGCTTTGGTCGGCACGTGTGGGGGAGCTCCCAGCAGCAGCAGTGAGGCAGATACGGCAGGCTTTTTCAGCAAGTATAGCTGGCTTCTCCCTGGGCTGCTGATAGCGGCGCGTTGCGGGTCCTCCTGTGCATTTCCGGGCCGCTGTACGGGGGCAGCTGAGAGAAGGCCTTGTGACGGGCGTGTGGCCTGTAGGCCTCACAGGTGTTTCGGGGATGGCGCAATGGCGGCTGAAGCGGGAGTGTCTGTCCCAGAAGTCTCCGCAGAGACTCCGGCGGCGCTGGGACCTGTAGTCCCACTACACAAGCTGACTTCAATTTTGGAGGAATTTCTCGCCCGGGTGGAACCGGTCCGTGGTAGGGGGGTGGCGATGAAGCGTCCACCCCCTCCCCCATCCTCTGAGGAGGATTCGGAGCCGGAAGGGGGTTATGTGGTCACAGGGACCACCGTGGATCTGTCAGATGGGGAATTGGACCCTTCTGACGGTGAGGAGGAGCAGGGGGCCACCGTAGCATTGGAAAAGGTGTTGGTGGGCTCCCTGGTGGCTGCCGTCCACGAGACACTGCGTTTGGGCCAGGCTGGGACGTCGCAGGAGGCGGCTTACACCTTTGGGTCCCATAGGCCGGCTCGGGCCCCTAAGGTTTTCCCTTATGTGCCATATTTTGATCAGTTTGTCTACAAGGAGTGGCAGCGTCCTCAGAATTTGTTCGCATTACCAAAACGCTTTTCTGTATGCTATCCTTTTGAGGATAGCTTGTTGCAGAAGTGGGTGTCCCCCGTGGTAGACCCGCCGGTGGCCCTCCTGAACAAGGCTACCACTATCCCGATGGAGGGTTCACCATCATTTAAAAATCCAGCCGACAGGCGGACGGAGGCGGTGTCCAATGCTATGTTCCTGGTGGCGGGGGCGGCCATGCGGCCGGTACTGGCGTCAGCGATGGTAGCGCGGTCGCTCACGGAGTGGGCGACAGTGTTGCACAAGGATTTGGGGGACCTCGTAATTCCTTCGGAGTCGATGCAGCTGGCTGACCAGCTGGTGCAGGGTCTCAGATACCTCTGTGACGCGGCCTTGGACGTAGCTCCCATGCTGTCAAAACTGGCAATTTTTGTGATCATCATTAACCGGCTGCTGTGGCTGAGGTGCTGGTCGGACGACCATGCGTCGAAAAAAGGCCTCACGGACCTGCCGTTTCAGGGCAGTCGGCTGTTTGGGACTTCCCTGGATGAGATTAAGGATTTCACAGGGGAAGAGTACTTTTCTTCCGGAACACAATCGGCGGGAGCAACGGCAAAAACAGGGTCCCTCTTTCTCTACCCAGAAGTGTTTTTTTTGTGCGCCTGCAGCGGGCGCAGGTGCTCGGTCCGGCAAGGCTGCCGCAGGGAACCAGAAGTGTCCCTGGCAGCGCAAGTCCGGGAAGGTGGAGGAGAAGCCTGCCCCCGCATGATGGGTTGCCCCTGCCCGACGCTCGGGTGGGGGGTCGGCTTCTGGGGTTCGCGGTCTGGTGGACCGCACGCATCTCGGATCTTTGGGTGCAAGAAGTGGTGTCGTCCGGGTACAAGATAGAGTTCTGTACCCTACCCCTGGACAGGTTCTTCCCCTCAAATCTGAGGCTCCCTCCGGGGCGTCGGCAAGCTCTGTTGGGGGCTGTCCAGGCTCTGTTCGAGCAGGGGGTGATTGTCCCGGTCCTGCCTGCGAAACGGTTCCGCGGGTTTTATTCCAACCTCTTTGTGGTTCCAAAGAAGGACGGAGTCGAGTCAGGCCGGTTCTGGACCTAAAGGCGCTCAATCACTTCGTGAAGGCGCGCAAATTCCGGATGGAGTCAGTCCATTCTGTCGTGGCCGCGCTGTGCCAGGGGGATTTTCTGGCTTCTCTGGACATGAGGGACGTGTACCTCCACGTTCCCATTTGTGTTCGGCATCAGCGGTTCCTGCGTTTCGCGGTGGGGGACCTCCACTACCAATTTGTGGCTCTCCCCTTCGGCCTAGCCTCCGCTCAGTGAGCCTTCACCAAGCTGTTGGCTCCGGTGCTGGCTCTGCTGAGGCAGAGGGGCATTGCTGTGGTGGCTTATCTAGACAATCTGCTCCTGAGGGCGGAGTCGGCTCCTGCCCTGGAGGACAACGTCTCAATCACCCTGGCCTCCCTGTGGGACTTCGGCTGGTTGATCAACCTTCAGAAATCGACGATGGTCCCATCGCGCCGCCTAGAATATCTGGGCCTGATACTGGACACAGAGCAGGCGAGGGTGTTCTTGCCTCCAGCCAAGTTGTTGACGATGCAATCTGTGGTATGGGCTCCGCTGTCACGACGGTGGTTTTCCTTACGTTTTTGCATGCGGGTGTTGGGGCTCATGGTGTCGGCCTTCGAGGCAGTACCGTATGCCCAGAGTCACACCCAGCTCCTGCAGCGGGCGATTCTGCTGCAGTGGGACAAGTCTCCATTGTCTCTGGATCGGATGATCAGGTTGGATCATCAGACCAGGGGGGCTCTTGCCTGGTGGCTACGGGCCCCGGTGTTGAGTCTGGGGAAGTCATTTCTTCCCCTAGAGTGGCCGATTGTTACGACCGACGCCAGCCTAGCGGGCTGGGGAGGAGTTCCGGGGCGGTTGTCTGCCCAGGGCCGATGGTCATCGGAGCAGTCCCGCCTTCCGACCAACGTGCTGGAACTGCAGGCGATCAGGCTCTGCCTCTCCCATTGGACGGAGAGGTTGCACAGTCGACCGGTTCTGGTACAGTCGGACAATGCCATGGCGGTGGTGTATGTAAACCATCAGGGCGGCACAAAGAGCGTGGCAGCAGCCGCGGAAGCGGCCCACATCTTGAGGTGGGCAGAGCTTCATGTGCCGGCCATCTCCGCCGTTTACATTTCGGGTGTAGAAAATTGGCAGGCGGACTTTCTCAGTCGCCAGACTCTGGATCAGGGAGAGTGGTTGCTGCATCCAGAAGTGTTCTGTCAGATCTGCCAGAGATGGGCGCACACCAGACGTGGACCTGCTGGCGTCCCGGTTCAATCGCAAGGTGCGAACCTTTGTGTGCAGAGCAAGGGATCCATTGGCGGACGCCGTGGACGCCCTTGTGGCTCCATGGTCTCGGTACCGGCTCCTTTACGCCTTCCCTCTCAAGTTTCTTCCGCACCTGTTGCGCAGGATAGAAGTGGAGGGGATTCCGGCTATCCTGGTGGCTCCGGATTGGCCTTGGCATCCTTGGTACGCCGACGTGGTAGGGATGGTAACGGATGTTCCCTGGCGGGGAAGATTTGCTGTCGCAGGGGCCCATCCTGCACCCTGCTTTACACTCGCTGGTTTTGACGGCCTGGCTATTGAATCCCAGGTACTGAGGGATAGGGGGGTCTCTGAGTCAGTGATCCCCACCATGCTTAACCACCTCCCACCCGGCCACTGTACATATACGGCCAGGTGGGAGCTTCCCAGTTAAGTGTCCCCATAAAACAGTCATCAAAACATCTGTATGTCCCCCATCACATCTGTCACCATACACAAAACATCTGTCACAGTCCCCAAAACATCTGTCACAGTCCCCAAACATCTGTCTGTCCCCGTCACATCTGTCACAGACCCCAAAACAGCTGTATGTCCCCGTCACATCTGTCACAGTCCCCGTCACATCTGTCTGTCCGCCAACACCAAATAAACTCAAATTTGGGTTATTTTTACCAAAGAAATATAGCAGTATAATTTTTGGTCAAAATTTATGAAGAGAAATTACTTATTTGCAAAATTTTATAACAGAAACAAAGAAAAATGCATTGTTTTTGAAAATTTTCAGTCTTTTTTAATTTATAGCGCAAAAAATAAAAAACCCAGGGGCGATTAAATACCACCAAAAGAAAGCTCTATTTGTGTGAAAAAAATGATAAAAATGTCATATGGGTACAGTGTCGCATGACCGCGCAATTGTCATTCAAACTGCAACAGCGCTGAAAGCTGAAAATTGATCCAGGAAGTGCCCAGTATTGAAGTGGCACGTAAGTCCACATCACACAAGATTTATCACCGCACCTGGAAGGCTTATATTGCTTGGTGCGAGGCTGGGGGGTGGAACCCCCGTTCCTTTTCAGTGGCTCATGTGCTGGCCTTTCTTCAGCAAGGCCTGGATCAAAAACTGGCATTGAGTACCCTCAAGGGGCAGATTTCTGCCTTAGCGATTCTTTTCCAGCGTCCGTTAGCGGTGCACTCTTTGATTTGTGCGTTTGTACAGGGGGTACGTCATGTGGCCCCTCAGGTGCAGTCGCCCCTGGCGCCGTGGGATCTGAACCTGGTACTTTCAGTACTGCAGAAGCCGCCATATGAAAAGATCAGAGACATTTCTTTGCTGTTACTCTCGCAAAAGGTGGCCTTTTTGGTGGCCATCACATCCGCCGGCCGGTTATCTGAGTTGGCGGCTTTGTCTTGTAGGTCTTCCTACTTGGTCCTGCATAAGGACAAGGCGGTGCTGCGCCCATCTCCTTAGTTTGTACCGAAGGTGGTTTCCTCTTTTCACATTAATGAGGACATTGTCCTTCCTTCTTTGTGTCCGCGCCCGTCACATCCTTGGGAGGTTGCTTTGCACTCCTTGGATGTGGTTAGGGCTCTGCGGGTGTATTTGACGGCCGCAGCCTCCTTTCGGAGGTCGGACGCGCTGTTTGTGGTGGCGGATGGACAGCGCAAAGGACTGGCGGCCTCGTCGGCTACTATCTCTCGTTGGATCAGACAGACTGTGACCCGTGCGTATGAGGTTCGGGGTCGAGAACCCCCTTTTCCGGTCACGGCTCATTCCACCAGGGCGATTAGTATTTCCTGGGCTTTCCGACACCAAGCGTCGGTGTCTCAGGTGTGCAAAGCTGCCACTTGGACCTCTGTGCACACCTTTGCTAATTTTACAAAGTTGATGTGTCAGCATCTGCGGATGCTGCTTTTGGCCGCAAAGTTTTGCAGGCGGCGGTGTAGGGGCGTCTGGCGCCTCCTGGAGAGTTTTCCGTTGGGTGCGGTTGTTATTGGATTACACACCCCTCTTTGGTTGACACTGCTTTGGGACGTCCCCACATGTCAAGAATAAGAGGCTGAGTCCGTCAATGAACGAAAGAGAAAATAGGATTTTTTGACTTACCGTAAAATCCTTTTCTCTGAGTTCATTGATGGACGCAGCACCCACCCCTCTGTGTTCTGAGTTTGTACTGCTCGTTACGAACTGAAGTGCTAGCAGGGTGCAGAGTGAGGACTGCCCCCTGGAAGGGGCTAGCTTTCTTTTTTGTCTGAACTATGTTCTGCCTAGTCTACTTCTGGTAAAAGGTGCATACCCCACATGTCAAGAATAAGAGGCTGCGTCCTTCATTTTCTCTTTGGGTTTTCTAGGCTGTGTTTATGCTGTTGTTGATGGTTTTGTCTGTGAACCCTTTCTTATGGAAGGAGTCTGACATTATTCTGAGATGTTTATCTCTGTCCTCTGGGTCTGAACATATTCGGTGGTAACTGATGGACTGGCTGTGTATGATGGCACGTTTAGTGTGTTGGGGGTGAAAACTGGAACTTTGGATATAGCTGCATCGGTCAGGCGGTTTTCTGTGTATCGAAGTGTGAAGCTTGTAATCACTGATATATACTGTAGTGTCTAGGAAGTTTCTAATTAGCACTGCTTGGACCTTGAAAAAGGGGACATACCCCTAAAGCTTGTCCTGAAAAATTGTATGTTAGTGCAAATAAAAAAAGTATCACGGACAGTACTCAATTTTCACTGTCACAATTGCACTAATACGGCTGTAATCACCTCAAGCATAATTACCGATATGGAGAAATTCAACTTTTTGTTTTTCCAGAATCTTAGTGACTTCTGTACTGGGTCCTGAAGCCCTGAGGCTTTGTAAGGCCTTGGATGGGATAAAACCTCCATTCCCAGACCCATGTCTTATCCTTTTGTTAGACCTCGTTATTAGTCTCAGTGGTCCACAGGCCTTTATATATGTTCTCTGAGGCTCTCTCACTCTTCCATTCTGCTGTGTGAGCCTCTTGCTGGGTGAAAAGGCTGAATTCTGGCAAAAATGAAAAAAGTGCTGTGTCTTTTTTGGGGAACCCATTAGGGGCAACTTACCAGTCAGGAATTGACCTGAGTTTAGTTAAAGTCTCAGATGAGAAGATGTTTTTTTTGTTTTATGCTATGGCCTTGCTGTACAAATCACTCCTGCATTGAACGGTGTACGTTTACTGCCTTGCTGAAAAAAATGCATAACCAACCTGCTTAGACTGTTCCTGACGTCTTTGTCTTACTGCTGCCAATACCGGTTGAGTCTTTCCCCCTATGATATCTATATACTCTAAATAAATGTTATTAGAACAACAATAAACATAAAAGCTAATTTTTATATTGCATCTAACCAATAATGTGGTGGCTGCATTCATTTTTTTGTTTAGGCATTTTTCCCTTTATTTTCACCTTGAGTTCCGGCTAGTAAGTTTGTTATTTTTTAACTTCCTTTAACTCGTCTTTAACAGACCAAGCTGTCTAGCGTAAATGGCAGTTAGAGCATTGAGACAAACACTGACAGGGATGCTTATGATGATCAGCTTATATTCATTTATGTAAAACCTTTATCCCTAAAGCAAAAATAATTGTTGTGTATCTGTTTAAAAAGTTTTACCAGGAGTTCATCTTTAATTTGTTAGTCAAATCTAAATTTGCTAGTGCATCTAACACTACCTTCTCTCCAGATTGACATTGCTCCTCCATCCAAAGTGTAGACACACTGACAGGTGTTATTGACCTAGTCACTAGGTGACAATAAAGTAATGGGGCTACTACATTTCAGGATTGGCAAACAACAATACGATTGTTGTTTTCAGGTTTATTAGTGCTCTACATTAGTATATTGGAGTTATGCAATTAAAGGGTATGTGTCCTTTATGTATTAAATAATTTATATATAACTTGACAAAATCTGTTTGATTCTGGCGTTATCAGTCTAGAGGATGGGTTTAAGAACATATCTATTAGCCCTGAGGATGTGCAGAAAGTCTGGATGTTGGTCCTGCATCACCATCAGCATGCGGGGTGAGCAATGTGTCAATTAGGGGCAAGAAGAGTGTGGCCAATAATCTTGAACATTTGAGCAATGTGGCCTTCCAGTTCAGGGAGTGAGCAGTATAACCATCAATGGAGGGGGAAGTTACCTAATGGGCCCGTCAGTCCACAAGGAGGGTTTTGTGTGGATGTGACTGTCAATCTGGGGAATTTGAATAGGTAACTAGAAGGAGAAAGATGAGAGCTGGTCTAAAATGAGGTTCAGGAAAGGGATGGTCGGCACTCAGGATGACATCCAAAATGGTGTTTCTTTATTAAATACATGTACAGAGCTATAAAACAGCCTACGCGTTTTGGACATTAGTCCTTAGTCGTGGCTTATGTTATATTATTATGAAGCATTGACACAAATATTTATAAATTCTTTATGCAGATTGTCATGTAGAAGATATAGCCGCACAAAGTGACATATAGAAAATCCTATGCAGTAAAAAATATAAAGTAAAAAAAAAGTACAAAAGAAAAAATAGGAGAATCTGTCATCTTAGGGCCTGTGCCAAAGGGTTCATTGGGAAAATGCAGTGTGATTTTGACATCCATTTTAAATGCTTCTGAGAACATACAGAGTTCATTGCAAATGGAGTTGACCTACTTTGGACTTGCATACCTCTTGCTTCAGATGCTTTTGCATCCCCATAGACTTGCACGGGGAGGGAAGCAGTTCTGAAACAAATAAAAGCCCCTTGACACTGGCCCTTAGAGTGAAGCGACCCAGAGGAACCAAGTATAAGTTTAGCTCTGAGTTACAATACTGTAAATTTAGCACAAGAAGGTAAGTAGCATTACAAGGTTAATCTCCTTGGTGGAGGAAGAATCAGCAAACAATCTGTTCAACAATCCTCCCTGGTTCATGTGAACCCAGAAGCGCTTCTCGGGGCTCTGAGCATGTTCTGGTTTGTGGCTTTCAAATACTAGCTGCAGGCAGCCAGTAATGTAAACCAATGGAGCACAGATTGTGCTCAATTTGCTTGGTAGCAGTGCAGGCATTGGGGCTCTAATAGATTCTTGGTGTCTTCACAAAGTAGACCAGCACTATGCTTGTCAGACCCTTTATAAAAAAAAAGGGGGACCTTACTTTTGCAGTATGCCATTACATAGAGGCTTGTCAGTGTCCTTGTGATAGTACAAAAAGAGAAGTACATAAACAAAAAAACATTTAACCCAACACCCCATCTCCAAGGTAAGCATGCATACCGTCAGGGTGCATATGCGTACATAAGCGACTATTACCCCACATGCAGGAGTGATAAGAATAATTCTAAGGCCATTATTTACAATTTATTGTAAACTGGTATGCTTTGAAGTTTTTAAAAGTGCAAATTGACATCAGTTTTAAATGTTCCCTTTGGATAATTTTGAGTATCATTTGCATTAGGGTTGCACCAATACCGATACTAGTATCGGTATTCTGACTCCAACTGTTGTAATAGTGACTTATCCCTTGCTGAGACCTCTATGCCTGGCCTGTATAAGCAGATATAATCACCACGGACAGTCTTTATCAGATAGCTTGAACTCACCAGGTACCGATTCTTCCATAAGCGTATATTTATTACAAATAGCAGGTACAGCAAACAACAAATGTGGCGGATGGTTGAAACATGGTATCTGCAGGTCAAAACATGGCAATGTGTCCTAGGATGCGAGCAGATTGTGTGAGGCCTAGATATACATGGCCATCTTCTTCCTCATGAGACAGAGAGAGGACACAGGAAGAGGAAGTTACATCACAGAGTGAACCAGGAAGAGTAAATTACCTCAGAAGATGGAAGGGAACACACTTAGAAAACAGAATAGGATAATGCAATATCCAAAACAACCACAAGATGGCAATGTAATAACCAACTATATAAACATTACTATACCTATGCATAGCATTATGCTTACATGACAGAACATGTAACAGCACACTCTCCGTCTGGTATTGTAAATACCACTATGTTATATCATAACGATAGTTATGTGATGCAAACAAACGTTGGCGCAATTTGCAGTTGTCTTGAAGACCTGAAAGACAAAAACAACATGCATGTATATGCAACAACAGAAACTGCAATAAGGCACCAAGAAGTATCTCTTAAAGTTCAAGGCATCTTCTTGTAGTAGAAACTGAATCCAACAAACCCAGGTAAGCAAGTTTAGTCTCCAAAAGGCAAGAGCAAAACAAGTTCCGTGATGGGTCAGAGGAAAGTCTTCACAGTTCTCTGTCTGGCAACTTTCACCTCTACCCCACGCACCACACCATCATCACTTGGAATGGTCTCTACAATGAGTCCGATGGGCCATTCATATCCCTCGCCCCGCCGGTCTCTGAGTAGAACAAGGTCCCCAATCCGGAGGTCAGGGCCCAGATCAGCAGCAAAGGTCCCGACTCCAGACCAAATCTCTGGATCGCCGTCAGGATCTAGAAGACTGAAAACCCCAGGTGAAATTTCTTCAGAATGATCCAGCAGGAATTCAGGATCTGTTAACCAAGAAGAGTTTGCAAAGACATTTGCAGACATTGGTCTGGTGGCATGATCTGCAGGATTATGCTCTGATGGAACATGATGCCATTGTTCAGGCCTTGAGGATTTTCTGATTCTTTCTACATGGTTTCTGACATAGACGTTTTGTCCGATTGTATAAGTAGCCCAGAACAACCTTGTTGTCTGTGTAGAATTTGATGTAATCTATTTGAATATGTAGCTCACACAGTATAAAATCTGCAATTTCTACGGCTAGTACAGTCCCTCCCACAAAGTTCAAGCCTAGGAATTGTGTGCTCAGACTTAGGTGCTAACTTAGCTTTGCCAAACAGAAACCCTACATGGGTTTGATTGTGAGAGTCTCTTACCTTGAGGTAGGCAGCAGCTGCGATGGCCTCAGTGGATGCATCTGAGAAGATGTGAATCTCTTTTCTCTGACTTGCAGCGAGGGAAGCTGAAGAGTAGCAGCGTGATATATCAATTCCATCTAAGGCATGTAGAGATTGTTTCCAGGACTTCCACTTTGAATATTTGTCTGTTTGGTAGCGGAGCATCCCAATCTTGAATAGTCTCTGATAGCTGTCTTAATAAGGATCTACCTTGTATGGTGATGAGAGCTGCGAATCCCAGTGGATCGTACAGACTGTTCACCACTGACAAGAAACCACGTTTGGTGAATGGCTTGTCTACAGAGCTGACTTGAAAGCCATAAATAAGTTCCACTGTAAGCCCAGACTTCTTCGAACAGGAGGCATGTCTATTCCCAGATTTAAATCCTGTGGCATGATCGCCAGGCTGAAAGGCTTTCGTCACAGCAGCACTGTTTGAGGCAATCTTATGAAGTCTGAGGTTGGCCTCAGAAAGCATACCTCGAGTCCTTTGAAGCAGATCTATGGCTTCTTCATCTGTGGGTAAGGATTTGAGTCCATCATCCACGTACAAGTCTCTCTCAATGAAGTGTCGAGCATCTGCACCATACTCTTTTTCACCATCAAGAGCAGTCCTTCGTAGACCATATGTTGCTACAGCAGGCGAGGGACTGTTTCCGAAGACATTACTTTCATGCGGTATTCAATCACTTTATTGTTTATGTTGTTGTCACAGAAATCTTAGGAAATTCCTATGGTCTTCTCTTACTATAAAGCAATGGAACATTTGTTCAATGACAGCAGTTATGGCAACTGGCTCTCTTCTGAACCTCATAAGTACTTCTACAAGGTTGTTGGTTAGGTTAGGACCAGTAAGAAGAACATCATTCCGGATACACCTTGATGCTTGGCACTGGACTCAAACACTACCCTGATTTGCTTTGGCTTACGTGGGTGATACACTCCAAAGAAAGGCAGATACCAGCACTCGTCATGTTCGAGAAGAGGTGGAGCTGGCTCAGCGTGATCATTGTCAAAGTTCCTTTTCAAAAATGCAATAAAATGTTCCTTCATTTCAGGCCTGTACTTTAGTGTTTGCTGAAGTGAGTTGAAACTGGATAAGGCTTGTTCACGATTATTTGGAAGCCTGACTCTTGTAGCACAAAGAGGTAATGGTGCAACACAGCTGTTAGATTCATCTTTGTAGAGTTCACTGTCCACTATTGTGATAAACTCTCTATCTTCATCTGACAAGGCTGTTCTGTTGTCATCACGTGTAGTACTAAACACTGTGTTACCTAAGTTGTCATTACAGGGGATGGAAGTAACATCAGATACCTGGATGATGTCAAGAGGCTTCTCTTTTACTTCATAATGATGAGGGTATTGTCTGAAGTGAGATGCACACCCATTTCTTAGCTCATGAGTCTTGAAGGAGTTTATCTCAGATGGCTTGCGCAGTCTATTCAAGCATACATCACCCACTTTTACCCAGCCTAGATCAAGTCTTTGTGCGTATGGAGCGTCGTCAGATCCGTTGCACTGCTGGCGCACTTTATGTACTCTGAGAATGTCTCTTCCCAGCAAGACTAGTATTTCAGCATCCATGTCCATTGGATGAATATCAGTAACCAGGTGCCTTAAGTGGGGATGGTGATATGCAGCTTCTGGGGTAGGAATTTCTTCCCTGTTGTCTGGTATTTGGTCACACTCAACTAATGTTGGCAACGGTATGCACTTCCTTGCCTTGATATGGGAGACCATGAACCCATCGGCCCTTCTGCCAGATCTTTCTACATGACCAGAACAGGTGTTGAGAGTATATGGTGTTGTATGTCCTTTTATGCCAAAGATCTCAAAGAATTTAGGCTTGACCAGGGATCTGTTGCTCTGCTAATCTATAATGGCATACATCCTGGTAGCTTTCTCAGGTTGATCCTTAGGATATATTTTGACTAGACATACCTTGGCACAGCATTTGTGGTTTGATCCTTCTCCACAGACCTCAGTACATGAAGAAAAGATGTTTGTAATGACTGGAGCATGGCTTTATTGCTCCCTGCCATGATTTGATGCAGGGTTCAATGTGGATTGTCTGGAAGTGGAGAAGGATGCATAGCTGTAACGTGTTTGTCACTACTGCATTCTGTGCACTTGATGGCAACCTTACAGTTTTTAGAAAAATGGTCATAGGAAGCACAGCACCTATAGCATATTCCAAGTTTCTGGAGAATCTCCCTGCGTTCTTGGATAGTCTTTGCCCTAAGCTCATGACATTTCTTTAGAGGATGAGGTTTTTTGTGAATAGGGCACTGACGATTTGGATCTTTATCTCTATCACCCGAATCACTCTGGTAAGCGGAAGAGGATACGGGAGGTGAGATGTCTGTCTTTTTAGCAGATACTGCTCTATATAAGTCTCTGTGTTTAGCTGCTTTGTTATCATACCTTGATGATGATGCAGGTAAGCTAGACTCACTGAAGCTGAAATCATTTCTCGCCCATGCTTGTTCACCGATGACCCTGCAAAAATATGAGAATGGAGGAAAGGATACATTATAGTCTCTTTTATATCTTGAACTGTTGTGCCTATTTCTCCTGCAGGTTGTATGGCAGTTTAGACACCACTGGATTCACACCATGGGCAGTGTCCAGGTAGCTCAGCCCAGGTAGACGAGAGTCTGTCTTTGCCAACTGTAGCTCCATGAGGAGGTCACTTAATTATTGAAGCTTGTGATGATCTTTGTTTCCTATTTTTGTAAAGTTTTACAGTCTTTTGAATAGAGCACTTTCTATGGCTTCAGAGCTACCATAGGTTTGTTCAAATCTTGCTCATGCAGCAGCAAGCCCTGCATCTGGGTAGTCAACATACACTGCTCTCAGTCTTTTAACACGATCTGCAGATTCTGGCCCTAGCCACTTTATGAGCAAATCAAGTTCCTCCATGGCAGTAAGGTTGAGATCAGCAATAGAAGCTTTGAAGGTTGATCTCCAAGCGCTATAGTTCTCCGGACAGTCGTCAAACTTTGAGAGGCTAATGTTAATGAGCTTGCAGCGAATCATATATCTGGTGAAGTCAGACAGGTCTGATTTCTCACTCTTTGGTGCCAAAGTAACTTGTGGGACCCCTTGGGTGTGAAAGTTCTGTGGTGAGTAAGGGTGAGGCTTACCAGGATAAAATGATGTTGCAAGAGCATCTAGCTTAGTCTCTAAGGCTTCTGTTGGCTGTTGCTTGAACTGTGGCTTGTCGCTGGCAGTTACCTTGTCGTTGGCAGGAGGTGATGTGGTTTGCTGAGTAGATGCACTTGCTTTGCGGACTTGAAGAGGCTCAGGCTTGTGCGTGTTAGAGGTCTCTGTGTTGAGAGTCTGAACAGTAATGTTAGTAGGCGGTACAGGAGATGACTCTGTATCATTGCAAGCACTGTGCCTTAGCACATATTCACTTGTGCGTTCAATTGGATCTTCCACATGTGCTGGAATAGAACAGTCCGAGTTAGTACTCTCCCATTGCTTTTTTAAGGACCTTTAGCCTTGCTAAGGCAGCTGCATCCTCCCTTTCTATTTGCAGAATCTTTATTTGGGATTCCATTTCAGCTTCCTTCCTGGCAAATGAACTTCACATTTATTTGCTTCCAGACTTGCTCGGGCCTCTATTAGCTTGTCATGTAATGTTGAGCTGCTGGAGCGAGAGGATGTAGAAGAACGTGTTGTGAGCTTAGTAGATGTGGATTTATAAGATCTGGTCTCCTGCAGTTGAGCAATGCGGAGTTCCACCTTATCCTTGGCATCTTGCACTTAGAGATCTCTTTGTTGGTTTAGTTCACCTGTCTTAGTCGTTTCTGCTAAAGAGCCCTCTATATCAGAGTCCTTTAAGAAAGCTATATATTTTGCAGACAGCCGCTGGTAGCTCTCATATGCTGCAGGTAGGTGGTCTGTAGAATTTCTTAATTCAGCTTGTTGATTACAGTGTGGCAAGACTGACATACAGTGAGTAATTTTGTCCCGCAGTTTTGACAGATTGCTGGAGAACTCATCTCTAGTGGTTTTGTAGTTTTCTCTGAGTTTCTGTGTTGTATTATTGTTCTTTGGGTCTTACACTTTGCTCTGCAATATCTACAGAATCTGCTCCCTGTACATCTGTGTGGTCAGAGGCATGGTGTATCTGTGTAGATTCAGCGATAAAAGAAAGTTCAGAAGCTTGTTTAGGCATTATTTCAAGTTTTGCAAAAAATGGTTACTGAAGACGAACAGCAGCTTAGTCAGGTGGGATAACACAGTGCAATGCAGAGAAACAGTTTTTACCATTCATAGGTGTAGTGCAGTAAGCTTGTGCGACCATGTGCTTTCAAAGCATGGCGGATGGCACTGAGCTTTATTGCAGATTAAACATACACATCTACACAGCAGGCTGTAGGAATTCTACCACATGTTTTGACTACACATCTACACAGCAGACTGAAGGAATTCTACCATGTTTTGACTATTCTGACTCCAACTGTTGTAATAGTGACTTATCCTTTGCTGAGACCTCTATGCCTGGCCTGTATAAGCAGATATAATCACCGCGGACAGTCTTTATCAGATAGCTTGGACTCACCAGGCACCATTTCTTCCATAAGCATATATTTATTGCAAATAGCAGGTACAGCATCCAACAAAAGTGGCAGATGGTTGAAAGATGGTGTCTGCAGGTCAAAACATGGTAATGTGTCCTAGGATGCGAGCAGATTGTGTGAGGCCTAGATATTCGTGGCCATTTTTTTCCTCATGAGACAGAGAGAGGACACAGGAAGAGTAAGTTACATTACAGAGTGAACCATGAAGAGGAAATTACCTCAGAAGATGGAAGGGAACACACTTAGAAAACAATAGGATAATGCAAAATCCAAAACAACCACAAGATGGCAGTGTAATAACCAACTATATGAACATTACTATGACTATGCATAGCATTATACTTACATGACAGTACATGTAACAGCACAATCGGTATTGGTGCCGATAAATTTTCCAATGCTTAATTCGATACCTCCCAGCAGGAGGTAGGAGGACACCAGGATCCAGAGGGGGGGCCGGAGGAGGACACAGGGGGCAGTCGGGGGTGATCGGTGTGGCGGTGGGAGCAGTTATAAACACTTATCTCCCAGTGTAGCGATCAGTAAAGCAGCTGACAGCCACTTCTCCTCTCCCTCCTGCGGCTGTCAGCTGCTTCATTGAAAGCTATACAGGGAGATTGGTGCTTGTAACTGCCCCCACTATCGCACTGATCATTCCTGACTGTCTCCTGTGTCCTCCGGGTCCTCCTCCAGCTCCCTGTTACCTTCTCCGGCTCCCTGTGTCCTCATCCAGCTCCCCGGGTCCTCCTCTGGCTCCTGGTGTCCTCCGTCCGGTCCTCCTCCAGCTCCCCAGGTCCTCCATGTCTTCCTCCGGCTCGCCGGGTCCTCCTCTGGTCCCCCCTTGTCTAAGATCTGTCAGGATGAAGAGTGGAGTAAGCAGCTGGTAAATAACATATTTACTTCCTTTTCTAAATGAGTGATCACTGACTGTCCATTCATAACCGAGCATCGTAAACTATGTTTATGATGCTTCAGTTTATGAATGGAGAGGAGCCTCTGTCTCCTGTTCATTCATTTTCAGTGCTGAGGTTGCTGAAAAAGGGGCGTCTGTTTAGACCCCTGATATCTCACCAAAGCCACCTTCCAACAGGGCTAATATAAAAAAAAAAAAAAATTGTAATAAATAAATATTTGAAGGCTAAATTGTAAGAATAATAACAAATAAAAAAACACTGACACTGTCCACCCCCCCCCCCCCAAAAAAAGAAAGCATTGTAAAGAAAAATAACAAATAAAAATATAAATTGTAAGAAATAATAACAAATAATAATTGTAAAAATAAAATAAGAATAAAAAAACTGCTGACACAGTCCACACATCATCAGTGCTGCATAATAGTGCCACTGTCACATGACAAAAAAAGTATCGGTATCGGCGAGTACTTGAAAAAAGTATCGGTACTTGTACTCGGTCTTAAAAGTGGTATCAGTGCAACCCTAATTACCATTTCACACATACTTTTAAGGCTTGGCATATTTGATATCTATTTACTTGGCACAATTTCATCTTTCAAATTTTGCAAAAAAATAATTATATTGTGATTGTGTGCCCTAAAATTAGTTTTACATTTTTTAATAAATAAAAAAAAAATATAGGATTGAAAAAACAGGTGCGGAAGTATTGTTTGACATACAAATTTGCAAAATCATTATTATAATTATAGCACTTAATAGTAAACAAAATATTTTTTTTAGGTACGGAAATAATAAAAAATACCATGGGATCATAAAAATTAAAACTGGGTACAACACTTATTTTGAAGAAGACCTGGATGTAGCAAAGCATTTAAACAAGTATTTTTGTTCATTCTCCTCAAAAATAAATGACACCAACAAAAACAAGTTGGGGATTCATATTGGTTCTACTAATGATGGTTAATTTTCAAATTTTCTAGAGGCAGATGTAGCAGAGGAACTGGTTCTGTTAACGTTTAATAAAGCCATAGGCCCTGATGGTATTCATCCAAGAGTTCTTAGAGAACTTTGAGGTATAGTTGTTGGAACATTAACTGATCTTTTTTTACATTCTCTAATAACAGGAGAAGTTCCCCATGACTGGCAGACAAGCTAATATAGTACCTATCCACAAGAAGGGCAGCCAGGTAGAAGCTGGTATTTACAGGGCAGTGAGTTTAGCATCTGTTGTAATAAAATTGATGGAATCCCTAAAAAGAAGGATTATTGATATATCATATGTGAGCTGAGGATAGATAGCAGGTGTAATGCTCCCTGGGGTGAACAACCTTTGTTTCACTGATACCAGTCCAATTCACGGTGGTGATTGTATTTGTGCTATTTACCAGTTATTTAAATCCTATGTACATTGCTCCAGAAAAAAAAAATAAACTTCAACAAGACAAAACCTATTCCTGTCTCGGCTCTTACTACACATCATCAATCCTTACTAACAGGCTGCCCAAGTCTAATGCTTGTCAGCCTCCACATGCACAGTTTTCACCAACCTTCAGCTCTAAAGCTTGACATAGATGGATCAAAATTATGGGCAGGCTGGTTGTACTGAAGACGATCTATCAGCCTGATCTGATTTTTTCCTTGTAATCACCGCTGGCAGCTATAGTCGCCAGCAGTGAGCATTTTGTTTTGCAGGTGGGGGAGGCTCTGCACTGGCAGAATACAATAGCGCTGTGGGAGAGATTCCTCCATCAACGCTGACTGTGTTGATGGGGGAATCAAGCAATTTCCAGGTTTAAGGAAAGAAAATTGTATAATCTATAGCAGGGATATGCAATCAGCGGACCTCCAGCTGTTGCAAAACTACAAGTCCCATCATGCCTCTGCCTCAGGGTGTCATGCTTGTGGCTGTCAGAGTCTTGCTATGCATCATGGGACTTGTAGTTCTGCAACATCTGGAGGTCTGCTAATTACATATCCCTGATCTATAGCCTGCTTAACCACTTGACGACCGCCGATCGGCATCTGACGGTGACAGAGTGGCTCTGTAAGGCAAAACACCGTCATACAACGGCGGCTGCCAGATCGCGCACAGTGAGCTCGCGCCGCCGGAGGCGTGCCCGCGCGCTCACTGTGTCCGGAGAGGGCCAGGGAGCGGGTGCGGCGGATTCGATCTCCGCCGGCCACCCGTGATGTCCCCCCAGTGAAAGAACGGAGGTCCGTGTAAGTAAACACGGACCTCCGTTCTGTGAGAGGGGGAAGGACTGTGATCACAGCCTTCCTTTACATGGAAGCTGTGATCACTTCCCTTCTCCTGTTAGGGCAGTCCCCACACAGTTAGAACACGCCCAGGGAACACAGTTAACCCTTAGAGCGCCCCCTGCAGGTTAACCCCTTCACTGCCAATGGCATTTACACAGTAATCAGTGCATTTTTATAGCACTGATCGCTGTATAAATGCCAATGGTCCCAAAAAAGTGTCAAAATGTTCCGACATGTCCGCCCCAATATCGCAGTACCGCTAAAAATCGCAGATCGCCGCCATTACTAGTAAAAAAAAAAAAACCCCAGAAATGAATTCTCATCATCCGCAAACGCGACCACTTTTGCGCAAACCAATCAATAAACGCCGATTGCGATTTTTTTGAATCACAAATATGGGGAAGAATATAAATCGGCCAAAACCGATGAAAAAAAATGTTTTTTATATTTTTTTTTTGGATTTGTATTTTAGCAAAAAGTAAGAAATTTGGGTTTTTTTGCAAAATTGTCGCTCTTCTTTTGTTTATAGCGGCGATCAGAAATGACGCAGCGGTGATCAAATACCACCAAAAGAAAGCTCTATTTGTGGGAAAAAAAGGACGCAAATTTCGTTTGGATACAACGTCGCACGACTGCGCAATTTTCAGTTAAAGCGACGCAGTGCCGAATCGCAAAAAGGGCTCTGGTCCTAAAGTGTGAAATCCTTCCGGGGCTGAAGTGGTTAACAGACAAGACCTGTCTGCTCCCGGGGCTGCAGAGCACTTACTGTGTGCCCCAGGTGAGCCTACATTGCCTAAAAGGGAGAGGTGCAAAATCCAAAGTAATCAGAGGATCA
>BLSH010115583.1:194849-208998 GCA_018402905.1 Glandirana rugosa
TATTCTCTGTCCGAGATTCCCAATTGACACAAGGGACCCGCACAAGATTGACATCCCCCTGACGGGATCGTCCCATTCCCTTCGCTAGTGTCGAAGGCACATCTCCTTCCGACACTAGTGTCGGGAAGGGGGAAGTGTCTTGTTTCCAGGCACAAATGAATGTGCCTGGAGGCAAGAAAGTGAGGCCCCCCCCGTAGCGCCCATCGGGCAGCGCTAGCTCCGGCGGCGTGGGGGAGGGACCGGGAGGGGCTTGTGTCACTCGCACGCCCGCGCGGAGGCCGCCGCGAGCGCGCGAGTGTCACGCACTAGAGCGTCGGCGGCAGTCTACTGCCGCTAAACGCTATAGCGTGGTGAAACAGCGGCAGTTTGCCAGTGGTTCAGACATTAATGGCTGTGTGTTGAGATATTTTGAGGTGACAGCAAATTTACACTGTTATACAAGCTGTACATTAACTACTTTACATTGTAGCAAAGTGTAATTTCTTAAGTGTTGTGGCATTAACCACTTGCCGACCGCCAACCGCAGGTTGACGGCGACAAAGTGGTGCGATATCGCAAATCGCCGTCATCTGACGGCGGCTGCGAGATCACGCACTGTGAGCGCGCGAGCGCCGCCGGAGGCGCGCCCGCACGCTCACTGTGTTCGGGGAGGGCCAGGGAGGGGGTGCGGCGGCCTCGATCGCGACGGGCTACCCGCGATGCCCCCCCCGGAGTGAAAGAACGGAGGTCCGTGTAAGTAAACACGGACCTTTGTTCTGTGAAGGGGGAAGGGCTGTGATCACAGCCTTCCTCTACACGGAAGCTGTGATCGCTTCCCTTACCCTGCTAGGGCAGTCCCCCTACAGTTAGAACACGCCCAGGGAACACAGTTAACCCTTAGAGCGCCCCCTGCAAGTTAACCCCTTCACTGCCAATGGCATTTACGCAGTAATCAGTGCATTTTTATAGCACTGATCGCTGTATAAATGCCAATGGTCCCAAAAAAGTGTCAAAATGTTCCGACATGTCCGCCCCAATATCGCAGTACCGCTAAAAATCGCAGATCGCCGCCATTACTAATAAAAAATAAATAAATAAAAACCCCAAAAATTAATTCTCATCATCCGTAAACGCGGCCACTTTTGCGCAAACCAATCAATAAACGCCTATTGCGATTTTTTTTTATCGCAAATATGAGGAAGAATATAAATCGGCCAAAAACGGTGAAAAAAATGTTTTTTTTATATTTTTTTTTTGGATTTGTATTCTAGCAAAAAGTAAGAAATTTGTTTTTTTTTTTTGCAAAATTGTCGCTCTTCTTTTGTTTATAGCGGCGATCAGAAATGACGCAGCGATGATCAAATACCACCAAAAGAAAGCTCTGTTTGTGACAAAAAAAGGACGCACATTTCGTTTGGGTACAACGTCGCACGACCGCGCAATTGTCAGTTAAAGCGACGCAGCGCCGAATCGCAAAAAGGGCTCTGGTCCTAAAGTGGGAAATCCTTCCGGGGCTGAAGTGGTTAAAAGATATAATAAAATATTTACACGAATGTGAGGGGTGTACTCACTTTTGTGACATACTGTATATATATAAATATATATATAAATCATTTAAGTTCATTTATTTTCCTCATTAATGTACACATAGCACCCCATATTGACAGAAACACACAGAATTGTTGACATTTTTGCAAATTTATTAAAAAAGAACACATCCCTCAGTACAGATAAATCCCCCCCCCCCCTTACATTCCTACATCCCCACTCCCAGCTCACCCCCTCAGTACAGACACCCTTCATTGTTAGTACAGCTACCCCTTTCCCTAGTACAGACTCCTCAGTCTAGACACCTCTCCCCCTAGTACAGATACCCTTACCTTAAGTACAGACAACCCCCCTCTTCAGTACAGCCCCCCCCCCATCCCAAATCCAGTACAGTCCCCTTGGTACAGATACCCCCCATCCCAAGGACATAACCCTTAGTACAGACACCCCCATCCCCCTCACCAGACACCATATGGAGCTGGAATTCAGATTGAGGAAATGTCCTCTTCTCGGCTCTGTCATATGAATGAAGTAGGGATGGAGACTTTCACTCATTCTGAGCTCTCGCTGTCACTTAAAGCAAAACTACACTGAATCCAAACTAAAAACACTATTTAATACTATTTATTTCATTTTTAATATTCAAAGTAAACTCATCCATCTATGTCTCCATGCTTTATTTTGCTGAGAAAACACGTTGACAAACACCTCCTAGCATTTCTCCCTGTGGCCATCTTGAATAAGGGCAGATGATTCATGTAGCATTTACTTCCTGGAATCCATCTACCCTTAGCTCAGGCATGCATGCAGGAGAGTGTACTTAGCTGAGAAAACCCCTCCTCCCCTCCTGGAGACTCATGTCACGTATGACATAATTTGCCTAGGCCTGGAAAGCAGGAAGTAACATAAGTAATGTAAAAAAAAAAGTTTAAAACAAGCAAATATACTTTCTTATCTGTTTACTAAGGCTCATAGCAACAGAATTAAAAATAGTCAATGTTGATTGAGAGAGTGAAGTTCCACTTTAAGCACTGGGTGTGGACTGGTGGTGCTGCAGCCGTCTGCCGCACAACACACAAAATGAAATGTCAGGAGACCGCAGCACGCCCAGTGAGTTTGCAACAATCGCACCCCCTTAGTAGTACACCACTCACCATCAATCTTTTATGTTTCTATTTTTATATCTTATTCTGTTTTGGGGTTTTAAGCAAATTTCAGGCCTAAAATGGCCATTTTAACATGTGTTTAAAAAATTAAATAGTTTTTCTGGAAGGAAATGTAAAGGCACCCTTTGAAATTATGCACAATCTCAAGGCACCCCATTCAAAAATGTAAAAAACTGACCTAATAGTTTTACATAATGCAGCAACATCTACACACATAGGACCCCCCAACTTCCCAGGGGCGGCCGAGAAAATAGTTAGCGGGTCGGGCGGCCGGTGGGTGAGCGGACGGGCAGTCATGGCAGTAAGCGAGCCGGCAAGTGAGCGGAGTGGGCGGGCCGGTGGGTGAGCGGAGCAGGCGGGCAGTCATGCTAGTAAGCGAGCCGGTGGGTGAACAGGAAGGCAGGACAGTGAGTGGGCGAGCGAGCAGAGAGATGACATCTCTCACCACCCACCCTGCATCACCGCAGTTCCGCCCTCACATCATCTCCCAATGCCTGCCCCCACATGTGCTGAAAAGCTGGTGAGAGAAGCCTGTTTCTCTGCTGTCACTGTTGTTGCAGGATAGTGACAATCTGTATCTGGTGGCAGGCAACGTGGCAAGTGACAAGCTGCATCTGGTGACGGGCAATGTGGCAAGTGACAGTGGCAAGTGACAAGCTGCATCTGGTGGCAGGCAATGTGGCAAGTGACAAACTGAATCTGGTGGCAGGCAATGGTGGCAAGTGACAATCTGTACCTGGTGGCAGATGACGTGGCAAGTGACAACCTGTACCTGGTGGCAGGCAACATGGCGAGTGACAAGATGCATTTGGTGGCAGGCAATGTGGAAAGTGACAGTGGCAAGTTGCATCTGGTGGCAGGTGACGTGGCAAGTGACGCGCAGCATCTGGTGGCAGACAATGTGGCAAGTGACAAGCTGCATCTGGTGGCAGACAATGTGGCAAGTGACAAGCTGCATCTGGTGGCAGGCAATGGGGCAAATGACATTGGCAAGTGATAAGCTGCATCTGATGGCAGGCAATGTGGCAAGTGACAAGCTGAATCTGGTGGCAGGCGACGGCGGCAAGTGACACACAGCATCTGGTGGCTGGCGACGTTGGCAAGTGACACACTCAGGGCTCCCACTGATTCTGCATTATGGTGAGTTGAACTATTTCATTTTATATTACAATGTAATAATAGAAATAATGCACTTCAATCATCCTGACACCATATCAACCATGGTGCAGTGATGATTGAAGTACCAACACCAGCCATTCCCCCGACAAATTGCCTGTGAAAAAACATATTTTCCGGCAGTGCCCCTCCCGAGACTAGACTCTGGATCCGCCCCTGCAACTTCAGAGGTGATTTATTCTTCCAAAAAAAATACTCTGTTGCACACTGGTACTGACTAGTATTTCAGTGTTTCTCTTCTCCCTCAGTTTCCCTTCCTCATTTAGCTAATGTGACCCCAGTGCTGATGGAGAAGGGCAAGGGAGGGCCAAACAAGGATGCTATGCAGGCTTGACATCCTCCTTAACAACCAATGATGTAATTGGTTGTTAGAACGCTTGTGGCTAGAAGGTTCTAATGAAGCAAAGTGAAAACCTGGGACTTAAGGCCCATACACACGGTACAATTATTGACCTAAAATTGTCATACGACAGCCTGACGTACAATAATCCGACCGTTAGTATGCTCCATTCGACAGACGATTTTGAATTATCGTCCAACAAAAGTTGTATGAGCAGACTTGAAAACTTTTGTCGTCCGATTTTGGGCTCGTCTGTACAGAAGTTGGACAAACAAAAGTTGTAAGTACAAAACACGCATGTTCGGAACCCAGGAATGAGCCGGAAGTGTTCGGTCATGTAAACACAAAATTAGCAGAAGGGGCCCAAAGGGTGACGCACAAAAACTGAACTTCCTCTTTATACGCTCGTAGCACGTCACTACGTTCGCCGTTGTCAAACGATAACTTTACTCCCATCAGTACGCTATACAAAATCACGGACAGACGATTTTGGGAAAAGTTGGATGTGCGGTCGTAGAACAATCACAGCGTGTGTTTTAGTCTAAAGAGGCTTTAGTCTAACTAAATGGCAGGTTTGATCAACCAGCTGGTTTGTGTACAATTTTTGCAATTTATAGATATTTTGCCTTCAAGGCAACCTGGTTGAAAAAGGCTGGCTTAGAGGATTAAAGCAGAACTCATACTTCAGATACAAAATTACTAATAGGTTAACATGCACACTCTGGTGACTGGTCACTGATGGGTTAACATGTACACTCTGGTGACTGGTTACTGATGGGTTAACATGCACACTCTGGTGACTGGCCACTGATGGGTTAACATGCACACTCTGGTGATTGGTCACTGATGGGTTAACATGCACACTTTGGTGACTGGTCACTGATGGGTTAACATGTACACTCTGGTGATTGGTCACTGAGGTGTTAATGCACTTATTCTGGAAAATGAACACTGATGGGTACATACTTTAAAAACTGCTCACTAAGAAGTTAACATACAAACTTAGAGAGCATAGCCACTAAGGGGCTAAAGAAAACATTCTGGAGAATGGCCATTGAGGCAATCATTTTTATACATTGGTGACCAGTCATTAAGGAGCCAGTGTCAATTTCTAAATAATCAATTGATAAAGTAGATACCTCCAGCGCTGCACTTAAAAGACAAAAAAGTGATGGGCAGTCCTTAGTGCAGTAATATTTGAGTCCAGACTGTGTGAGGGTGCTGTATAACAACAAAGAGAGGGCGCACTGGCCTAGTGCATTACAACTAAACAATTTTATTGCTAAATAACACAAGTGATATACTCACAAAAGCATGACAATACCAAGCGTATCATAAAATAAGAGTATTGCAATCAAATCTACTATTTAATTTTTACTATTAATGGGCTAGGTTGTTAATTTTTGTGTTTTTATTTTATTTTTTTTTGTTCAGCCTAAGGGCACATACTCTGGACATTGGAAAATCAGGAGTTAATAGAAATACCCAGGTGGCTGGCTGTTGAGAGTCTACTGCACATATGCTAGTGACTGATTCCTGAAGGTTTAATGCAAATCCCTAGAGATTAGACAGTGAGGGGTTAACACACAAATACTAGAGGTAGGTGACTGAGGGGGGGGGGACAAAAGTGGAACTTCCGCTTTAAGTGATGGTGACTCCCTGACATGCCACAATTGGCATGTAATTTTTTAGGGGGGCGGGGGGGATACCTGGTTTTGACGGGTATCCAGTTCCAACTTCCTCTCCTGGCTCCGCAGAGCCGAAAGGAAGTTCACCTCTTCCCCCTCATTCCCGGCAATCTTCTGGGACACATCACAGGTCCCAGAAGATTGCCTGGCCATTTACAGAGCGCTAGCGCATGCACAGTGCGTGTCCGGCTTTGAAGCCAAAGCCGGGCACCCACAGTTGCAATGCCGGCGCCGCATGGAGGAGGGGGAGAGAAGCGAGGCGGGCACATCGCTGGACCGGGGGACAGGTGAGTGTCTGATTACTTTTTTTAGCCCCTGACTTTTAAAAGGGTGGAACTCTGCTTTAATTAAGCAAAACTGCTAATGTGATTTGGATTAAAATTGTATGCTGTGTACAAAACTGCAATCAATGACATCAGCTTTTTATTCAGAATTCTCTCTATTCCTGGGCTCCAGGAGGAGAGATCTCTGGAGTGGAGACATAACATCCAGTTAGTGTTTGTCACCACATACTAAGACTACAAATCCCATCATGCCCTGGGATTTAGAGTCTAAATGGGTGGCAGTGTGGGTGGGACTGTGGGCGTGTATGGGATGAATCATACTCCTGGCTTGTCCATATAACGATGCTGTACAGTGGGTGGATCCAAGAGTCTCATACTCCCAGTCTGATCCGCCCACTGTACAGCATAATTATATGGACAAGCCAGGAGTATGATTCATCCCATACACGCCCACAGTCCCACCCACATTGCTGCCCATTCAGACTGTAGTTCTCAGTAAAGCAAGCTCTTGATAATAATAATATTAAATAAAAGGTATGGCGCGTGTTTTTTTTTTAAAAATGTGATATACAAATATATAACAATGAATTGAATTAAATCAAATAGTCCAAGAAAAAAACAATCTTCCAACGCAAATTTCAAAATCCTTCACCGCTTGTGTTCAGAATATAGATATGCACTCACCAGATATGTTTGACCCCTTTTTACAGGGAGCTCAAAAATGCTTTTGTGCTCACCAGAGCCAAGATTCCTCCTGGGGTAGACTAGAAGGATGCCTCCAATTGTAGTGTCATTCATAAGTAAGGTGACCAAACTGGAGATAGATATAAAGTATCATAGTGTAGTAACTTTATTAAAATTGATTGGCAGTTTTAAAATATGTATATTACACTCACATTTATGGGTTCCTGGATGCCGGCACCAGCATATACAACATGTACTTTCTTAATCTTAGACAGATTTTCCCGCGCCTTGGAGCCAACAAAAAATCGATTTAGTATCAAGAGCAGCTGGTATAATAATATAACCTACATACAGTTACATACATACAGTTACATTGGCGGCTCCAAGTCCGAGAAAGGAAGGTAAGGAAGAAGAACTTCCGATAGTGAAGCCAGTTTTTTATTTTGGATACAAATCTAAAATTATAAATGACTTAAATTAAAAAAATAAAAACAAACCAAAACAAGTGCAACCCCCGTTGGCAGGTAATCGCGTGCAGTAAAAGAATGGATATAGCAGGGGACGCCTGGCAGCGCTCCACCTGCGTTCCTCAGATCGGAAGTGATGTGCTATTCCCTTGCCACCCATCATTTATAATTTTAAATTTGTATCCAAAATAAAAAACTGGCTTCACTATCGGAAGTTCTTCTTCCTTACCTTCCTTTCTCGGACTTGGAGCCGCCCCAAACTTGACAGGAAGCACTTTGGAGAACCTCTCATCATATTCCTTTGGTTTGATCATCCCCACTTTGAGTCGCTCTGCACCACATTAAGATCTGGTAAGTGGGGTACCTTGGGGTTCATAGCGGAGGATGTCCAGAGTGGAGCAGTACACCTATCTGTAGATTTGGAAAGCCTAAAGAGATTCAAATCCACAACGCTAATTTGTGACCCCTTGTGGTCAAATAGATCCGGTAAGTGGGGAAGCAAGTGGATGTAAAGCAACTTGAGGACGGAACAAAATTTCCAACTGCAAAATATTTAATACTGCAACACACCTCTAAGCACCACTAAAGAAGTTCCTCCACTTATAGGACTTTCATTTAGTTGTTTTATTTTGGTACAATTTAGTATAACAACTATTTTGTGGTCCAATGATCAAAGTAAAGCTTGTGAAAGGCGCATATACAACATGTATGGTGTGGGTTTTCTTCGCCATCACCAGCATATAGGCAGCGTGCACGCCAAGCCAAGAACGAGGCCTGAGGGTTTACATATACTTTAATTCAGAACTAAAAGCAGAATCCGAGGGGGCGTGGCCTGGACATGACTGAGTGAGGACATACTTCTCTTGAGCTCCCGACCTTCTCCCGGCCGGCTAGGCCTATTCCGCTCTATCTCGCCCATTTTGGAAGGGATGTACTCTGCAAAGAAGCGGAAGACGAAGAGAGGCTCTAAAACTGCAAAACCCAGTAAGACCAGAGGAGAAATAGAACACTATTTCAAATACGCTCAGCTGACCTCTCCAAATTCCAAGATGGCGGAACCGCATGGTGAGACACATGAGGCCCGGGGCCCTAGTGTCTGTCCTGAATCCCCTGCTGCCTCGATGAAGTCTGACTCCTACCCGGACGCCCCCACTGCTCTGCGGCCCAGTTTCCAGACCTCTTTGCCCCGCTCCCAGGGTATGGGAGTAGATACGGAGCTGTGAGCACTTATACAGGCTCTCCCAACCAAGGCCGACATAGAGTCCCTTACCAGCCGCCTGGAGACATAACATCGCATAGACATACAAGAAGTTAAGGGTGAGATGAGGTCTCTGTCAACAAGACTGGCTGCGGGGGAGACCTCAATGTCAGAGCTGGAGCGGCGAGTGTCCACACTAGAACACCTACAGGACGCCCATGTCGATGCTGCGGTGACGCTGCAGCTCCACATGGAAGAAATGGAGGACAGAAGTAGGCGCTCTCACAGCTGCCCAGACGCTCGGGCCCAGCAGCATCGAGGAGATTCCCTCAGCTTAGACCGCAGAGAGCAATGCCAGATGGTACACGTGAGTCCTAATTTGACCCCCTCCTGTCCCTATGAGACTGCCTGAGCCATGGACTATCCCCGACTGAGTTGCAGCAGGGCACCTACAATACTTTTACTGCTTCTGACATTCTGTGATATTTCAACGGCCCCTCTCATTGCACTGTCTGGAAACACAGGGCTCAGCTTTGGGTTGCTTGCCTCCCCTTCACCAGATGACTGAGCGGACTTTGAACTCTGGTGTGTCCCCCCCCATATCGGTCCTGGACCAACTTACCCGCCGACACTGCTGACACTAGGCACTCTCCTGGTACGTGATGCCCTCCTACCTAACAGCACGTCTAATTAGACATACTCTGTTTGTTTTGGAGCTTAGGTACTTTCTGGGGGACTGGCCCTGTACCTTTGGAAACTTGCCACATGCAGAGTCTGTTGCACGGTCTCATGCTCTCCTCTCCCGCTTTCAATGCACCACTCGTTATGTGGGACATCATGTAGAAATTGTAATGAGGATCTGCTATAATGTTGCTTGAGACATGGGTGGGCAGTGATCGTCACCTGTGGTTACACCGGGACCCAGTGGGGTGTAAGGGGACGACCTAGGAGTCGAAACAAGTTGGGTCTGGTTTCCCTTCTGTCACACATGATTCTTTTATTGAAGAGCTCTGTTTTATTTGACATGAAGTAAGTGTTCTTAATCCTTTTTGTAATAAAAATATCTCAACGGTATTACGCTATGGTGGGTTTTTTCTTTTATTTCCCACCTTCCATGTGAGCCTTTTGGTACCGCTTCCATGACCAATTCCAAAACAGGAGTGCCTTGGATTTCCTCATGAGTGGCTGGTGATGTGCGTTCTTGCGATCCCACGCGGCTGACAAGAGGACCTGGCCGGGAGTGCTGACCTCCATATATCTCTTGGGCTTATTTTCCACCTGAGTCTAGTAAGCGTACACCCCATTACCACCGGTGGATGCATGTTCTGATGTTTGCACTGTTTTTCCTCCCCCGGATATACCTTAGAGATTATGGTTTCTATGTGGGTCATTTCTCACAGTGGTTAATCCGAATTTGGACATTTACCCTATTGGCGCTGCTACATTATATATTACTGTGGACTTATTACAAACTGATCTTGTTTATTGTGCGTGCTGCCAATATCAATTATCTATTTTAGACGCATTTCAGATTTTGTGGTTTTATTACATACCATAATTTATATAATAAGTTTAGAGGTAAGCGCATGAATTATACATATATATAATTTTAAAGAAGACCGCCTACCCGTCCTTAAGAACAGATACTATACCCTAGCCTACCACTCTACTAACAAAACTAAATCCAGAGGAGTTTCCATCCTCCTATCCAGTAGACTGCCATGGACTTTACAGGGCTCCATGATAGATGGTGAGGGACCTTTCGCGTTCATCAAAGGACTCATAGGTGACGTACAAGTGACACTGGCATCTGATCTGATCACCAAGATATTTTTACCAGTCGTACTCTAGCCAAACTCTTGGACTTTCAAGAAGGCCAACTGGTTCTCGGAGGAGATTTCAATGTCCCCCTGGCCCCTACAGTGGACACATCCTTGGGCTCTTCCTCTGTCCCTATCGGCTCTCGCAAGTGGCTTGCGCAGGCTCTGCACAGAGCCCAACTGGTTGATGTATGGCGACTTCAACAGGGGAGAGGGATTATACATTCTATACCCCCCCCATAAAATCTACACGAGAATAGATTACTTTATTATCGCCCCACAACCAACTCCACGCGGTACGTAACTCCTGCATCAGACATAGGACATGGTCCGATCATGCCCCCATCTCGTTGACTTATGCACTCTCTGATGCTGCCTCCAATAGGACACGTTTCTGGCGGCTAAATGAAAGCCTCCTACAGAGACCGGATGTCCTGGAGGAGGTAACCAGGGAACTACATTTTTACTTTCAAACAAATACCACAGAGGACTGCAACCCGGGAGTGGTGTGGGAAGCCAACAAACCTGTTATTAGAGGTATCTTTCTAAAACACAGCGCGTGGATCAAGAGGGAAAGAGAGAGACAGCTAGAGGTGCTTCTCACCAAACTCCACTCTGTCGAATCCCAACATAAAAGCTCCCCTACTCCCCCCCTTAGATGCCAAACTCGCCTCCCTCCGTGCCCAAATTAATGACCTTCTCTGCTATAGGGCCAAGGCGGCGTTGCAAAAATGCCGCCTTACAACATATGAATCTGGAGATAAATGTGGAAAAATTTTAACCAGAACGGTCAGGGATAATAAACTGCAAGCTTATATCCCCCAAATCACGACATCAACTGACCCGAAAATTAGTTTACCTAACCGAATCACCAAAGCGCTTCGGGATTTCTACGCGACCTTATATAACCTACCCGCCCCAACGGGCTCCCAAACTCTGATGAACGAATACATATCATCCGCCCAAATCCCTACACTATCATTGCAAAGTAGAGACAAACTAGATGCCCCGATAAAATCAGAGGAAAAGAAAGCAAGCTCTTGACTAGACCAAGCCAGGTTAGGCCCCAGGCCCCGACGGATTTACCCTTCAATATTATAAGACCCTACTCCCGATACTTGGTCCTCATATGGTAAACTTCTATAATAACCTGGGGACGGAGGAAGCCTTCTCCAGTGACACCCTAAGAGCACATATTTCCGTCATCCCGAAGGAAGGGAAGGACCCGACATTATGTAGCAGCTATAGACCCATTTCCCTCCTGAACACTGACCTTAAGTTGTTCACCAAGATCTTAGCGACTTTCCTAACCCAACATTTGCAGGACCTGATCTACTTAGATCAAGTGGGTTTTATCCCCACTAGGGAAGCTAGGGACAGTACCCCTAAAGTTTTGAATTTGATACACGTTACTAGGCAGACTCACACGCTATGCTTATTAGCACCGACGAAAAGGCGTTCTATCGCTTTGACTGGAAATTCATGTTTGCGGTACTTCGACATGGGCTGGGGGAAACCAAACTTAAGTGGATTGCCCACATCTACTCACTCCTTACAGCACAGGTCAAAGCCAACGGACTCCTTTCAGACCCCTTCCCGATCACGAACGGGACTAGACAGGGTTGCCCGTTGTCCCCCCTCCTATTTGCGTTATCTTTAGAGCCGTTGCCTTGTAAGGTTAGAATGAACCCAGACATCCAAGGCCTTATAGTGACCTGGGGGGAACAGACCCAACGTGTTTCATCTCGTTCCCCCCAGGTCACTGTGACTATCTGTGATTTGATGAGCTCTGTCATGTACCTGGTGGTCAAGTCTGACTTGTGCATGGGACAACCTCTCTTGCGGCCCTGGTTCAAGGACCCCTGGTAGTGGAGACAGGGAATCCTGGAGCACAGGGGGGTGCGAGGGCTGGATACAGTCTCTGGTGGCAGCTGAGAAGCCACTGGAGCTTGTGCAACGGAAGAATAGTGGTGCAGGCCGGGTCGTTAACAGGCTGGCGGTGAAGTACAGAATTATCAGGCTGGTGGGTGGTCGAGTTCAGGCAGGGTCGGCAACGTGCGGGCAACAAAGGTACAAAGGAGCAGGCAAAGAGTAGTCATAGACAGGCCGGAGGTCAGGGCAGGCAGATAGCAACACAGTTCAAGGGGAGCTGGGGTCACAGGATACAGGAAGTCACTTAAAGTAGCTCACGGGTCACAGGGTACTGGAACGCTGTAGGACAGACAGCACTTGCTTCCTGGTGCTGTCCTGCTTAAATGGCCGCTATTGGTGCCATTGGCGCACGCGCGTGAACGCACACGGAGAGCCGGGAACGGCCAAGAGGCCGTCTGCTTAACATTGCCCCCCCCCCCCCCAAGGGGCAGCCTCCGGATGCCCAAACGGGCTCTCTTGGTCGGGTTCCTTCTCCAGAAGGTCCTGATCAGAGCTTCCGCATGTAAATTCTCTTCAGGCTCCCAAGAGCTCTCTTCGGGCCCATAGCCCTTCCATTTGACCAGAAATTGGATGATAGCCCCTGTTCTCCTGCAGTCGAGAATAGTCTCCACTTCAAATTTCTCCTCTCCGTCCACCAAGACCAGTTCTGGAGGGGCTGTGGAAGACCGGGTGAATGCGGAGTGATGCGGGTAGATCCAGCTCGAATGCAACCTTGTTAATCTGTCTTTTTACTGGGAAGGGCACAATGTATTTTGGCCCCAGTTTCCTGGAGGGGCAGAATAGCCTCAGATTTTTGGTTGATAGCCAGACCTGTTGGCCTGGTTGCAGTTCCAATTCTCCTCATCTTCCCTTGTCGAAACTCTTCTTACTGAGTGCCTGGGTCCGGGAAAGAGTTTCTTGTAACCGTTTACTGTTTTCCTCCAGGAACTGGGTGACTTCCAAAACGGCAGGTACAGAGCTCTCTGTGGGCAGGCCAGGTAAGAAGGTAGGGTGGTAGCCCAAGTTCGCCCAGAATGGGGTTTGCTTGGAAGCAGAATGAATGGAGTTGTTGTATGCGAACTCGGCTATGGGCAGCACGGAAATCCAATCATCCTGAGAGTAGGCAGAGTAGCAGTGGAGATACTGCTCCAGGGTTTGATTAGTTCTCTCAGTTTGACCGTTCCACTGTGGATGGTATGAGGAGGAGAAGGCAAGACTAATTCCCAAGGACGAGCACAGAGACCTCCAGAAGCAGGACGTAAACTGTACTCCTCGGTCCGAGACTATGTTGCTGGGAATGCCATGAAGGCGGACCACCTCTTTGATGAAGATGTCAGCTGTTTCAGCTGCTGTGGGGGTACCCTTCATGGGCATGAAGTGAGCCATCTTCATGAGGCGGTCTACCACCACAAGGATGGTACTGAAGCCCGCCGATGGAGGCAACTCAACCATATAGTCCATCGAGATCTGGGACCAAGGTCGCTCCGGGATGGGTAATGGAGTCAGCAGACCCCAAGCTTTAGACCTCTCAGTCTTACTCTTGGCACAGACAGGGCAGGCGCTCACATAGTCCTTACAGTCCTCGTTCAGGTGGGGCCACCAGAATGAGCGGGAAAGCAGCTCTGCCGTCTTACGACCCCCGAAGCTAATTTGAGGTCGTGGCAGAGTTCAAGCACTGCTAGGCGCAGCTCCTGCGGGATGAAGAGTCGGTTGCCTGACCGCCACCACAGCCTGTCCTTTATGGTGAGCCCTTGATCTGGCAGCATGGTGCGACCGACTAAGGATCGTCTGATCCGGGTGAGGAAGTCCTCTTGTGTCAGCAGGAAGCTATTGGCAGGTAGGATGGTGTCTGGGAGAGAAGTATCTCCCAGATCATGGAACATTCTGG
>BLSH010115583.1:210242-222639 GCA_018402905.1 Glandirana rugosa
CCCTCTATGAAGAGAGGGTCTGTGGTAGGATGGACGGTTATCGAAGGACGACTGTGTTCTCCTGAAGGAGTGGGCCTAGTCTGCTAGGAATCAGCCAGCGTGGTACGACGGTCTAGTTCCCGAGTGGTATTTCCTGTCCGACACCACCGCCAGTCCGTTGGCTGAGAAGTAGGGCGTCCTCGACGCGGATCGTCACGAACTTGAGACGGTGCTGGAGTTTAATCGAAGCCCCCAGCATTCTGCCGTCTCGACGAAAGGGCGAGTAAGACCACCGGGGTGGACTTGCTCCCCGATGGAGGCAACTCCACTATATAGTCCATCGAGATCTGGGACCAAGGTCGCTCCGGGATGGGTAATGGAGTCAGCAGACCCCAAGCTTTAGACCTCTCAGTCTTACTCTTGGCACAGACAGGGCAGGCGCTCACATAGTCCTTACAGTCCTCGTTCAGGTGGGGCCACCAGAATGAGCGGGAAAGCAGCTCTGCCGTCTTACGACCCCCGAAGCTAATTTGAGGTCGTGGCAGAGTTCAAGCACTGCTAGGCGCAGCTCCTGCGGGATGAAGAGTCGGTTGCCTGACCGCCACCACAGCCTGTCCTTTATGGTGAGCCCTTGATCTGGCAGCATGGTGCGACCGACTAAGGATCGTCTGATCCGGGTGAGGAAGTCCTCTTGTGTCAGCAGGAAGCTATTGGCAGGTAGGATGGTGTCTGGGAGAGAAGTATCTCCCAGATCATGGAACATTCTGGACAGGGCGTCCGGCTTCACATTTTTAGACCCAGGCCTGTATGTGATGTGCATTTGGAACCTCGAGAAGAATAGTGCCCACCTTGTCTGGCGAGGTTTAAGCCTCCTAGCGGTCCGCAGGTACTTGAGGTTCTTGTGGTCTGTGAAGACCAGAACAGGGTGAGTCGCTCCTTCCAGGAGGTACCGCCATTCCTCCAGGGTGGACTTAATTGCCAGCAGCTCTCGGTCACCGATGTCGTAATTCCTTTCAGGGGGTGAAAGCTTTCGGGAGAAGAAGGCAATGGTATGGAGCGCGGCCTTTGGGCCTCGTCTCTGAGAGAGAACTGGTCCCACTGCTGTCTCTGATGCGTCCACCTCAAGGACATAAGGCAGAGCCGGGTCTGGGTGCTTAAGGATGGGAGCGGAGGTGAACAGTTCTTTAAGTTTTGTGACAGCCTCTTGAGCTTCAGGAGTCCAACGGAAACGCGAACCCTGTCTTGTAAGCTGGGCAATGGGTGCAATGACCGCCGAGAACCCCTTGATGAACTTTCTGCAGAAGTTTGCGAATCCTAGGAACCATTGGACACCCTTTTTGTCGACTGCCGCAGGCCAGTCCAGGATGGCTGAGACCTTCTGTGGGTCCATGGTTATTCCTGTGACCGAAATGTCAAAGCCGAGGAAGGAGATGCTGGTGCGTTCAAAAGCGCATTTCTCTGCCTTGGCATATAGGCCATGTTGTCGAAGGCCGGCAAGCACACATCTCGCGTGCCTGTGATGTTCTTCCAGGGAAGGGGAGAAGATTAAAATGTCACCAGGTGTTGGAACGTAGTTGGGGGCATTGCAAAGTCCAAACGGCATAACTAGGTATTCATAGTGACCAAACCTGGTTCGGAAGGCCGTCTTCCATTCATCCCCTTCCCATATGCGGGTGAGATTATATGCCCCGCGGAGGTCCAACTTTCTGAACACGGCTGCAGTTCCTAGCCTCTGGAAAAGTTCGGAGACCAAAGGGGGTACCTGTTCTTGATGGTGATCCTGTTAAGATCCCGGTAGTCTATACAGGGCCTGAGGGACCGGTCTTTCTTCTCCACAAAGAAGATTCCCGCACCGGTGGGTGAAGTAGATGGCCTGATGAACCCCATTTCCAGGTTCTCGTCAATATAGGCCTTGAGGGCCCCTAGCTCTACCTCAGACAAGGAGAAGATCCGATCGAAAGGGACCTCGGCTCCGGGCAGAAGGTCAATTGGACAGTCGTATGCGGTGGGAGGACATCAGCTCCTTTCTTACTGAATACATCCAGAAAGTCATGGTACGGTACAGGTACAGTAAGGTGGGTGTCCTGGTCGTGTTCAGTGTCCAGACAGAGTATGGGTGATGGGGTCTCAGAGGGTGATGGCAGGCAGTGCTGAAGGCAGTAGGAAGAACTGAACTGCACTTCCCCCGTGGCCCAGTCAATGTGGGGGTTGTGCATCCGGAGCCAAGGGAGACCCAAAATGACTGGAAATAGGGGGGATGCAATGGCGTCCAGCCGTAGAAATTCCAAGTGTCCCCCTTCCAACTTGGCAGGTATAGGGATGGTCTCCTGGGTAACGTGGCCGGATTTAATAGTGGTTCCATCGGCCAGCTAAATGACCATTGGATGGCCCTTGTGTCGAAGTGGGATCTGGTGGTTGCCTGCAAAAGTGACATCAACAAAGCAACTGCAAGCTCCTGAATCGATAATTGCCTGCACCCGGATATCCCCACTGGGAAGCTGTAGTGACAGAGAGATGACCAGATGAGCTTTGTTGCTTGGTAAATGCATCAGGTTTTTCTGGGTCAGAGTGGCCCGCTTGCCGGCCTTAACAGGGCAATTCTTCACCAGATGCCCCGGCCCTCCACAATAAAGGCAGAGGCTGAGGACCATGCATCTCTGTCGCTCTTCTGAGCTCAATGGTGGGTGGTGGAAACTGGTTTGCAAGGACTCGGACGGGTCTGGTGGAAAGGAGGGAGCGGCCGGACTGGAATCAGGACAGCTGGAATTTCTGGGCATCATCCCAGTAAGGCGTGCAGCCCCCGTGGACCTCTCAATCCTGCGTTCCCGCAGGCACCGATCGATCTGTATGGACAGATCGACCAGGGCGTCGAGGGTAGGGGGCACCCCAACGCGAGCCAGCTCATCCTTGAGCGGCTCTGAGAGAGCCAGCCTGAATTGATGACGGAGGGCCGCCTCGTTCCAGGCTTTGTCAGCACTCCAGTGCCGAAACTCGGAGACGTATTCCACCGCCGTGCGGCAGCCTTGCTGCAGGGCGTGAAGGGCTGCTTCCACCGTGGCCGCTACGTGGGGGTCTGCATAGAGCTGGGCCGTTGCTTGAAACAGCCGGTCCAAACTGGTGGTCTCTGGGGCTTTCTGCTCCAATAGGCGATGGGCCCATGCTTGTGGTTCCTCCAAGAGCAGTGAAATCACCAGCCCCACCTTAGTCGCCTCCACTGAAAAAGTCCAGGGTTGGAGAGTGAGATACAACTCACATGAGGTACGGAAGCTCCGGAACTTCCGGCGGTCCCCCGCAAACCGCTCTGGCAGAGGTACATCGGGCTCCATGGGCAGGGCCACAATGGTGCACGGAGGAGACTGATGGGAAACAGCTGGAACTGAGGTGGAGAGCTCCCGTATACTCCCTTCTAGATAGGTGTACCCCTCTTGGAGGGTCCTTATGGCATGAGTGAGGCCATCCAGGTGCACACTCAAATCATCCATGGGAGAGGTCCCCTGCGCAGACTCGGGCATGGCTGTCCGTTACTGTCACATACCTGGTGGTCAAGTCTGACTTGTGCAGGGGACAACCTCTCTTGCGGCCCTGGTTCAAGGACCCCTGGTAGTGGAGACAGGGAATCCTGGAGCACAGGGGGGCACAAGGGCTGGATACAGTCTCTGATGGCAGCTGAGAAGCCACTGGAGCTCGTGCAACAGAAGAGTAGTGGTACAGGCCGGGTTGTTAATAGGCTGGCGGGGAAGTACAGAAGGATCAGGCTGGCGGGTGGTCGAGTTCAGGTCGTAGACAGGCCGGAGGTCAGGGCAGGCAGATAGCAACAAAGTCCAAGGGGAGCCGGGGTCACAGGATACAGGAAGTCACTTAAAGTAGCTCACGGGTTACAAGGCACTGGAACGCTGTAGGACAGACAGCACTTGCTTCCTGGTGCTGTCCTACTTAAATGGCCGCTATTGGTGCCATTGGCGCGCGCACGCTTGCGTGAACGCGCACGGAGAGCCGGGAACGGCCAACAAGCTCATTATTTTATCATTGATGTAAGTGTTTTCATACCATTTTTTAAAATAAATCATGAAATGATTTTACATTATGGCGGGCATTCTTTCCATTTTATGATTTGGTGAATAATCCCTGGGACAAGAATATTGGATATCTGTGTGGTTCACCTCTACATGCTATCCATGTGAGCAACAGGATTGTACGAAGCCCTATGAAACAACCCTACAGTCTGCTGCCAAGTGGATAACTGCCATACAAGTAGTTCCTTTGCTGGGCACTTACCAGCTTCTGGTAAGCACATAACATATATGGTTGAGGATTTTCCACTGAATTTTTGAATGCTGGCACCAGTCACCTTTATTTTGTTTGGACATCTTTCACCATCACTAATTAAGTACTAGGACTCTGTTGATCTGTGTCTATATCCATTGGACACTTTTTGGTGTTATATGTGTCTGTTGCATGTATGGACATTTGAATATGAATATTAACATATGAATATGAATATGAAATATGCATGAAGTCACTTTAAATATGATGTCTTTATTAGAAATATACATATTATAATGTGTTTACTTTGTTTATATATATTGCATACAGGCACAATTCATTTTTTACGGGGTACCCTAACCTGGTAGAATTTATTTAGATAAGCGCTGCACTTTATATTCACATTTGAGGAACACTGCTCGGCAGATGGTACCCTTCCACGGGTTTTATCCACAACATATAATCTTCTGACCTCCCCGGCAGAACAATCAGCCCTGAACCATACATTCACCTCTGCTTAAATTCAACACATTCTTATGTTCACTTTAAATTCCTCCATCCGTACAAAAGTACAGGAGACCAACTACAAGCTCCTTACAAGATGGTACCTTACCCCCCATATATTACACAAATGCTACCCAGATACGTCCGCACTTTGCTGGAGATGCCAGGGGGACAGAGGAACGCTACTGCACATATTTTGGCCCTGTCCAAAGCTATCTCACTTTTGGTCCACAGTTAGAACGACCATTCAGAAGTTCACGGAATACACTGTTCCGGATGATCCGGCCTTTTTTTTATTACATGTCTCCACCATCTTGGCTAAATTATACAAAAGGTCTGTTGTGCGTCACCTATTGAATGCTGCAAAATCGTGTATCCCACTTCACTGGAAGCAGCAGTCCCCACCTACTGTGGCAGGTTGGTTCCGGAAGGTAGAGGATATCAATAGAATGGAAGATCTAGTTCTTAACACACGACACCAACGGAAAAAATATTCCAAGACGTGGGCACTGTGGAATCGATTCATTCTCTCCCCAGAGGGAGCTGCCCTTTTGGTGTCCTGATAGTGCTGATACAACTGCATGTTCTGTCCTCTATGGATGTCCTGCGTCAACCAGGGTCCAATCCTGTCCCTACCCTGCCCCTTCGGCTCTTGTACCCTTCTCTTACCTCGCCTCTTTCCTCCGCCCCCCTTACTTCCCTTCTCTCTTGTTAAGTTTTTTTAAGAAAACGGAAAAAGGTGGAAGGCATCCCAGGCCCCTTTTTCTACTTAATCCTTCAGGCTGACAAATGTTCTGCCACTTGGTACTTACTTAAAAAACGTCTCCTAATTGCTACACAGCTTTAACACCTAATGTAAGCACACGTTCCTGTTCTCTTTTCTGTATGATGCTGTTCTTATGTCTGTATTTTCTGCCTGTATTGCACTGCCTTAGCCCATGTTGGGCGTTAATAAAAAACTATATCTGAAAAAAAAAAAAAAGAAAAAAGCAGAATCCCCTATGAGAAACAGCAATTTGCAATCTGCTTTTAATACCATATACACAGTATACAGTATATAGAAGATATACTGATTTAATCTACAAGCTCTTGGTGGAGCCAGCACTATAAAATAATGGCATTCAATTATTTGCTTTTGTTTTACAGCACAAAATCTTCTATGGACAGCGTAAAGCAGACACAATCTGACTCCAGTCTCAAGAATAAGACCTATCCACCACAGTCGGAGTTGGAGGTGGTGCCAGAAAACAGATACACGGTATGATGGGAAGGGGACTTTGCAATACATTTCATAAACACAAACCTTGCAAGTGTTCGTTTAGTTATAGGTAGAGCCTGGTGAACTGAGTTAGCCGCTGGCTTTTTATATGTCTCACTGCTCTACCTCATGCACACGGGGTTAAAAAAACGCTGCTTTTAGAGCCCCTCCACACTGGGGCGGGCAGGGCGTTAGTGGTAAAGTGCCACTAGTTTTACTGCTTTGGCGCCGCTATTTGGGTGGCAACGGGGCGCTTTTAACCCCTACAAAGGGGTTAAAAGCGCTGGCTCACTTCCGAAGCAGTTTTCAGCAGCTTCGGAAGCGCTGCCCATTCGTTTCAGTCCATTCATTTCAAGCACTCAAGCTTTCACACTGGGGTGGATTAGGAGGCAGTTTACAGGCGCTATTTTTAGTGCAAAAATGCCTGTAAATCACCTCAGTGTGAAAGGGGTCTTACAGGCATCCAGCATATTTTTATAAATGTATTCTAGTGACTAGTATGCATGAATATTGTAGCCAAAATTGTGAGTTTACTTTCAAACACTTCTAAACGCCATATGCCTGTAAACACGCATTAATGCAAGTGAAAAACAGAAAATTAGAGATATTTTTTTTCTGGCAGCATTTTGGAACGTTTAATTCTTACATGAATGTGCATAATGCTTAACTGTAAGATCTCCCTGTAATAATTCTGGATGCTGTGTTTGCAGGTGGGTGTTTCCACCTACCTACAGTATCTCACAAAAGTGAGTACAACCCTCACATTTTTTTAAATATTTTATTCTATCTTTTCATGTGACAACACTAAAGAAATTATACTTTGCTACAATATAAAGTAGTTAGTGTACAGCTTGTATAACATTGTAACTTTTCTGTCCCCTCAAAATAACTCAACACTCACTCACGCCGTTAATGTCTAAACCGCTGGCAACAAAAGTGAGTACACCTCTAATTAAAAATGTCCAAATTAGGCCCAAAGCAAGGCCGCAATCAGGGGGGTACAAGCAGTACTGTTGTCAGGGGCCCCAGTGCCTCAAGGGGCCTTTACAACAAAGACTTTAGCAGTCTTTAATATTTGAGTCTATGGGAGGGGGACACCGTTCTCCCGATAACTGATAAAAATAACAAACTTGGGTCACATAAAGAGGGCCCCCTGGGCAACAACTGGTCCAAGCATGGGACCTTCAGCACCTATGGTTCGGCCATACTGGGTCCCCAAAGTGACCAGTCATTGACCTGCAATTGTCGGGTAAATTTCAGACTTAACATTGGAGTCTATGGGAGGGGGCACCCGGTTTGGGGACACCGTTCTCCCGAACCATAGGCGATAAAAATACCAAACTTGGGTCACATGGAGCGGGCCCCCTGGGCCACAAAATATTTACAAAAATGTGAGGGGTGTACTCACTTTTGTGAGATACTGTATATTATGTTCCCCAAAATGCTATTGAATTAAAAATCCAGCAGGAAAAAGGGGAACCCCTCATAATGGGCAGAGCAGGTGTACAGAACAATAGAATTATAGATAGAAGAGACTGTCAAGTGACAGCACAGCTGCCAGGAAATTGCTAGGGTGTATTTGTACTTACTAATGGGCTGCCACTATGTTTAAATGACAAGTACTCTTTCATAATGTTATCCAATAGAGTAAATTATGTTTGTATTAAAGAAAAAAATGTGCATTTTTCTTTGCAGAAATTTCTTTTAAGCCAGGATTCCAGCGAGTTCACAAACATTGCTGCACTGTTCAGCAAGACAGCCTCGGGTCATACAGTGAAAAAAGTTTGGAGGGTTGAGAATGCCAACCTCTGGATGCTCTATAATAGGTACGTTGCCTTTTATTACTAAAACAGCGCTCAGGGCTTCTCTGTAATATAAAATGACCTTAAATATATTCATGTATTACACCATATCACTGTACAAATGTAAAATATATACATGTATTACACAGTATCACTATATGACTGTGAATATATATCCACGCAATACACAGTATCACAGCATAACTGCTGAGTATATTCATGTGTTACACATGTTCACTACTGTATATGACTGCAGAATACAGTGTATTCATGTATTACACAATATCACTATGTGGCTGTGAAATATAAGAACAAAGCTTGCAACAGGCACAGGTCTCACAGGCTTTAATATAGGAACACACGTCCTTGCAGGTGGTAGGGCTATCAAAGGTTGACAAAAAGCAGAGAAAATGTCTTGGCAAAACCTGGGTGTCTCTCCATCTTGTCAACCTTAAGTGCTTTTGATAGGACATTGAGTCTGAGGTGAAGTGGAACAAATAACTTACCTGAAGTAAGTAGCTTGGGGCATCAAACTCCAAAAGAGTAGAGTAGATCTAAGCAAGAGGCAAAATGCTGTGTATTTCAATGGAACAAGGTTCGAAGCTGCAAGATAGTTTTTGGAGCATGCGCAGATGAAGAATAGGGACCAACAGGCCTGTTGGGATTTAAGGTGTTTGACTGTCTTGATGCACTCTAAATTTTTGTGATCAGTATATACCAGAAATACCAGATATACCAGAAATGGATAGCGAGCCCCCCTTCCTGTCACCACTCCCCCAAAGCCCACTTGATGGTTAAACAGCCAACAGTGTCATAGTTGGTATTCCGCACTAGAAAATTTATGGGAAAAATAGGCACATGCAGCAAATTAGAGGATGAAGAGAGGATTGTGCCAACACCAAAATCCATCGTGTCAACCTCCACGAAGAGTGGTAGGGAAGGATCAGGGTGGGTCAAAACAAGTGCAAACATAAAAATTTACTTTTTGAAAAGGCAGAGATAGCCTCTGAAGGCCAAAGCACCCTTTTTGGTTATAGCTGTAATAGGTGCCATGATGGTGAGGTTTTTAATTACTATACATTATTATTATTATACAGGATTTATATAGCACCAACAGTTTGCACAGCGCTTTAGAATAAAGAAGGGACACAGTACAATTACAAAACAGTTCAATACAGAAGGAATAGGCAGGCCCTGCTCATGGAGCTTACAATCTAAAGGGAGGGGGAGGTGGTACAAAAGGTAATGGCTGCAGGGAATGATCTGATAGAGGTGACTCAAGTACAGTTCTTAGGTGGAGGTGGGGTAGGCTTCCCTGAATAAGTGAGTTTTCAAGGATCTCCTAAAGGCGGACAGGGTGGGGGCTGACCTGACATTCTGAGGCAGGGAGTTCCAGAGGATGGGAGGGGCGCTGGAGAAGTCCTGTAGGCGAGCATGGGAGGAAGTAACAAGAGAGCTAGAGAGCAGGAGGTCCTGAGAGGAGCGGAGAGGACGATTAGGGCGATATCTGCAGATGAGATTGGTGGTGTAGCTGGGGGCAGTGTTGTGGATGGCCTTGTATGTTGTGGTTAGTATTTTGAATTTTATATGGTGGAGTAGGGGAAGCCAGTGAAGCGATTGGCAGAGCAGGGCAGCAGTCATGGATCGGTTAGTAAGGTGTATAAGTCTGGCAGCAGCATTCATGATAGACTGAAGGGGGGGATAGTCTTTGTAATGGTATGCCAGTGAGGAGGGCGTTGCAGTAATCAATGCGGGAAATAACCAAGGAGTGAATAAGTTGTTTTGTGGTGTTGTTAGTCAGGAAGGGGCGAATTCTGGAGATGTTACAGAGGTTAAGGCGGCAAGATTTAGGTAGTAATTGAATGTGAGGGCTGAAAGAGAGGTCGGAGTCTGGGATTACACGCAGCACCCTGGCATGTGTGGAAGGACCAATGGTTGTGCCGTTGATCTCAATGGTAAAGTCATGAGGAGGGGACCGAGGAGGAGGAAATATTACAAGCTCAGTTTTAGGAAAACTTGAGTTTGAGGAAGTGGAGTGACATCCACACCAATCTGTCATTCAGTAAGTTTGTGATGCGTGAGGAGATTGAGGTGCAGAGTTGAGGGGTCGAGAGATAGATCTGGGTGTCTTCAGCATAGAGGTGGTAATTGAAGCCATGGAAATTATCAGCTGGCCCAGGGAAGAGGTATTGAGGGAGAATAAAAGGGGCCCAAGGACAGAGCCTTGGGGTACCCCAACAGAAAGAGATAGAGGAGGAGAGGAGATGCTGTTGTATGTGACACTGGAGGTGTGCTGAGATAGGTAGGAGGAGAACCAGGAAAGAGCAGAGTCACGGAGGCCAAGGGAGTGCAATTTATTGAGGAGGAGTGGGTGGACAGCTGTGTCAAAGGCAGCAGAAAGGTCTAAGAGTATGAGTATGGAGTACTGGCCATTGGTTTTAGCAGTTAGTATGTCGTTGGTGAGTTTTAGTAGGGCAGTTTCAGTTGAATGTTGTAGGAGGAAGCCGGATTGTAGGGCATCAAGGAGGTTGTTGTCAGTGAGGTAGCAACTCATACGGTTGTGGACAAGGCGTTCAAGAAGCTTGGAGGCAAACGGGAGCAGGGAAATGGGTATTAAGTTATTCAAACAGGTGGGGTGCAGTGAGGGTTTTTTGGGGGTATGGGGGTAACCAGCGCATGTTTGAGTGGAGAGGGAAAGGTGCATGAAGAGAGGGAGAGGTTGAAGATGTGGGTTCGAGAGTTTAGGACAGAGCAGGAGGGTGGTCATAGTAGTTGTGAGGGGACAGGTGGTGGGGTGGACTGTGGAAAGGAGTTTGGCAATTTCCTCAGAGCTAACAGGATTGAAGGAGGAAAGTGTTGGGTGGGGTGTTGGACTTGGTGTGTTGGTTGGTGGAGGAAGCTGGACACAGGATATCAACACGAATTGCGTCAATTTTGTTTTTGAAGGGATTGGCAATCTCCTGGGAAGTGAGCAAGTTGATGGGTGGAGGCAGTGAGGGGTGGAGTAAGGAATTAAGGGTAGAGAAGAGTTGATGAGGCTTGGATGAGAAGGATTTGATGAGAGTGGTGTAGTAGATTTGTTTAGCGGAGTGGAGGCAGGAGCTGTATTTGAGAAGGGCAGATTTGTAGAGGGTGAAGTCTTGTAGGGATTTTGTTTTACGCCACATTTGCTCAAGAGCACGGCTGCGTTTCTAGAGACTTCTGGTGTCACCTGTTTGCCAGGGTTGTAGCAGACGAGGCCTGGTTCTGCGTGCAGAGCTGGGGGCAAGTTAATAAACTTCCTATTGAAGTTAGCAAAGTCCAATAAACATTGGACAGCTTTCAGCAGCTTAGGCTAGGTTCATTAGGTTATCAATGTATGGGCTTCCTAAGTGCAAAGGCAAGCCATAGACAGTTTAAATCTCAGCTGGTTCAGCAGGAAGTGGGCAGGCTGAATGTACCAAGTTGTTTGATCGACTTGGTTACAACCAGCCTGCTGGAGACTCTAATGATTATCGCTAGCGGTCGCTATAGCCGCTAGTGATAATCACTGTTTGTTAGGAGAATACAATGGCTAGGCAGGAGAGATTCCCCTGTCAGCACTGACTGTGTTGATGGGGGAAACATGTGAATTTCTTTCCTGCAATCTGTGGTTGCAGGAAAAAAATTCCTACCATCTATGGCCTGCTTGAATAGAACAGTATGTGAATGTCTTGGAAGAACAGGAGGGGGAGGGAGACAGAGGGGGAGAGAAGTGACAGTTCATTCATTACAATTCACTGCACACCCACCCATAGGTCAAGGCTGAAAGCAGGCATTATGGACACAGTCAGGAAACTGCAGCTGAGGATTTTCATACTTCCCGCCCGTCCACACGTCCTCTCTGTTTCAGGCACAGCCCTACGGATAGCAGAGTGGGCGGGACGGATATACACAGTAGGAACAGGGGAGGGAGGAGGAGCTGTATTCCCTTCTGATCTCCCGTGAGGGGGGCTGGTGTGATCGCTGGGCTGTGTAAGAGTGTCACAGACACTCGGCTCAGCTGCAGTCAGCAGACACCAGGCTCACACTTTATAGGCTGGTCCTTCTCCTGTCCTACGGACGGACGGGAGAAATCAGACTGTCTCTCACTGAGATCATGGGAGGCTTGTCCCCCCCCCCCCCCACAGTGGGGGAACTCACTCTGAGCTCTCCTCCCTCCCAATAAGGATGCAGCCAGGGGGAGGGACTCAGAGGGAGCAGATCGGGCAGCCGCGTGGCTGTGCTAGCTTCCGTCACCATCACATCATGCAGAGTGTAAGCAAGGGGGGGGATCCCCCCCGTAGGAGTGACAGGGGACCCTCTCCTTCAGGAGAGCCTATGTTATTCTGGCAGCGGCCAAGATGTGGCGCCGCGGGGCATGAACCCGCTACAACAAAAGGCATTTTGTTTGGGGGGCAAATGGGGGGCACAGCATAATGTTGGGTGGGGTCAGGGCCCCCTCTGGCCCCACCCTAGTGACGCCTCTGATCACTAAACCCTGCATAACAAGGTGGGAGGGCAGAGACAAATAAATTGGTCAGGAGCTTATAATGTATCAGGCAGTTCTGGGAGCAAATCCAGGACCAGGATA
>BLSH010115583.1:222649-235258 GCA_018402905.1 Glandirana rugosa
TACATGGGAGGCTTGTCCCCCCCCCCCCCACAGTGGGGGAACTCACTCTGAGCTCTCCTCCCTCCCAATAAGGATGCAGCCAGGGGGAGGGACTCAGAGGGAGCAGATCGGGCAGCCGCGTGGCTGTGCTAGCTTCCGTCACCATCACATCATGCAGAGTGTAAGCAAGGGGGGGGATCCCCCCCGTAGGAGTGACAGGGGACCCTCTCCTTCAGGAGAGCCTATGTTATTCTGGCAGCGGCCAAGATGTGGCGCCGCGGGGCATGAACCCGCTACAACAAAAGGCATTTTGTTTGGGGGGCAAATGGGGGGCACAGCATAATGTTGGGTGGGGTCAGGGCCCCCTCTGGCCCCACCCTAGTGACGCCTCTGATCACTAAACCCTGCATAACAAGGTGGGAGGGCAGAGACAAATAAATTGGTCAGGAGCTTATAATGTATCAGGCAGTTCTGGGAGCAAATCCAGGACCAGGATACTGTATAACCGGAGGCCCAATCTATGTTTGAGTTATGTAGCCGAAGCCAAGAATAACCTAGGATAAGGGGGATAAGCAGTTATTTGGATAGGAGAAGGGGGACTCACATACTGTAGTCAATATAGTGTACAACATAAATACAGGGTGGGCCATTTATATGGATACACCTTAATAAAATGGGAATGGTTGGTGATATTAACTTTCTGTTTGTGGCACATTAGTATATGTGAGGGGGGCACATTAGTATATTTGAGGGGGGAAGATACGAGATGTGCAGCACCTAAAACTACAGATACTGGAAGCTTGTGCTAGCATTTCTCCTGCGGTGTTGCTATCAGTGTGTGAAGACTGGGAGAAGAGGGTTGCATTGACAATCCAACACAATGGGCAGCACATTGAACACATTTTATAAGTGGTCAGAAACTTGTAAATAACTCATGAAAGAATAAAGTTATGTTAGAACCAAGCACACCATTGTTTTTCTTGTGAAATTCCCAATAAGTTTGATGTGTCACATGGCGCTCTTCCTATTGAAAAACAAAAGTTGGATTCAAAATGGCCAACTTCAAAATGGCCGCCATGGTCACCGCCCATCTTGAAAAGTTTCCCCCCTCACATATATAATGTGCCACAAACAGGAAGTTAATATCACCAACCATTCCCATTTTATTAAGGTGTATCCATATAAATGGCCTACCCTGTATATTCATTATTTACTGTTTTCAGTGTAAACCTTTTAGAAATCATTAGCAGTGACTAAAAACGCTGCAGGTGAAAATTTTAAAAACAAAACTTTATTAATTTTAGATGACTTATTGAACATGTTTTTGTGTCTCAGGCAAAAAGATCAGATGAAGAAGAATAAGTTGACCAACACTGTAGATGAGCGCCAGCTGTTCCACGGCACAAACCCTGCTGACATTGATGCCATCTGTAGCCAGAACTTTGATCAGAATATCATTGGCACTAACGGCATTGCGTACGGACTCGGTCAGTCCTAAGGAGAAATGTTGTGTTTAGTAATTCCAGTAGCTCCTTAATATACAGTATAAAAGATATGCAACAACCTGATATAGTGTAAATTATCCAGCCCTCACACTAATTGCTGGTAGATCTATTGGAGATTGTATTGTGTGTGATCAGCTTTACAGTCATTGAGATGCACTGAGATCTAGAAGACCTAAAAAATCCAGTATTCTTTTTCTACCTGCTCTGAACTGCTTGGTCTGAGCCGTACAAAAATACAGATTCTTAATACAGCTTCCCTGTAAAATCCTTTTCTTGGTGTACATCACGGGACACAGAGCGTTAATTCATTACTGCTGGGTTATATGCTTCCTTCAGGTGAATGGACACTGGCAACCAATAGACAGAAAAATTCCCCCTGTATAACCCCTCCCACTCTGGGATCACCTCCATTTTTTGAAGCAAGTAATAAGAATCCCAGAAAAAAGAGGGGAGGGATTTCGGTGTCCCGTGATGTACTCCAAGAAAAGGATTTTACAGGTAAGCTGTATTAAAAATCTGGATTTCTTTATCGTACATCACGGGACACAGAGTCTTAATTCATTACTGCTGGGATGTCCCAAAGCAATATCCCTTGAGGGGAGGGGACTCAGTAATCCTCAGTCCACTCTTCACAAAGGACCTAGACTGCTGCCTGCAGCACACTGCGTCCGAATGCAGTATCATCCTGGGCTCTAATATCCACCTGGTAGAACCTGGTGAATGTATGAACCGAAGACCAAGTAGCAGCCTTGCAAATCTGGGCCATAGACACCTGCTGATGCATTGCCCATGACATACTCATCCTTCTGGTGGAATGGGCTTTCAAACAAAAAGGTGTAACATTACCCTTTAGCCCATATGCCTGGCTAATGACCTGGCGAATCTACCTAGCAATGGTTGAGCTAGTTGCTGCCTGACCCTTTATAGGGCCTTCCGGCAGAAGAAAAAAGGAGTCAGTCTTCCTAATAGGAGCTGACATTTTTAAATAAACTTTAACTGCCCTAACTACATCAAGTGTGTGTAGTGATTTTTCCTCAGGAGTCACTGGACTTGGAAAAAAGGAGGGCAAAAGAATATCCTGGTTCAGGTGAAACCTGGAAACTACTTTTGGCAAAAAAACCTGCAGAGGCTGCATGACTACCTTATCGTGGTGTAAAACCAAGAATGGCTCCTTACAAGACAGGGCGGCCAACTCAGACACTCGTCTTACTGAAGTCATAGCGAACAAAAAAACCAACTTCCTCAATAAGAGGACTAAAGGAATCTGCCTAATTAGCTCAAAGGGCCGCTTGGGTAGTGCAGACAGCACCAGATTCAGATCCCAAGGGGGTAAGGGTGGCATCACTGGAGGAACCAGCCGTATAGCCCCCTTAATAAATGTTCACACCAAGGAGTGCAATGCAATCGGTCTTTGAAAAAACACTGACAATATCTGACCCTTAATTGTTCCTAAGGACAGATTCAGGCTTACTCCTAATTGTAGGAACTCTAGAATCCTTCCAATAGAATACTTGCGAGGATGCCATTTCTTGGAGAAAGCAGAGGGTGGACAGGAAACGCCTGGGAAGTTTGCTTAGGCTGTAATGATCCCACAACAGAGCATGAGGCTTCAAACACCTCAACAAGGGGTAACTTAAAGCTGGACCTTACAAGCTCAATCAAGGCCTGCACCAACAGCTTTTCTGATTTAGAGGCTGAAAATGGTTCCTCTGAATCCGACTCCTAGGAAGAAGAGTCGCCAGTCTGACCTTCATCCGGGTCACCCCTTGGTACCTCATCCGCATGCCCAACCCAATCGAGACCCATGTCAGGGGTACCTCCTTGGGGATGGGTGTCTCCGTGTTCGGCTATGTTCCCACTAGGACCAAAGCCCGAAGAAAAGGACCTCTCCCTCTTCTTACCTTGACGCAATCATACTAGCTATTTTGCTCTCAAGACCCCCTGAAGCTGCAGCCAAATCCTCCTTAGTGACATAGGCTGGAGCAGATGCATTAGAGGTAGCCACAATGCCTGAACAGCGAAAAGTTGCTCCAGGTCTTTCAGGGGAGGCAATATAGGCAACAAACCCAGGCTCCTCTACCGCAGGTGGTGGTTCACTGGCTCCCTTAGATCCCACCCCCCATCCTTCTTTCTGGAAGACATTTGCAAAACCCAGAAAAAAGGACACTTTACCCTTAAGAAGAGTTCTGTAAATATACAAAGAAAACCTTGTGAGCTGCTATGATTCCCTAATCAGCAGCCAGCACTACTCACAACTCTCTGTGTGAAATGACTACAAAACAACAAATAATAGTGCAGCGCTTCCTAGCCCCAACTTAACTAATCATCCAGAAAAAGTGCAAATGCATACATTGTGCAAACTATGCAATGCCAGTAACCAATGAGATAAACTCTGGTAAAGGTGCCTACAGTGCTATAAAATGAATCCAATATATAATTGATCCTTCAAGTATATAAAAATAAAAAGTAAAAAATATAAAAAATAGACGTAAAAATTTAATTCATATACAGTTCACAGCTAAACGATAACCTTCATGCCTCAGACCTTCCTCATATAGAACTCTCCCACACTTCCGCTGTGCAGCTGATCGCTTCCTTACTCTCCACAAATGGCATACATAGAAGAAATAGAACCGAACATAGTTCTTCGAGGCGTGACGAAACCGGTAGGAGGAGTTAGGCAGGGTTGATGGACGCAACAGGATACACTGATTACACAGCCTGACAGAGGGGAACTGTGTGTACGAGTGTACCGCCGGTCTTCAGGGAGCTGCAGATCCTGGGATAGGTGATATACCGAAGCACATTTTTTTTACAGGCGTGTTTTGATTTTATTGCATGTGAGTGTACATTTGGCTCATGATTTTATATAAAAGTGTCTTAAAACTGGTAAGCACTATGTTTGGTTCTATTACTTCTATGTATGCCATTTGTGGAGAGTAAGGAAGCGATCAGCTGCAAAGCTGAAGCGTGGGAGAGTTCTATATGAGGAAGGTCTGAGGCATGACGTTTATCATTTAGCCGGATCTGAGAGAATAGTATACAAAAGGCGTTTACCTTACGCCCATAAGGTGAGGGCACATCTGGTGGTGGTACATCACAGCATGGAGTGATGGTGGTGGAGTGAGGAATTTAAAACAGTCGTCACTTTAGAAGCACTTATTTAGCACTGTGGACGTTTTCTGCAAGCACATGGAGTATATACGAACTTTGTGAACTGTATATGAATTTAATTTTTATGTCTATTATTATATTTTTTACTATTTGTTTTTATATACTTGATGGATCAATTATATATTGGATTCATTTTCTAGCACTGTAGCCACCTTTATCAGAGTTTAACTCATTGGTTACTGTCATTGTATAGTTTGCACAATGTATGCATTTGCACTTTTTCTGGATGATTAGTTAAGTGGGGGCTAGAAAGCACTGCACTATTATTTGTGAACAGCTCAGCTTAACAGTCTCTCTCTTGCCTCCCTTAGCTGCAATCACTGTGTCCCTTTGCAGCCCAGAAGCCGGTGCTGCCGACCAGCCCTTTTAAAATTTCTGGCTTCCTCTTCCTGCTTTCCAATGTCACACTTTTTTTCAAGGCAGTGAGCTTATGCAGAACAGTGCCCTCTGGTGTCTGTGGCACTGCAGGCAGAAGCCAGGAACTCTTTTTTACCTCTTTTTTTTTTAAAGAGAGGAGAAAGTACTCACCATTCCCGCCGCAGGCTCCCTAATCTTAGGAGCCAGCCTTCACCCATCACGACGGGCCTTGTCGTTTAGGACCTTCAGGGACCGGGTCCCTTTTAAAATGCGGGCCACTCCCTTGGACCTGTATAACATCCTTATGGAATCTTCCTTGGGCAGATAGACCAGGATTTTCCAACAACTAAGGGTCCAGTGACTCAACACATTACAGGCAAAACCTCGTCCGACCGAGGCTCGGGTACCATCCTTTTAGCTTTCTGCCATTTGAATGGATCCAATAAAACATCCACTTTCTGGGATGTCAAGAAATTTTTGAAGAGCTCTCACAGCCACAACCATCACCTTCAGAAACTGGTGAAAAAATATATATATTTATATAGAGGGAACATCCTGTCTATTGGTTGCCAGTGTCCAGTCACCTGAAAGTAGCCTATAACCCAGCAGTAATGAATTAGCACTCTGTGTCCCATAATGTACGATAAAGAAATATATGATATCCAGATTCCATTCCACCCAACCCCATCATAAATGGGCTATGATTGCAGCCAATAGATAAGGAGTCTCCAAACTTTCTAAACAAACGGCCAGTGTACTGTCCTTCAGACTTTAGAGGGGGATGGGCTGTCACCAGTGGCTGAAGAAAATGCCTTGGCGGCAGTGGGAGTAAACAATGCCCTGTCATTGATATTAGGGGGAGTAATAGTGCCCCATCATTGGTAGCAGTGCTAAGAATGGTGCCCCATCATTGATGTCAGTGGAAGGAATAGTGCCCCATCATTGGTGTCAGTGGAAGGAATAGTGCCCCATAATTGGTATTAATGGGAGGGATAGTGCCCCATCATAGGTGTCAGCGAAAAGACTAGTACACCATTGTCGGTGTCAGTGGCAAGAATTAATGCTCCAGTGTTGCTGACAGTGGGGAGGGAATAATGCCTCAAGGACCAGATAAAAGCAAGTAAAGGGCCGCATCCGGCCCCTGGGCCACAGTTTGAAGACCACTGCCCTAGATGATGCAATCCATGTATGATCAGCTGTAGACTGCCGAGGTGCTGAAATTAAATATATTTCAAATAACTCCCAGGGATATGCAATGAGATGTACTGAAAAAACAATTACCGTATATACACTCGAGTATAAGCCGAGTTTTTCAGCACATTTTGTGTGCTGAAAAAGACCCCCCTCGGCTTATACTCGAGTCAGTGTCTGTGGGTAATGAGTAGATTCACATTACACAGAGCGCGCTGCTTCTATGAGCCGTTCTGTGCATGAAACCGTGACCTAATTACATTGGAATGCAGAGAATGCTGAGAGAGGTGTCAGATTTTTAACTTGATGTCGGGGAGATGGGCGGGATGTGTGGGTGTTAGCTGTTCAGTCCTGCCCACCTCCGATCTCAGTGAAGATCTGCAGCTCTCTCTCTCTCTGCATTCTCAGCATTCCAATGTAATTAGGTCATAGCTTCATGCACAGAATGGCTCTTAGAAGCAGCGTGCTCTGTAGATTGTAAATCTACCTTACTCATCTCTTCTGTGTTCTGGCTGCAATCTCTGTGTAATGGCTGAGTCCCTGTGTCCTGGCTAAAATCCCTGTGTCCTGGCTAAAATCCCTGTGTCCTGGCTACAATCCCTGTGTCCTGGCTACAATCCCTGTGTCCTGGCTACAATCCCTGTGTCCTGGTTAAAATCCCTGTGTCCTGGCTACAATCCCTGTGTTCTGGCTCCCTGTCCCTGTGTTCTGGCTGCTGCATTTCCAACCCTAGGCTTATACTCGGGTCAATAACTTTTCCCAGTTTTTTGTGGTAAAATTAGGTGCCTCAGCTTATATTCGAGACGGCTTATACTCGAGTATATACGGTATTTATATTGTTAGCTTTGCCAAAGAAACATATTAACATATTTATACAAATCTTAGTAGGTACAAATAATTGTACTACAATATTTTTGTACATTATCTCAGCACGGTCATGAAAATATATGTTTGTGAATTTGGCTATAGTCAGAGTACTCCGTTAAAGTGTCACTCCAATAAAGTGGTAGCTTCCATTTTTTATTTGTCCCAATGTCCAGCCAATCATGTAGTTTTCTCATGTTGTTCTGCAGTGATGTCACGGGTCAGGGTTAGTGAATTGACTGTTTAACTTCCAGTGACTATGTACATAAGTTAGTGTGTATTGTACTGTAAGTACGTAAACTGTATTTCTGGGCAAACCTTCATCCTGCAGAGGGCTGAATTCAAAGACACCCCAAAAATCAAAGTGAAAAAATGATGCAGCAGGCTAGTCCATTTTGTTGAAATTTCATTGCAGCAACTCAAAATGGTACTCAGTAGTTTGTATGGCACCCACGTGCTTGTATGCATGCCTGACAACATCGGAGCATGCTCCTAATGAGATGATGGATGGTGTCCTGGGGTATTTCCTCCCAGATCTGGACCAGGGCATCACTGAGCTCCTGAACAGACTGAGGTGCAACCTGTTAGCCAAGGATGGACTGAAACATAATGTCCCAGAGGTGTTCTATTGAAATTTAGGTTAGACGAGGGCGGGGGCAATTCAATGGTATTAATTCCTTCATCTTCCAGGAACTGGCTGAATACTCTCGCCACATGAGATGCATTGTCGTGCACCAGGAGCAACTCAGGACCCACTGCACCAGCGTAGGGTTTGATAATGGGTCCAATGATTTCATCCCGATACCTAATGGCAGCCAGGGTGCCATTGTCTAGCCTGTAGAGGTCTGTGCGCCCCTCCATGGATATGCCTCCCCAAATCATCACTGACCCACCACCAAACCAGTCGTGCTGAAAGATGTTACAGGCAGCATAACATTCTCCACGGCTTCTCTAGACCCTTTCACATCTGTCACATCTGCTCAGGGTGAACCTGCTCTCATCTGTGAAAAGCACAGAGCGCCAGTGGCGGACCTGCCAATTCTGGTGTTCAATGGCAAATGCCAATTGAGCTCCACGGTACCGGGCAGTGAACACAGAGCCCACTGGAGGATATCTGGCCCTCAGACCACCCTTATGATGTCTGTTTTTTATTGTTTGGTCAGAGACATTTACACCATTGGCCTGCTGGAGGTATTTTTTTAGGGCTCTGGCAGTAATCATCCTGTTCCTCCTTGCACAAAGGAGCAGATACCGGTCCTGTTGATGGGTTAAGTACCTTCTACGGCCCTGTCCAGCTCTCCTAGATTAACTGCCTGTCTCCTGGAGTCTCCTCCATGCTCTTGAGACTGAACTGGGAGAGGGAGCAAACCTTCTGGCAATGGCACGTATTGATGGGCCATCCTGGAGGAGTTTGACTGCCTGTGCAACCTCTATAGGGTCCAGTTATCGCCTCCAGTAGTGACATTGACCATAGCCAAATGCAAAACTAGTGAAAAACTATCAGAAAAGATGAGTAGGGAAAAAAATGGAAGTGCCCTCCACCTGTAAAACCATTCCTGTTTTGGAGATCGTCTCATTGTTGCCCATCTAGTGCACCTGTTAATTTCATTAACAGCAAAGCAGCTGAAACTGAATAACAACCCCCTCTGCTATTTAAATGACCAGATCAATATCCCAGGAGTTTAATTGACTTGATGCTATACTCTGATTAAAAAGTGTTCCTTTCATTTTTTTGAGAGGTGTATATATATATATTTAGAAACTATACATGACAAGTTGTTAAAACATAAGATTATGAACACTATAGTGGTCCCAAGTTTTTAAAAAATAAAGTGTAAACAAGTTCAGAATTAATGAAGATAATTTTATCTTGCACTGGGTTTTTTTTTACTAAAGCTGGACAGTGCAAAATCAGACTCACTTCTGCATAGAATCCAATCAACTTCCAGGTTTTATTGCCAAAGCTTAATTGAACAAGCTGAGGTTAGAAGCTGATTGGCTACCATGCACAGCTGCATCAGATTCTGAGTGCACCAGTTTTAGTAAATCTCCACACAGAGTCAAGCATAACTTGTAAACTTTCTCCCAACAGGAAGTTACTTTGCCAGGGATGCGTCATACTCCCACAAATACTCCCCACCCACCTCTACAGGGACGCGGACAATGTTTATGGCTTACGTGCTTGTGGGTGATTTTACAGAGGGGAATCCTACGCTGATACGCCCACCACAGAAATACGGAAGCAGTCAGAGATATGACTCCTGCGTAGACAACAAATACAATCCATCTATTTTTGTGGTGTTCGAAAAGGACCAGGTCTACCCGAAGTACATTCTGGAGTACGAGGAACGGAAGACACCATGCAAAGTTAACTGACAGGTGGCAAGGAAAATTCTAATATGTGGATGATAAGAGGACTTATTCATACAACACAGGGTGCAATGAAATGAGGACCAATTTTATCATTTGTTTTTCATTGCAAGCTTCATAGACTTTACACTAAATGAGTTTGGCCCCTTTTTACATCTCACACAGCACTAATCTATGTAATAATGGTGACTGGTGTAACTATGTAATATCTCATGCTGCCAGACAAGGGTAATACATCGAGGGAAAAATGTATTTGATCCACTGCTGATTTTATACGTTTGCCCACTGAGAAAGAAATGAGCAGTCTATAATTTTAATGGCAGGTTTTTTTTAACAGTGAGAAACAGAATAGCAAGAAAAATATCCAGAAAAACGCATTTCAAAAAAGTTATAAATTGATTTGTATTTTAACGAGTGAAATAAGTATTTGATCCCCTATCAAACAGCAAGATTTCTGGCTCCCAGGTGTCTTCTATACAAGTAACGAGCTGAAATTAGGAGCACTCTCTTAAAGGGAGTGCTTCTTATCTCAGCTTGTTACCTGTATAAAAGACACCTGTCCACAGAAGCAATCATTTAATTAGATTCCAATCAGTCCACCATGGCTAAGACCAAAGAGCTGCCCAAGGATGTCAGGTACAAGATTGTAGACCTACACAAGGCTGGAATGGGCTACAAGACCATTGCCAAGCAGTTTGGTGAGAGAGTGACAACAGTTGGTGCGATTATTTGCAAATGGAATAAACACAAAATAACTGTCAAACTCCCTCAGTCTGGGGCTCCATGCAAGATCTCACCTCGTGGGAATGGTGAGGAATCAGCCCAGAACTACACGGGAGAATCTTGACAATGATCTCAAGGCAGCTGGGACCATAGTCACCAAGAAAACAATTGGTAACACTACGCCATGAAGGACTGAAATCCCAAAGCACCCGCAAGGTCCACCTGCTCAAGAAAGCACATGTACAGGTCTGTCTGAAGTTTGCTAATGAACATTTAAATGATTCAGAGGAGAACTGGGTGAAAGTGTTGTGGTCAGATGAGACCAAAATCAAGCTCTTTGGCATCAGCTGAACTTGCCCTGTTTGGAGGAGGAGGAATGTTGCCTATGACCCCAAGAACACCATCCCCACCGTCAAACATGGAGGCTGAAACATTATGCTTTGGGGTGTTTTTCTAAGGGTACAGGACAACTTCCCTGCATCAAAGGGATGAAGGATGGGGCCATGTACCTTCAAATCTTGGATGAGAACCTCCTTCTCTCAGCCAGGGCATTGAAATGGGTCGTGGTTGGGTATTCCAGCATGACAATGACTCAAAACACACGGCCAAGGCAACAAAGAAGTGGCTCAAGAACAAGCACATTGAGGTCCTAGAGTGGCCTAGCCAGTCTCCAGACCTTAATTCCATAGAAAATATGTGGAGGGAGCTGAAGGTTTGAGTTACCAAACGTCATCCTCGAAACCTTATTGACTTGGAGAGGATCTGCAAAGAGGAGTGGGACAAAATTCCTCCTAAAATGTGTGCAAACCTGGTGGCCAACATCAAGAAACGTCTGACCTCTGTGATTGCCAACAAGGGTTTTGCCAACAAGTACTAAGTCATGTTTTGAGAAGGGGTCAAATATTTATTTCACTCATTATAATGCACATCAATTTATAACTTTTTTTAAATGTGTTTTTCTGGATATTTTTGTTGTTATTTTGTCTCTCACTGTTAAAATAAACCTACCATTAAAATTATAGACCGATCATTTCTTTGTCAGTGTGCAAACATACAAAATCAGAAGGGGATCAAATACTTTTTCCCTCGCTGTAACTGTGGGCTATCTGCACTGATGCAGGTCCAGGCTGCAGACGACGGTAACAAATGGGGCCCTTGTCATTAATTTATCTTATAGACCATTATAAAATTACAAAAATGTACTAGTATTGCAATATCCTAAATGTGTTTTTTCTTCACTTTGGAAAACTAACATATATTTCCTTTAAAGTACAGCTAAAGGCAAAACTTTTTATTCAGTTTTGGAAAGAGTGGAGATGGATTAGAAGCCCTTTCTGTTTATTTACTGTGTGTGCCCTTGTTAGGGAGATTCTCGCTCTCTAGTTGTCATTGAAAGTGAAAGTAAAAGAAAATCCCAAATTTTGGATTGTCCCCAGAAAAGTAAGTGGGGGGAAATCTTCCAATGGGGACACTAGTTCTGGTGACTTAGGGGGCCCCAAGGAATTCCCTTAATTTGCAGGGATTTCCTCCCACTTCCTGTTTGGCTATGGGACAGGAAGTAAAGGGAAATCTCCCCAATGGGACATATGGCGGAAAAAAATAATTGACAGGAGTTATAACCCTACCTTACTCTATCCAAAATTAAAACAAACGTTTTACCTATAGTTCTGCTTTAAGGAAGTCTAGAAAGCATTGTTAATATCCAAACTGCCCATACAAATTTGAAAAGCACTACAGATATTAGTATTTAAAATGGCTTTGTTGGATTTTTGAATGCTTATACTGCCAGGTACATTTACATAATCTGAAAAGAAATTTTCTTGATCAGTGTATTCTGACAGTGGTAGAGTAGGTATTCACTTTTCTTGCCAGTGGTTTAGACATTAATGGCTGTGTATTGAGTTATTTTGAGGGGACAGCAAATTTACACTGTTATACAAGCTGTACACTCACTACTTTACATTGTAGCAAAGTGTCATTTCTTCAGTGTTGTCACATGAAAAGATGTAATAAAATATTTACAAAAATGTGGGGGGTGTACTCACTTTTGTGAGATATGGTAAATTGTGATCAACTGCCGAAGGGAAGAGGTGTAGATAGAGAATAGAAAGGGTTCAAGGACTAAGCCCTGGGGGACCCCTATGAAAAGAGGAAAAGGGTAGAGTTGTTGGTGACCCCGAAGGAGCATTTAGGTAGGAAGTGAACCAGGAAAAAGCCTTAAAGACCAATAGAGTGGAGTTTTTTGAGGTGTGTTAGGTCAACTGTGTTGAAAGCAGCTGAATGATCTAATTGTAAGAGCACTGAGTAGCACCCATTGGTTTATCAGTTAGTAAGTCATGAGTGAGTTTTAGAAGGGCAGTTTCTGTGGAGTGTTGTGTTATCAGTGAGGTATCAGTTCAGATGATTGTAGACTTAAAGTGATTGCAGTGTCTCTTTTTTTTGTTTT
>BLSH010115583.1:240176-259085 GCA_018402905.1 Glandirana rugosa
GAGTTGGGACAGTGATATCTCCTCCAAGGATTTGAAAGGAGATTGTGGGTGGGGTGGTGAACGGGGACCTGGGGTAAGGTGGTAAGGGAGCATTGAGACCAGTAGGAAGACGAGGTAAAATACGAGAGGACGAATGTAAAAGTTAGAGAGAGAGAGATGACCGTAGAAGGGGAGAGGAGAATTTGTACATGACCAGTGGGACTATGAATTTTTCGTGACAGACCTGGGGTGGTCAGATTTGTTGACTTCTATATGGAGGAACGAGGGTAAATGTAAAAAAAAAAATATAAGTTGTTGAAATAACAGTGAATAGAGATACAAAGTCCTCCTATCATATAAAACACGCAGATATTCTATTGTATTATCCTACTCTGTGCCACTGCAGACAATTATTGCGTTTACCATGTGATGTAACCTACGATTATTGTACACAGTGCATTCGATGTAAATGTCTTAACTTTGACAATAAAGTTGTTGAATATAAAAAAAAAAATGTAAATGGGAGCAAGGAGGTATATCTTCAGTTGTTTAGACTGGTGGGGTCCAGACAGTGCTTTTTAAGTATCAGGGTGACCAGTACATGTTTAAGAGGAGAGGGGAAGATGCCAGTAGAGAGAGAGAGATTGAAAATGTAAGCAGGAGAGCATAAAATGGAGCAGAAGGATGACCAGAGTTACGAGGGAATGGTGGAATGGGGTCCAGGGGCAAGTGGTGGGGTGGGTGTTAGAGGAAAGTTTAGGAACCTCCTCTATAGTGACAGGGTTGAGAGCCCTTTCACACTGGGGCCGCGGGTCCGTTAGCGGTACAGTGCAGCTCGTTTCAGCGGTGCTTTACTGCTGTTAAAGCAGCGTTTTTAAGCTGCTAGCAGGGTGCTTTTAACCCCCAAGAAGGGATTAAGAAGGGGTTAAAAGCGCTCTTGTGTTGCTGCCTTTTCAGGTGCTTCGGAAGGGCTCCCCATGCATTCCAGTGGGCAGTGGCGGTTTGGGAGTGCTGCTTACAGCTTTCCCAAACTGCCCCAAAGATGCTGTTTGCATGACTTTTCCTAACGTCCTGCAAGCATACCGCCCCAGTGAAAGCACTCTGGCTTTCACACTCGGGAGGCCGTTTTCAGATGCTTTACAGGTGCTATTTCTAGTGCTAAAACACCTGATAACTGCCTTCAGTGTGAAAGGGGTCTTAAGGAGGAGATGGTGGTAGAGATGGTATGGTAAGAGAGGAGGGTAACTGGACAGTGGCAATCCCCTCATAAATTGCATATTGTCTTTGAAATGACTGGCAATGTCCTGGACAGTTAAGACATGCAGGGACCTAGTTTTAAAGAGGTTGTAACGCTAGAAGGTTTTTACCTTAACGCATTCTCTGCATTGTGGTAAAAAAAACCTTCTGTGTGCAGCTCCCCCCACCAGCCCCCCTTTTACTTAGCTGAGCTCGATCTCAATCCAGCAGTGTGCACAAGAGCAGCGACTTTCTTGGCTCTCTCTCTCCTCATAGGCTTTGAGACAGCAGCTATAGCCATTGGCTCCTGTTGCTGCCAATTACAGCCAGTGAAGAGACGGCAGGGGGCAGGGCAGAGCCAGGCTCACCGAGCCAATTGACACACAGAGCCCGGCTGGGAATTGAGTCTGCCCAAGTGCTATGGGGGGAGGGGGGGCACTCAGCAGAGAGAAGGAAGGGGCCAGCAGGGAAGCCTAAAAGGATTGGGGTTGCTCTGTGCAAAACCATTTCACAGAGCAGGTAAGACATATTTGTTTTTGTTTTGTTTTTGTTTTTTTAAATTGTAGGTTTACTATCACTTTAAGAGCAATGTCATTTGAAACTTGTGTCTTCTGTTTAACAGGGTTGTAACAACCAGGGACTAATTCTGCATCCAGTAAGGAAATGGTCAGGCATAGGTGTGCCTGTTGCATAGCCTATTACATTAGGGTGTGCACCCCATAGCACAAGCACACATGCCTTTCTCTGCAGCCTCAGCTGCATAGGGCAGTGAATGAATGGGAAGTGCTCTGTGCTGAGCGGCTTCCTGTTCATTCACAAACTGACGCATAGTAAACACAATTTACTATGCTTCAGTTATGAATGAACGCACTGAGCTAGTGTGTTCATTTAGAAAAGGAAGGGGCCAATAAATTACATATTGACTAGCCCTTTCTCCTACTCTCCATCCTGAAACATACCCTGGAGCATCCTGGGAAGGGAGGAGGGAAGCCAGCAGCACTGCAAGTGGGAGCGCAACATGGGGGGGAAGCCCGGGTAGTAGGGAGAACCGGCACCATACGTAGTGATTAGGGTGTGCCCTGGTACACCTGGCACACCCCCTGTGCACGCCTATATGGTCAGGGTAGGGACAGGGGTGAGATTTTGTTGTAGAGGTTGTCAGTAGCAGAATACAGAAGAGAAGGGGTGAAGTGGTAAAGGTTTTTATGGGTAGCTGTTTTGCCAGTTGAATTATTAGAAGTGTGAAGACATGGTAAACATGAAACTGATAATGTTCTGATCATGGAGAAAAAAAGGCGTTGGAGAGGTTACAGGGAGTGCAGAAATGGGAGAATACAAGGTCAAGTGTTTCTGTTAGAATGAGTAAGAATGTGTATATATTGTGTTAGGTCAAACAATGAGATAAGTTTGAGAAATTGAGAGGTAGCTAGGGTGTTAGCATTAACATGGATATTTAATCTACCCTATTGGGTTCTCTCTGTTTTATTTCATTCTAACTTTTTACGTTAAAGTGGAGGTCCCTTCAGCCCAGCAAAAATTAAAAGCCAGCAGCTACTCATACAGTAGCTGCTGACTTTTAATAGTTGGACACTTACCTGTCCTGGAGTCCAGTGAAGTCGGCACCGCAGCTGATGTTTCCATCAGCTGTCAGGTGCTGCCATCTCCATTGCAGGTAAGGGAACCTGGAAGTGTAGCCTTTTGCTTTCACCCCGAGCCCCTACTGCGCATGCCCGAGGCACCGCTGCGCTTTCTCACCGGCTCGACGGCAGGGGAAGGAGGAGGGTGCTGGGCTGCTGACGTAATTCGCCACGGCCTGGGCTCCCGAAAGTGGGGACACGCTACCTGTCAAAGACATGTACCCTCTCCGCCCATCCCCCCGAAAGGTGCCAAATGTGACACCTGAGCGGGGGGAGGAATCCGAGAATCAGAAGTTCCAAATGTGGGTAGAACTCCGCTTTAAGGCCTCTGCTGTGGGCTTCAGTCCTCACAAGATTCTATTTCAGGTGCTTTTATAGTTAACATATTGAAAGCTATGAGGAGCTCTCACTTTTTGGGACCCCCTGCTAGGTTCTGGCCATGACTAATGACCCTCAGACACAGTGGTGGCTGGTGAAATTTTAGGATGGGGGCGCCAGACCCCGCCCTTCTTTTTTGACCCCTCCCACTTCTCATAAGCCCCACCCGTTGTGTCAAGAGTATACATCCCAGCATCGCCAGATAGTTGTATGAAAATCAGTGCCTAACCCTTAATCCAATCTGATTGTCAATCAGATTGTGCAATGTGTGTAAAAATATATATATATATATATAAATATCTATGTGAGTGAAAAAAATGTATGCGTGCAACAATTTATAACAAAAGTGCACCTAGGGGGCTGCTGTACTCAGGAGATTCCTGCTATGAAACTGTTAAATGTAAATCAGCGCCTGACCCTGTGCTGGTTTTAAAGTGATTATACATCAAACATGTGTACAAAGAATAAAACATGCATCGGCTAGCACATTACAACTAGCAACTGGGGGCGACTGCACTCAGGTGAAAACTGCCATAATATGTTTAACAAAATTCAAACGCCAAACCCAGAGATTTCATAATAAAAAATGTATAGTCCATATATAAAGTGATGCGTGCTTCACATAAAGTGCAAATCGGTGCTCAAAAAACTTCAGGGTGCTGTCAAAGTGACACACACTGTTCAGTGACCCCCTTTGTGCCCGCACTCACCAGAAATTATGGACCCACTGCTTTTCAGTCAGTGGGTCAAAAGAAGCAAAATTCTGGTGGGGGCTTCAAATCCAGGACGTCGCTGCGATTCCAAATGTGTAGACCTTTCCACTGGCTTAATATCCAAAGGCACTCAAAGAATAAACATAAAAAAGACCATAGTGTATACTGTATATAGCAGGTATTTAATGCACAAAGAAGAATCCTACTTACAGAAAGGCACTAGGTCTTCAGCATATAAAATGTAAAAATCCCGTCAATGACAATGGATGGCAATAGTGGCGTGCGTTCCACTCCGTATTTTCAGAGACGGGGTTTTGGAGGCCCACCCAGAAGAGGAAGGGGAAACTGGAGGGGTCTAAACAACTACAACAGAAACCAAGAGTACACTTGGGAAGGAGACGAAATGAGACCGTGGCATCCGATGGGCCCCCAATACCCGGTCTTAGATTCAACAAACCAAAAAGAACCAGAGCGTGTAGAGGAGGGAATAGGAAAAAGAAAAAGGATGAATTAAAATCAGGCATTTTCAATCTGAGTAGTGCTGAATTCACAGAGGAAGAATATCATCTCCTCAATCTCGGATTGAAATATGCTCCTGATAAACACATTAACAAATTTGACTTGTATATCGACTTGTTGCCCCCAGTTGCTAGTTGTAATGTGCTAGCCGATGCATGTTTTATTCTTTGTACACATGTTTGATGTATAATCACTTTAAAACCAGCACAGGGTCAGGCGCTGATTTGCATTTAACAACAACATCGCCAGATAGTGTATACAGCATTGCCAGATATAGGGTATACAGCATCGCCAGATATAGGGCATACACCATCACCAGATAGTGCATATAACATCACAGATAGGGTATACAGCATCATCAGATAGGGTATATACAGCATCACCAGATAGGGTATATACAGCATCACCAGATCGGATATATACAGCATCCCCAGATAGGATATATACAGCATCACCAGATACGGTATATACAGCATCACCAGATAGGGTATATACAGCACGGTATACAGCACCAGATAGGGTATACGCAGCAAGGTATACAGCACCAGATTGAGTATGTACAGCAGGGTATTCTGCACCAGATAGGTATATACAGCAGGGTATACAGCACCAGATAGGGTACATACAGCAGGGTATACTGCACCAGATAGGGTATATACAGCCCCCCCCCCCCGCTTGCAGCACTGACAGCAGATTCCCACCCCCCCAGGGCAGTCGAGACATCAAACTTCCGCATTTACCTCATCTAAGAAGCGGGCAGGCAACTGTGTCTCGGCGAGCTGGAGTGGCTTGGCTTCGGCCGTACAGCCCCCTCCTTCTCTGAGAAATGCGTTCAATAGGATCGCCTGACTTCTCAGCCAATCGGGAAACGGGTAACAAATATTCATTTGCTTTTCTAATACACTTGAGTGGGCTTGCGAGCACAATTCTCTGTGCCGCGAGCCACTCTATTTTTGAAGCCTATTAGAGCCTACGGATCTAATCAGGTGCTTCAAAACCTTCTTGCCGATGTAATTCATGCAGCTGAAAGGGGCCTGCCGCATGAATAGGGGGTGGCCAAGACGGCCGTGGATAGATTCATGCTATGCATGAGTCTATCCATTTAGCATAGATGGGGGTGGCGAGGACAGAGGGGGTGGCGCCGTGCGCCCTTAATGGACGGCCCACCCCTGCTCAGACGCTCCATCTTCTTTGTGGTTGAGACCAGTGCAATAAAGTTTTTTTTGAATTCTGTGTATTTCCAAAGTCTTCTGTGGTTCTGGTCGGGTCAGAAGGAGCTGTAAAGTTGAAATTATTGTTGGAGAACTCTTTTAACCCGACCTGATACAAAATAGTGTTCAACCTCACAGTGAGTATAAAGTCATTTACCAATTGCAGATCTTAGACATGTGAGGTATGCTCCCAAAATTTTGATCTTAGTACCTTGAACATACCTCATAACCGCCAGGGCATTCCCCCCCACTGTGGCTTCTGTGTTAACTAAAATCATTAGTCCCAGTCTTTGTCTCAGGATTGCTAACAGCAGCTCTTGTAGATTCATTTATTAAAGTTACACTAAAATCTGGTTAAAAAAAAAATGTATGTTAGAACGTAGGCATGCTTCCTTGCTCAATACCGAGATGGACTATGGGATTTAAAGTGTGCATAGAGCAGTGCACATGACGGCAACTAATGTGCACTGCTGGTTCCAGTCGGAAGAGAGGGGCGAAAAGAAGAGATTTGGGGGCTTACAGAGAACGTTACAAGGAGTCAGAATAAAAAAAATAAGAAATTACTTTATGAAAAGTAGATTACCGGGCCATTGGGTAGGAGATGTATATGGAGGAAGTTACTAAAGTATTGTACAACAGAATAAAAATTTGAAAGTGATGTAATGTGTTGTAGTGTATTTATATTGTAATTTTTCGAATGGCAACTGTACGGATTAAATGGAAATCACACGATCTGGTATTGTACGAGAACATTTTCCTGTTTATCTAATCAGATAATATCGGATGAACAGACAGGATCTGCTCTCGGAAGCTGTGTACTATTGATCTGATTATCGTATGATCGTTGCGAAAACAGTATTTCTCTTACGTTCACTGACAGACGCAGCTCTTCTTAACACGTGGGTTTTATGTCGTCCTATCAGGAGTGACTAGGCAAAACAGAAATAAAAGCAACAGGGATAGGCTAGCCCCTCCCAGGGGGCCGTCCTCACCTGAGCATAAAACCCCCTGCTAGCCAATGGCATCCAGTTTTGTTTGCCTAGTGCAAATGAGTGGACTGGGTTCCCTCTGGGACCTGCGTTTTTGTGCTGAAGTTTTTCCTATGAAGACTGCCATCAAGAAGCCGGCTGGTGGCATAGAGTGGATATCACGAATCCAAAACTTTCCCCAGCCCGGCCACCACCTGGCAAGCTACCCTGGCCTAAGCAGGGTCATGCAGGGTCTGTTCCTTGCGGGCGGCCAGTGGTTAACCCCACTTGTGCCCAGGGTTTGGCGCATGCCTTTCCTGTGGCCTGGCCAGCAGCAATCCTTCTCCGTGTGGGGGGAAAAGTCTGCTACAGGTGGCTACCCGCATCGCCCGTTGGAGTGGTGAGTGGACCCCCTCCCCCGCCCCAGGGGCGCGGCGAGCGGGATCCGGGCATTTTGTGGGTAGCCTTCCTGAGTAGGGGTGAGCGCGGTGTTGCGCTGCCCCCCCTCTGCCATGCGGCCAACTTTGGCGTCTGCTATGGCAGATCAATCTCTTTTTGAGTGCGCGTTGCAGTTGTGCGCAGGGTGAATTGCAAAAGGTTTAACACCTGGTGGAAGGGCTACACTACTTGTGTGATTCCCTGTTGGATATCATGCCCATGCTATCCAAAATTCCCATCTTTGCGGTGGTCATCAGGCGGATGTTGTGGCTGCGTTCCTGGTCGGGCGACCAGGCGTCTAAAAAGGGACTCACAGATCTCCCCTTTCAGGGGGGTCGTTTGTTTGGACCGCAGCTGGATGAAATCATTAAGAGTTTCACAGGGGGGAAGAGTCCTTTTCTCCCGGAGCGGGATGTTCGCCGCCGACAGGGCCCTGTTTCTTCTGGGCAGAAGAAGTTTTTTCGTGCCCCCGGCACGGCAGGGACAGGCTCCAAGCCCGGTAAGACCTCGGCTGGATCCGGTAAAAGGACTTGCCAGCGTAAGCCCGGCAAGGCAGAGGATAAGTCCTCCACTGCATGACGGGTTGCCCCCGCCCGCCTCTCGGGTGGGGGGCCGGTTGCTGGAGTTTGCGGTCAGTTGGTCCGCTCGTGTCCCTGCGTACTAGAAGTGGTGTCCACCGGGTACCGGATAGAGTTCAGCTCTCTACCCCCAGACAGGTTTTTTCCCTCAAACTTGAGACTCCCTCAGAGGCGCCGGGAGGAGCTTTTGGGCGCGATCTAGTCCCTTGCGGATCAGGGGGTGATCGTGCCGGTTCCTCTGGGGGAGAGGTTCTGCGGTTTTTACTCAAACCTCTTTGTGGTGCCGAAAAAGGGCGTTGTCAGGCCGGTGCTGGACCGAAAGGCTCTGAACTGTTTTGTGCAGGCAAAAAAGTTCAAGATGGAGTCCATTCGCTCGGTCGTGGCCGCCTTGCACCAGGGAGAGTTCATGGCGTCCTTGGATATCAAGGACGCCTACCTGCACGTTCCCATCTGTCTCAGCCATCAGCGCTTTCTGCGTTTCGCAGTGGGGGACCTGCACTACCAGTATGTGGCCCTTCCTTTCGGGCTGGCCTCTGCTCCCAGGGTGTTCACCAAGGTGTTGGCTCCGGTCCTTGCGCTGCTGAGACACCGAGGTATCGTGGTGGTGGCGTACCTCGACGACCTGCTCTTGAGAGCGGAGTCAGCTGTGTCCCTGGAGGAGGACGTGAGAATCACGGTGTCCGCTTTGAGGGACTTCGGTTGGCTCATCAACCTGCAGAAGTCCTCGCTGACCCCTTCCTGACGCCTGGAGTACCTGGGTCTGTTTCTGGGCACAGTGCAGGCGAAGGTGTTCTTGCCTTCCGACAAGTTATTGGGGTTACAGGCGGCGGTACGGACCCTGCTGTCACGCCAGAGGTCATCCCTACGGTTCTGCATGAGGGTGTTGGGGCTCATGGTATCGTCCTTCGAGGCAATACCGTACTCCCAGAGCCACACTCGGCTCCTACAGAAGGCGATTCTGTCGCAATGGGACAAATCTCCTCTATCCCTGGACAAACTGATCTGCTTGGATCATCAGACCCGGGGTTCATTGACTTGGTGGCTTCGGGCTCCAGCTCTAATGCTAGGGAAATCCTTTCTTCCCCTCAACTGGTTGATAGTAACGACGGATACCAGCCTGTCGGGCTGGGGAGGGGTGCTGGGTCAGTTGTCTGCCCAGGGCCGGTGGTCGGCTCAGGAAGCTCGACTTCCGATAAATGTGTTGGAACTGAGAGTGATCAGGCTCTGCTTGTCCCGTTGGTCGACAAGGCTGCGGGGTCTCCCTGTCCAGGTTCAGTCGGACAATGCCACGGCCGTGGCATACGTGAACCATCAAGGCGGGACAAGAAGTTCCGCAGCGGCGGCGGAGGCTGCTCTGATTCTCTGCTGGGCGGAACGTCATGTTCCAGCAATCTACGCCATTTACATTCCGGGAGTGGAAAACTGGCAAGCGGACTTTCTCAGTCACCAAACTATGGACCAAGGGGAATGGTCCCTGCATCCGGAAGTGTTTCGCCAGATTTGCCGCAAGTGGGGCACACCAGAGGTGGACCTCATGGCGTCCAGGTTCAATCACAAGGTGAAGACCTTCGTGTGCAGAACAAGAGATCCGTTGGCGGCTGCCACGGACGCGCTGGTGGCCCCTTGGGGTCGGTATCGGCTGCTATATGTCTTCCCTCCCCTAAAGCTGTTGCCACGGGTTCTGCACAGGATAGAGGCGGAAGGAATTCCGGTGATCCTGGTGGCTCCCGATTGGCCTCGGCGCACTTGGTAAGCCGATCTGGTTCGGATGGTGGCGGACGCCCCTTGGCGGCTTCCGCTTCGCGAAGACCTGCTATCTCAAGGTCCCATCTTGCACCCTGCTTTACCCTCGCTGGCTTTGACGGCTTGGTTATTGAGGCCCAGGTGCTGAGGGATCGGGGAGACGCTGACTCAGTGATCCCTACTATGCTTAAGGCGCGTAAGTGACACTTCGCGCAAGATTTCTCACAGGACCCGGAAGGCCTATATTGCGTGGTGTGAGGCGGGGGGTTGAAACCCCCACTCTTATGTGGTGTCCAGGGTGCTGACTTTTATGCAGCAGGGCCTTGACAAAAGCCTGGCCTTGAGTACTCTCAAGGGCCAGATTTCGGCCTTGGCAGTCCTTTTTCAGCGTCCTTTGGCTTCCCATTCGCTGATTTGTACATTTGTACAGGGGTACGGCATGTGACTCCCCAGTTTCGGCCGCCCTTGGCGCCGTGGGACTTAAATCTGGTGCTCTCTGTGCTTCAGAGACCACCATATGAGCAGATTAGGGACATTCCCTTGTCTCTCTTATCGCAGAAGGTTGCCTTCTTGGTGGCTGTCACATCCGCGCGGCGGGTCTCTGAATTGGCTGCCTTGTCCTGCAATTCCCGGTACTTGATTCTTCATAAGGACAAGGCGGTGCTGCGACTTCCACCTTCTTTCCTTCCAAAGGTGGTCTCCTCTTTTCATTTGAATGAGGATATTGTCCTTCCCTCATTGTGTCCTCGCCCCAAACATCCTAAGGAATTTGAGTTGCATTCTTTGGATGTGGTGAGGAGCTTACGGGTGTATTTGAGTGCTACAGCTTCCTTTCGGAAGTCTGACTCGTTGTTTGTGTTGCCCGAGGGCTCCAAAAAGGGCTCGGCAGCCTCGTTGGCTACCATTTCCTGTTGCATCAGGCAGACTGTGACACATGCGTATGAGGTTCGGGGCAAGGTCCCCCCTTTTCCAGTCACGGCTCATTCCACCAGGTCAGTTAGTACTTCCTGGGCGTTCAGACACCAAGCTTTGGTGTCTCTGGTGTGCAAAGCGGCTACTTGGGCCTCAGTGCACACGTTTACTAAGTTTTACAAAGTTGATGTTTCGGCATCCGCGGATGCTGCTTTTGGCCGCAAAGTTTTACAGGCGGCAGTGTAGGTGCGTCTTCCGAGAGGGTTCTTTTGGGTACAGTTGTTGAAGTTTCACCCACCCCTCTAGTTTGACACAGCTTTGGGACGTCCCCACGTGTTATGAAGAGCTACGTCTGTCAGTGAACGTAAGAGAAAAATTGATTTTATTATAACTTACCGTAAAATCCTTTTCTCTGAGTTCACTGACAGACGCAGCTCCCACCCCTCTGATTAGGTTTGTACTGCTTGTTACGAACTGAATGCCATTGGCCAGCGGGGGGTTTAATGCTCAGGTGAGGACGGCCCCCTGGGAGGGGCTAGCCTATCCCTGTTGCTTTTATTTCTGTTTTGCCTAGTCACTCCTAATAGGACGACATAAAACCCACGTGTTATGAAGAGCTGCGTCTGTCTGTGAACTCAGAGAAAAGGATTTTACGGTAAATTATAATAAAATCCATTTTTTTTCGTCCGATTTTCAGATCGTGTGTACAGGGCATAAGACATTGTTTAGTGTCAGTTTATTACATTTTACTAAATTACTGATAGAATGTTTCCTGATTTTTTTTTTTCTTTCCTGATATGAGAAAGTCTGCTTTTTCCTAATATATATTTTTTTTATTTTTACTTTTAGATCTGTTATGTCTGTTTTCAAAGTGAACTTTTACATTTAGGCCCCATTCACACTTTGCGATTTGGAATTGTGGGGAGCATCCCCACGATTCTGCCCACAATTCCAAATCATGTGGCAATCAATGCAAAATTCTTGACGTGCGTATAAGTGCCATTATCCTTCTTTTCGGGTGACAAATGCACATAGGGTAGCGCTGGCCCTATGCGACACGCAGATTTGCGCAACAATCGAGCTTTGAATATCACGTATGGAGAAAGCTCATTCCCACTATGCAGTATGTGAATGGGGCCTTACACTGTGCAAGTCTGTATGAATAAATTCCTGAAATGTCACAATATCAAACAACAGTATCATTTTTCAAAAAAAGTTGCCTTTTTATTAGAAAGTCACCATTGCGCTCCAGTCAGTGACTTTGCCCAAGCCAAGATGATGTCATCATTCTGCTGCAGGCAGGAAGAAGCATTTCCTCAGTCTTCTCTCCCCCAGTGATCAGATTGCAACATTGTCAATTATTAGCAAAATACAAGTGAGAGACTGCAGCATGGGCTGATCTGTGTCAGATATCTGTGAACACAGCCAAGTACTACACAGGCAGCAGGATTTACGTGGTTATCTCACCTCTAAGATGTCAGTTCAGGAAGCAGATGCTGACTCTGGATGATGCCCGAACAAAGATGGTTTTGTCTTTCTGGAAGGAACAGCAAATAAAGGCATTGTAGGAGGAGTACTGTGATCTCTTGTGAGAGGTAAAAAGTACCTAGGTGTTTTACACTGACGTGAGCATGCTGTACTCGGGGTGCATAAAAATCAATGATTTTTTTTAAAAAAAATTAAAAATCTGTTTTTTTTTATATAAATCAATTTTTTTTATTTTTATCACATTTATTTTTAATAAAATGCTTTTGGGAGTAAAAATCTATCTGAAAATAGTTTTCTATTTAAGATACTTTAATAAATGAGTTTATTCAGCATGAAATGGAGCTTAGTTAAGTAGCATGAGGCTGTATAATCTGCAATAGTTACATTTTTGGTGAACTCGTTCAATGAATCCAAGCTCTGCAAGCGGAGATAACATGCACTGCATTGATGCATTCACGCAACGTCACAGCAACCATGAGATAAAACAAAGTTCAGGAATATTCCTTTATCCCATTATTTTGCAAATCTATGTACAGTATCTTACAAAAGTTGTGAGCATCTGTGGGACATCCTCAAATGGAAGGCGGAGGAGTGCAAGGTCTCTAACATCTACCAGCTCCGTGATGTCGTCATGGAGGAGTGGAAGAGGACTCCAGTGGCAACCTGTGAAGCTCTGGTGAACTCCATGCCCAAGAGAGTTAAGGCTATGCTGGAAAATGGTGGCCACACAAAACATTGACACTTTGAGCCCAATTTGGACATTTTCACTTAAGGTGTACTCACTTTTGTTGCCAGCGGTTTAGACATTAATGGTTTTGTGTTGAGTTATTTTGAGGGGACAGTAAATTTACACTGTTATACAAGCTGTACACTCAGTACTTTACATTGTAGCAAAGTGTCATTTCTCTTACGTTCACTGACAGACGCAGCCCTTCATTAGACAAGTGGGGTTTATGCACAACCTACCAGGAGTTGACTAGGCAAATAGAAAAAAAGCAACCTGACCCCTCCCAGGGGGCCGTCCTCACTCTAGCATATAACCCCCCTGCTCTGTATATAGCATATCAGTTTTTTATGCCTAGTCTGGCAAGGAGTTAGACCTGGTTCCCTGCTGGGATCTGCGGTTCCCCAGTTTTTTTTTTTTTTTGCTTCTCTCAAGCTATGATGAAGACTGCTATCAAGTAGCCGGCTGGGGCATAGAGGATATCTTGAATCCTGAAACATTCCCCAGCACGGCCGACCAATGCGAGCTACCCTTAGCCTCGGCGGGGTCCGCCACATCGTACCCGTTCCGTGCGGGTGGCTAGTGGGTGACCCCCACTTGCGTCCGGTGACCGGGCTGTGCTCGCGTCCGAGGGCGTGTTTGGCTGGCAGCATCCCTCCCGGCGATGGGAGAAAAGTCTGCGTCTGGGTGGCTACCCACTGCATCCGTCGGAGTGGGAGTGACTCCCCTCCTTCCCCCCCCGGGGGTGCGGAAGGGGGGGGGCTGGGCGACTGGTGGATTTTGGGGCTGTCCGGTGGAGGGTTTCAGGGACATGTTATGGTCACTGTTTTTTTTCTCCCTCTTCCCCCCCCCGCGCCGCACCCCGCGCTCGACTGCCTGCGTTTTCCCGCCACCGTGCAAAATGGCGGCGGATCGCTGCCATTTTGCCATAGCCTCGGCCATTTTGGGGGCTGTTTTGGCCTCTAGTGGCTGTGCAGCGGCCATTTTGCCGTAGTCGCGGCCTGTACAGGCGTGTTTTGGCCTCTTGTGTCTGCCCGGCGGCCATGTTTGAGGTGTCGGCCTGGAAGTAAAACATACATGCGATGCCGTTTTTATCTCTCTCCTGATATCGGTAAAGGCAGCGGGGCTAGTGGCGGTCAGCATCCTTCTGGGACAGCACTTGAGGAGCACAGAACAGCAAGTATAGCTGGTCCTCCTGCACCAAGGGGACTTTATGGCGTCTCTGGATGTCAGGGACGCGTACCTCCATGTTCTCATTTGTCTCCGGCACCAGCGCTTCCTGCGCTTTGCGGTGGGAGATCTACAGGGTGGGCCATTTATATGGATACACCTTAATAAAATGGGAATGGTTGGTGATATGAACTTCCTGTTTGTGGCACATTAGTATATGTGAGGGGGGAAACTTTTCAAGATGGGTGGTGACCATGGCGGCCATTTAGAAGTCGGCCATTTTGAATCCAACTTTTGTTTTTTCAATAGGAAGAGGGTCATGTGTCACATCAAACTTATTGGGAATTTCACAAGAAAAACAATGGTGTGCTTGGTTTTAACGTAACTTTATTCTTTCATGAGTTATTTACAAGTTTCTGACCACTTATAAAATGTGTTCAATGTGCTGCCCATTGTGTTGGATTGTCAATGCAACCCTCTTCTCCCACTCTTCACACACTGATAGCAACACCGCAGGAGAAATGCTAGCAATGGCTTCCAGTATCCGTAGTTTCAGGTGCTGCACATCTCGTATCTTCACAGCATAGACAATTGCCTTCAGATGACCCCAAAGATAAAAGTCTAAGGGGGTCAGATCGGGAGACCTTGGGGGCCACCACATTATGGGTGTCAGGTCCAAGCATTCCTAGATGAACAGTTTGCTGGAAAGTGGATTGGTCGTCGTGGGCCAGTTGAATGGCCCCCAAGGTCTCCCGATCTGACCCCCTTAGACTTTTATCTTTGGGGTCATCGTGAAGATACGAGATGTGCAGCACCTGAAACTACGGATACTGGAAGCCTGTGCTAGCATTTCTCCTGCAGTGTTGCTATCAGTGTGTGAAGAGTGGGAGAAGAGGGTTGCATTGACAATCCAACACAATGGGCAGCACATTGAACACATTTTATAAGTGGTCAGAAACTTGTAAATAACTCATGAAAGAATAAAGTTACGTTAAAACTAAGCACATCATTGTTTTTCTTGTAAAATTCCCAATAAGTTTGATGTGTCACTTGACGCTCTTCCTATTGAAAAAACAAAAGTTGGATTCAAAATGGCCGACTTCAAAATGGCCGCCATGGTCACCGCCCATCTTGAAAAGTTTCCCCCCTCACATATACTAATGTGCCACAAACAGGAAGTTAATATCACCAACCATTCCCATTTTATTTAGGTGTATCCATATAAATGGCCCACCCTGTACATTACCAATTTGTGGCACTTCCCTTCGGTCTGGCCTCAGCTCCTCGGGTGTTCACCAAGCTGGTGGCTCTGGTGATGGCGCTATTGAGGCAGAGAGGCATTGCTGTGGTAGCATACCTCGACGATTTACTCCTGAGAGCGGAGTCTGCTTCGGCTCTGAAGGAGAACGTGGCTATAACCATGGCCTCGTTGAAAGACTTTGGCTGGTTGATCAACCTGCAGAAGTCGACGTTGACCCCGTCCTGTCGCCTGGAATATCTGGGTCCGATTCTGGACACGGAGCAAGTGTACGTGTTATTACCTCCGGCCAAGTTGCTGACACTGCAAGCAGCGGTGCGAACCCTGCTGTCATGCCAGTGGTCCTCCTTACGGTTCTGTATGCGGGTGTTGGGGCTCATGGCTTCAGCCTTCGAGGCGATACCTTACGCCCAGAGTCACACTCAGCTCCTACAGCAAGTGATTCTGTCACGGTGGGACAAGTTTACGCTGTCCCTGGACCAGCTGATCAGATTGGATCATCAGACCAGAGGATCGTTAGCCTGGTGGCTTCGGGCCCCCGGCTCTAACGTTGGGGAAGTCCTTCCTCTCCCTGAATTGGTTGAAAGTCACGACGGACGCCAGCCTATGGGGCAGGGAGGGGGGTCCTGGGGCAGCTATCTGCTCAGGCCGTTGGTCGGCTCAGGAATCCCACCTTCCGATCAAGGTGCTGGAGTTTAGGGCGATCAGGCTCTGCCTCTCCCACTGGATGGTAAGGCTGCCTCCCGGTTCGGGTTCAGTCGGGCATCGCCACGGCAGTGGCGTGCGTGAACCATCAGGGCGGAATGAGGAGTTTGGCAGCGGCTGCGATGGGCAGAACTTCACGTGCCAGCAATTTCCGCCATTTACATTCCGGGCGTAGACTTTCTCAGTCGCCAGACACTGGATTAGGGGGAATGGTTCCTACATCCAGAGGTGTTCCGCCAGAGTTGCCACAAGTGAGGCACGCCAGATGTGGACCTCATGGCGTCCAGGTTCAGTCACAAGGTGCAGATCTTTGTGTGCAGAACAAGGGACCCGTTGGCGGCCGCCACGGACGCATTGGTAGCGCCTTGGGGTCGGTATCGGCTCCTGTACGCCTTCCCTCCCATCAAGCTTCTACCGTGGCTACTGCGCAGGATAGAAGCGGAAGGGATTGCGACAATCCTGGTAGCTCCGGATTGCCCTTGGCGCCCTTGGTACGCCAACATGATGCGAATGGTGACAGATGTTCTCTGGCGTCTTCCACTGCGAGACGATCTCCTGTCACAGGGACCCATCCTGCATCCTGCTTTACCCTCGCTTGGCTATTGGGTCCCAGGTGTTGAGGGATAGGGGTGTCGCTGACTCCATGATCCCTACCATGCTTAAAGCGCGCAAGTGTACTTCACGCAAGATTTATCATCGCACCTGTAAGGCCTATATTGCCTGGTGTGAGGCGGGGGGTTGGAAACCTCGCTTTTACATTGTGTCCCGGGTCCTGGCCTTTTTGCAGCAGGGCCTGGATAACAAATTGGCATTGAGTACTCTCAAGGGTCAGATTTCGGCTCTGGCGATTCTCTTTCAACGGCCTTTGGCGTCGCATTCGTTGACACGTACATTTGTACAGGGTGTACGCCATGTGGCTCCTCAGATACGGTCGCCTTTGGCATTTGGCATTTGAATTTAGCACTTTCTGTACTGCAGAAACCGCCATATGAGAAGATCAGGGATATTCCCTTACAATTGCTGTCGCAGAAAGTGGCTTCTTGGTGGCCATTACATCCGCTAGGCGGGTGTCTGAGTTGGCAGCGTTGTCCTGCAAGTCTCCCTACTTGGTCCTTTATAAGGACAAGGCGGTCTTGCGACCTTCCCCTTCCTTTCTACGAGGGTGGTCTCTTCTTTTCACATTAATGAAGATATTGTTCTTCCTTCTTTATGTCCGCAACCGTCGCATCCCAAGGAATTTGAGCTGCATTCTTTGGATGTCGTGAGGGCTTTGCGGGTGTACTTGGCGGCTACAGCTTCCTTTCGGAAGTCTGATGCGTTGTTTGTGCTGATGGATGGTCCGCGCAAAGGATTGGTAGCCTCGTCGGCTACTGTTTCCCGTTGGATCAGGCACACCGTGACCCATGCGTATACTGTTCGGGGCAAAGTACCCCCTTTTCCGGTCACGGCTCATTCCACCAGGGCAGTTAGCACTTCCTGGGTTTTTAGACACCAGGCTTCGGTGTCAGGTGTGCAAGGCGGCTACTTTGGCCTCGGTGCACATGTTTACTAAGTTTTACAAAGTGGATATTTCAGCATCCGAGGATGCTGCTTTTGGCCGCAAAGTTTTGCAGGAGGCGGTGTAGGCACGGCTGGTGCCTTCTGAGAGGACTCTTTTGTGTACAGTTGTTGTTGTTTACCCATCCCTCTTGACTGACACAGTTGGTTTTTGGCAACACACTGGTTCACTCTTTACTGTGACTAATGCTTGCCCATCAGGGAGTTGCCCTGTGTGCGATCTGTCGCGAAGCACCCCATCTCAGCTCCCGGACTAGACGGTCCCTGCCTAGGGTACCCTTAGCCCCCAGTGTCATGTCATTCCAGCATTGAAACCTGTAAGTAGCATATGGGGCACACTTTGTTGTTTCCCTGTTATTTTTATTTACCATGAGTTCATAAGAACTACCTAGAACTATAATATGTCATTGCAGAGACGCACTACATGCTTGCTCCTGATGAGTGACACCAAGTCACAAAACGTGTCGAGCCAACAGATGTCGTGTTTGATTTAAATCATGTGCAATTTACTCGACCAACCTACTATGGATTATGTATTTATCCCATGAATTCTTTATTGTTTTATGGACTGTCTATGAAAATATTTTATACAGTTGTATGCAAAAGTTTAGGAACCCCTGACAATTTCCATGATTGTCATTTATAAATATTTGGGTGTTTGGATCAGCAATTTCATTTTGATCTATCAAATAACTGAAGGACACAGTAATATTTCAGTAGTGAAATGAGGTTTATTGGATTAACAGAAAATGTGCAATATGCATCAAAACCAAATTAGACAGGTGCATAAATTTGGGCACCCTTGCCATTTTGTTGATTTGAATACCTGTAACTACTTAGCACTGATTAATTGGAACACACAATTGATTTGGTGAGCTCATTAAGCCTTGAACTTCATAGACAGGTGCATCCGATCATGAGAAAGGGTATTTAAGGTGGCCAATTGCAAGTTGTTGTTCTCTTTGACTCTCCTCTGAAGAGTGGCAACATGGGGGCCTCAAAACAACTCTCAAATGACCTGAAAACAAAGATTGTTCTACATTATGGTTTAGGGGAAGGCTACAAAAAGTTATCGCAGAGATATAAGCTGTCCGTGTCCACTGTGAGGAACATAGGACAAAAGGAAGGTGTGGTCTGCAGCTCCACATGTGATTGGTCTCCATCCCAAATGCAACAAGAACAAGCGAGGATTGGTCAGAGGGACTTTAACCACTTGCCGACGGCTGATCGGCATTTGACGGCGACAAAGTGGCGCTGTAACGCGAATCGCCGTCATACGACGGCGGCCGCGAACTTGCGCCGTGTGCGCGCGCGCGCCCCCTAGGCGCGGGCGCTGCAACGGCATTTGTTACAGGGGCTTTCAATCTACAGGGCCAGGCCAATGATTTTTGGCCTGGCCCTGTAGATCGCCCTGCCAATGACATTATTCCCCTGCCTCTGTAAATGTAAACAGAAGCAGGGGAAGTTCACTCCTCTTCCTCCCTGAAGTCCTTTTCGACATCAGAGAGGAAGAAGAAGCAGCTAAAAACGTGAGTGCACCAACACTACACTAACACCAGGCCACATAGGCACATTTAACCCCTTGATCGCCCCCTGATCGCCCCCCAGTTAACCCTTTCACTACCTGTCACCCTCCTGTCACACTATCACATAGTGCAGCGATCTGATTTTTAGCGATCGCTGTACATGTGACCT
>BLSH010115583.1:297326-314259 GCA_018402905.1 Glandirana rugosa
GAACGACGACGTACCTGTTCTGAAGTCGTTTGGATACCATCGCCGCTGCTCAGGTCTGCAGACCTGAGCAGAGGAAAAGCCGATAAACGGCTCTTCCTATTTACACTGTGATCGGCCGTGATTGGTCACGGCTGATCACATGGTAAAAGGCTTCTGATCGAAGCCTTTTACCTCAGTCGGTAATGCGGTGGGTCAGACTGACCCACGGCACTAATGATCGCCGCGATGCGCGCCCCCAGGGATGCGCGATCGCAGATTATCCTGAGTACGTCAATAGACGTCCAGTCAGGATAATGAACCACCCGCCCGGACGTCATTTGTCTATGCGGAAAGTGGTTAATTCTTGAAGCTTGTGATGATCTTTGTTTCCTATTTTTGGAAAGTTTTGCAGTCTCTTGAATAGAGCACTTTCTATGGCTTCAGAGCTACCATAGGTTTGCTGAAGTCTTGTCCATGCAGCAGCAAGACCTGCATCTGGGTAGTCAATATGTACTGCTCTCAGTCTTTTAACACAATCTGCAGATTCTGGCCCCAGTCACTTTATGAGCAAATCAAGTTCCTTGGTAGTAAGGTTGAGATCAGCAATAGAAGCTTTGAAGGTTGATCTCCAAGCTCTATAGTTCTCTGGACAGTCATCGAACCTTGAGAAGCTAATGTTAATGAGCTTTCGGCGAATCATATATCTGGCGAAGTTAGAGAGGTCTGATTTCTCACTCTTTGGTGCCAAAGAAAATTGTGGAACTGCTTGGGTGTGAAAGTTCTCTGGTGTGTAAAGGTGAGGTTTACCAGAATAAAATGATTTTGCAAGAGCATCTAGCTTAGTCTCTAAGGCTTCTGCTGGCTGTTGCTTGAACTGTGGCTTGTCGCTGGCAGTCACCTTGTTGTTTGCAGGAAGTGATGTGGTTTGCTGTGTGGGTGCACTTGCTTTTTGGACTTGAAGAGGCTCAGGCTTGTGTGTGTTAGAGGTCTCTGTGTTAAGAGTTTGAACAGTAATGTTAATAGGTGGCACAGGAAAGGATTCTATATTATTGCAAACACTATGCCTTAGCACATATTCACTGGTGCATTCAATTGGATCTTCCATTTTTTGCTGGAATAGAACAGTCTGAATTAGTACTTTCTCTCACTGCTTATTCAAGGACCTTAAGCCTTGATAGGGCAGCTGCTTCCTCCCTTTCCATTTGCAGAATCTTTATTTGGGATTTCGCCTTTGCTTGGTGAGCTTTGCTCTGAGCTTCTATCTCTGATTTAAGAGTCTTGCGCTGAGCTTCCATTTCACCTTGGCAAGCTTTGCTCTGAGCTTCCATTTCAGCTTCTTTTCTGGCAAATGAGCTTCGCACTTTATTTGCTTCTAGACTTGCACGGGCCTCTATTAGCTTGTCACTTAATGTTGAGCTTCTAGAGCAAGAAGATCTAGAAGATCAAGAAGAATGTGTTGTAAGCTTTGTAGATGTGGATTTATGAGATCTGGTCTCTTGCAGTTTAGGGATGCGGAGTTCCGCCTTATCCTTGGCATCTTGCACTAAGAGATCTCTTTGTTGGTTTAGTTCATCAGTCTTAGACAGTTCTGCTAAAGAACCCTCTATATTAGAGTTCTTTAAGAAAGCTCTGTATTTTGCAGGCAGCTGCTGGTATCGCTCATACCCTGCAAATAGGCGATCTGTAGAATTTAATTCAGATTATTGATTGCAATGTGGCAAGACTGATATACAGCATGTAGCTTTGTCCCACAGTTCTGACGGATTGCTGGAGAACTCATCTCTAGTGGTTTCATAGTTTTCTCTAAGTTTCTGTGTTGGTATAATTGTGCGTTTGGGTCTTACACTTTACTCTTCGATATCTACAGAATCTGCTCCCTGTATATCTGTGTGGTCAGAGGCATGATGTGTCTGTGTAGATTCAGCGATAAAAGAATGTTTGGAAGCTTGTCTAGGCATTTTTTCAAGTTTTTCAAAATATGGTTATTGTCTCTTTAACCACTTGCAAAGTGGCTCGATAACGCAAACTGCCGTCATACGACGGCGACTGCGAGATCGCGCACTGTGAGCGTGTGCACGCCGCCGGAGGCGCGCTCGCATGCTCACTGTGTCCGGGGGGGCCAGGGAGCGGGTGCGGCGGACTCGATCTCCGCCAGTTACCCGCGATGCCCCCCCCGGAGTGAAAGAACGGAGGTCTGTGTAAGTAAAGTTCCTCTACATGGAAGCTGTGATCACTTCCTTCCACCCACACACAGTTAGAACACGCCCAGGGAACACAGTTAACCCTTAGAGCGCCCCCTGCAGGTTAACCCCTTCACTGCCAATGGCATTTACACAGTAATCAGTGCATTTTTATAGCATTATAGTCCGACATGTCCGCCCCAATATCGCAGTACCGCTAAAAATCGCAGATCGCCACCATTACTAGTAAAAAAATAAATAAATAAAAACCCCAGAAATTAATTCTCATCGTCCGTAAACGCGGCCACTTTTGTGCAAACCAATCCATAAACGCCGATTGCGATTTTTTTTATCACAAATATGAGGAAGAATATAAATCGGCCAAAACTGATGAAAAAAATGTTTTTTTGTATTTTTTTTTGGATTTGTATTTTAGCAAAAAGTAAGAAATTTGTTTTTTTTTGCAAAATTGTTGCTCTTCTTTTGTTTATAGCGGCGATCAGAAATGATGCAGCGGTGATGAAATACCACCAAAAGAAAGCTCTATTTGTGGGAAAAAAAAGGACGCAAATTTCGTTTGGGTACAATGTCGCACGGCCGCGCAATTGTCAGTTAAAGTGACGCAGTGCCAAATCGCAAAAAGGGCTCTGGTCCTAAAGTGTGAAATCCTTCCGGGGCTGAAGTGGTTAAGAAGACGAACAGCAGCTTAGACAGGTGGGATAACACAGTTCAATGCAGAGAAACAGTTTTCAACATTTACTGATGAAGTGCAGTAAGCTTGTGCGACCATGTGCTTTCACAAGATGGTTGATGACACTGAGCTTGATTGCAGATTAAACATACAAATCTACACAGCAGGCTGTAGGAATTCTACACGTTTTGACTACACATCTACACAACAGGCTGCAGGAATTCCACCATGTTTCGACTATTCTGACTCCAACTGTTGTAATAGTGACTTTATCCCTTGCTGAGACCTCTATGTCTGGCCTGTATAAGCAGATATAATCACAGCGGACAGTTCTCATCAGATAGCTTGAACTCACCAGACACCAATTATTCCATAAGAGTAGATTTATTGCAAATAGCAGGTACAGCAGACAACAAATGTGGCAGATGGTTGAAAGATGCAATCTGCAGGTCAAAACATGGTAATGTGTCCTAGGATGCGAGTAGATTGTGTGCGGCCTAAACATGTGTGGCCATCTTCTCCCTTATGAGACACAGTCCACCAGGAAAAGGAAGTAGAACACAGAGTGAACCAGGAAGAGGAAATTACCTCAGAAGATGGGAGGGAGCACACTTATAAAACAGACTAGGATAATGCAATATTGAAAATAACCACAAGATGTCAGTATAATAACCAACTATATAAACATTAAATAACTATGCATAGCATTACATTTACATAACTTATGTAGCAGCACACTGTACATGGACATACTTTTCAGTAAGCCAACATTTCTGTATAAAAAAAAGTTTTTTATTGGTTTTATGTAATATTCTAATTTTCTGAGATACTGATTTTTGGGGTTTCACTAGCTGTAAGCCATAATCATCACAATTACAAGAAAGAAATGCTTAAAATATATCACTCTGTGTGCAACAAAATATATGAGTTTCGCTTTTTGAATTCAATTACTGAAATAAATTAACATTTTGATGATATTCTAATGTTATGAGATGCACCTGTAACTAATAATAATTAGCCACATTCAACTAGCCTTGATCTGAAATGTTGAAGGCATTTCCTAGCTTATGCAAGCCACTGCAGTTCTAATGAGTGTTAGGAACATATTGATTGATTTTCATGTTAGCGCTTACAAACTATGGTATATATTTTATATTGGAATTTTTACATTTTTCTATACTACTGATGGTGGAGTTCAACGGCTTATAACGGGACTGCAATATTGCGGCGGACAATCTGACACTAACTGACGCCAGGGGGAACTAACTAACTGCCACTGACATCGCCAGTGCCATTATTACAGTGATCTGTGCTGAAAATATACTCTTTAATTTTACTAATGACACTGGCTGGGAAGGGGTTAACATCTAGGAAGATCAAGGGTTTAAATATGTACCTAACTATGCAGTGGCATGAACCTTCAGAGCCCCGATGCAAGAAACCATAAAGGCCCCCCCCACCCCTGGATGGGACCATTTCCTCCGTGTCCGATGGCAGAACGCCAGGGCCCGGTTGCAAGTGGGTGGCTGCATATAAAGGAACCGATTTCTCCATTTCTCCCCTGCTTCTCCTCCTCTCCCTCCCACAGGCATTCAGTGGTTGCAGGAGGAAAATGGAGAGATTGGTTCCTCTATGCCCCCAGGTTAATGGGGCTGCACTGCAATCACTGCCCGCAGTTGCAGCATAGTGATGATGCATTTGGGGGTTAAAACAGGCGGTCAGGAGGCAACGTATTGCCTCTGTACCAGCTGTCAAATGCCTCTGAACAGAAATCTGAGCATGGATCACTTTTCAAAGAAACTGAATTTTCTTGTTAGTACTATGAACAAGTGGTAAAAACAATTCAGTTCTGATTGTACACATATAGGGGGTCAGGATTAAAAGTGCATACATACATGTAAACACACATGTATGCACATACACACATACACATATATAAATGCACATATGCACACACATATAAACACACACACACACACACGATGCACACACACGCATACATGATGCACTCACACACATACATACACACATACATGCACACACACACATACATGCACACACATGCACAGACACACATACACACATATATGCTCACACACACACACACACATGCACACACACATACACACACGTGCACAGACACATATATACACACACATACACAGATACATATATGCACACACATGCACAGACAGATATGCACACACACATGCACAGACCCATATATGCTCACACACATGCACAGACACATATATTCTCACACACACACACATGCTCACACACATATATGCTCACACACAAACACACATGCACACACACATATACATGCATACATATATATATATATATATATATATATATATATATATATATATATATAAATATATACATAGATTGCCTTTTTTTTTAAAAAAAACAACAGAGCACTGTACCTCTTCCTGCCAGGTACTGCACTCTAGGGGGAGACAAAGAGCACAACACACACTGTGCTTTCACTTTAGCTCTGTAAACAGTGTGACGAGCTCCCCACAGCACCGATGTACAATGGGGAGCTCGGTCTAGGCATACAGGGGACCCATACGGGCCCCCTACAGCATGGGGCCCAGTCACGATGGTGACTGCTGCACCTCCTGTACGTCCGCCACTGTAACTATGTGTTATGTGTGTACAGTGTGCTGCTTTTTACTAATGATCACTCAATTTCTCATCCCTGCAAAGGGGTGAGAAACTAAAAGATCCCTTCCTGTGTACAGAGCTCTGTGTTGAATTTAAACACAGAGTTCTGGTCTGTGAATGTACACAGCCGATCAGCACATTCCAGTCGTGAATCATTGGCTGGGATTTAATGACAGGCTCCTGCTGTGTACAATCACAGTGGGTGCCAGGCAGAGGACGCACATATGCGCGCCCCAAAACCAGAAGTAGGCAGCTATGTACCAGTACATCGCTTTGCCTACAGCGGCTGCCCATCCTCAGTACAATGCGGGCGAGTGGTCGTTAAGTGGTTACTCTATCAAAAATGAAAAAAAAAAGTTTTCACTCTAGTTCTACTTTAAAACGGCCTTATATGTAGAAGATAGATTTCCTGACACCAAGGATAGAATTATAACTAGAACAGGGTGGTTCTTTATCTTTCACACCTCCCATCCTGTTCTTGGACAATCAACATTGTTATAGGTTAGACTTGATGGACTTGTGTCTTTTTTCAACCTCGTTGACTATGACTATGTAACATCTGCCTTGACACATTGCATGGTGAATGGTGTCTGTGCTACCTGTGTGGATATTTATTTATTATTATTTCTATATACCTGTACATATTTCCAAATTTTGCTGTACTGTATTATGATTTATTACAAGGTTAAAGAGTTTGGTCATCGGTACAGAGAGCTTCACATGCAAGAACAACTAAAGCTACAATGTCAAATGGACTACTGCTCCAGCAGGTGTCACAATGTAGCCATACTGAAAGAACACATTAGAGAGCAGAAAGTGCAAATTGTAACACTGATGGCACTTACCAATCCTGAGATAGGGGTGTCTTCTGTTCTGTAACCACTAAGGACCGGAAGGATTTCCCACGTTAGGACCAGAGCACTTTTTGCATTTTTGCACTGCGTCGCTTTAACTGACAATTGTGCATTCATGCGACGTAACCAAATGAAATTTGGGTCCTTTTTTCCCCACAAATAGAGCTTTCTTTTGGTGGTATTTGATCACCTCTGCGTCATTTCTGACCACCGCTATAAACAGGCGACAATTTTGCAAAAAAAAAAAAACAATATTTCTTACTTTTTGCTAAAATACAAATCCAAAAAAAAATATAAAAAAACAAATTTATTCTTCGGTTTTGGCCAATTTATATTCTTCCTCATATTTTTGGTAAAAAAATTGCAATCTGCATTTATTGATTGGTTTGTGCAAAAGTTGACGTGTTTACAAATCCTGAGAATTAATTTCTGGCGTTTTTACAATTTTTTTTTTTACTAGCAATGGTGGTGATCTGTGATTTTTATGGGGACTGTGATATTGGGGCGGACATGATGGACATTTTTGACCCTTTTTTGGGACCAATGACATTTATACAGCGATCAGAAATTTAAATATCCACTGATTACTGTGTAAATGTCATTGGCAGATAAGGGGGTTAACCGGCAGGGGACGATCTAAGGGTTAAGTGTGTTCCCTGGGCGTGTTCTAATTGTGAGGGGGCTGGGCTACCATTGTCATAAGAGATCTAACTGATCTCAGTGACAGGGATCAGTAGATCTTTTAAATGCCCACTGACAGAGCGGGGAACCGCCGTCAGTTCTTCCCCGTTCTTCCTCTCTGCCAGGCAATCGCGGCGGAGAACGAGTCCGCACAAGCCGCGGCTACACTCCTGCAGAGTGCAGCTCCCGCCCGCTAAGCCGCGCATGATTGAGCCGCTGTTTATAGATGGCGATTCACAGGACGTTGCCATTCTGCAGCAGTAAAAGTATGTGACGTGGTCGAGAAGCGGTTAAGCCAGGGGTCTCCAAACTTTCTAAACAAAGGGCCAGTTTACTGTCCTTCAAACTTTAGGAGGACTAGATAGTGGCCAACGGGAGCAGAAAAGGTCCTGACCTTAGTGGGAAAAAAATGTCACAACAATAAAAATGGGTAAAAATTTAAGAATAAAAAATGAATACAAAATGGAGATATAAATATAAATGTGTATATATAAAACATAGATAAAACAGTCTCTGTAAAAATGTGTAGTAGAGGAGGTGTTGATGTCAGAATACCCCAGGAATGGTGATAGTGATAGGTGTAGGGAATCATATTCTGACATTCTATGATATTGTGTACGAAGAAATCAGACAGATATGCCAAAAATACAATAACAACAACAAATTAGGGTACACTATAAGGAATAATGAATGTGAAAGATCCAAAGTGGTTATCAAGAAATTGAAGGAGAACAAAGCAATAATAATAAGACAAGCGGAAAAAGGGGGCAAATCACTAATCCAAGACAGAGAGGCTTACCTGGAAGAAGCTATGAAACTGCTTGGATACAATGCCACGTATGAAAAAGTCCCCAGAGACCCTCTACCAGAATATAAAACATCTCTAAAACAACTACTCAAGAGAGTAATAAACAATGTAATAATAATAATGAAAAACGAATACCAGTTCCTGCACAAACAACATCTGAACACCCCGCACTTCTACCACATCCCAAAGATCCATAAAGATCTGTCAAAACCCCCCTGAAGACCAGTCATAGTGGGAATTGACAGTCTGACCTGCAATCTGGGATGTTATTTAGATCACTTTTTACAAGATATAGTAGTTGAAAATTCCCCCCCCCCCCCCATGTGATTGATTCGGGGCATATGCTGGAGATTCTGTCTTCTTTCTTGTGGCAATCACAATACAGGTGGTTTTCTCTAGACTTGTCTTCACTCTACACATCAATTAAACACAAGTATGGCTTTTTGGCAGTGGAACATTACCTTGAAATGAGCAATCTAAACCCATTACAAGCAACGTTTTTGAAATACTCCATTGAATTTACTTTACACATAACTACTTCTCCTATCTGGGGGACTTCTACAGGCAGGTAAGAGGCACAGCTATGGGAGCTAGATTTGCCCCGCGTATGCCAATTTGTTCATGGGTTATTAGGAGGACCATTTTATCTGGGCTAATAACCCCTTCAGAACAAATCTGGCTCTATATGCAAGATATATAGATGATATCCTAATAGTACGGGATGGATCTGAGACAGGACTAAGCAACTTCTTAGAGTATTGCAATAGCAATCCCTTTGATATAACGTTCACTCATATTGTCGATGATAAAGCATTGGTCTTTCTGGACTTAGAATTGCAGGTGGATGGAGACAGATGCATCTTTTTAAGAACACACTTTAAACCTAGCATGGGCAATTCATATTTGCACGCTAAGAGCCACCTTCATCCTAGATAGATACACAACGTCCCATTTTGACAACTTTGCAGGCTCAAGAGAACGTGTACGAAGAAAATTGACTATGAAGAATGGGGAGCCATACTAAGAAGAAATTCCTTGTTTATTTATTATAAGGTTTACAGATATTTGATTCTGGTTAGTGTGTAACTGGTCAGAACTTAGTTATATGCTACTTTATACTACTTACTAGATATTTTATGTTATTTCACAGAACCTATCTGTCTGTCGCTCAGACACACCGCATCTCCGATTGTGATAAAGAGCCTATGACGTAGGCTCTTAGCCATGTGAACAAATAAGAGAGATAGCAACCATGGGAGTCTCATTCAGTTTTGGAAACAGCGCTTACCCTGAAATCGGGGGGTACAGTTATGGAGGTAACTATATGAAAACACAAAATAAAAAAATGAACTACACCACCATATAAATCCCTTAAGTGACTTATATGGTGGTGCAGTTCATTTTTTCATCTTAACCATGTGATCAACTGTGACCAATCACAGCTGATCACAGCGGTAACCAGGAATTTCCAGCAATCGGCTTTCCTTGGTTCGCGCTGACAGGGATTGAGCGCTGATTATCAGCGCATCCCCCATCAGAGGTGCCCACCACAGATTGTAATCAGTGCCCATCAGATGCCAATCAGTGCCCATCATAATGCCAATCAGTGCCCATAAGTAACATCTGTCAGGGCCCTATACAGATGCCAATCACTGCCCATCACTAATGACTGTCAGTGCTTCCTCATCAGTGCCATTTATTAGTGCCCATCAGTGCCACCTATCAGTGCCCATCAGTGCCACCTATTAGTGCCCATCAGTGCCTCCTCACCAGTGCCACTTTATCAGTGCCCATCAGTGCCGCCTCATCAGTGCCCATTAGTGCAGCCTCATCAGCGCTTGTTAGTGAAGGAGAAAACAAAATTTTATAACAGCAACAAAGAAAAAATTATTTTTTTTTTAAAAATTGCGGTCTTTATTCATTTGTTTAGCAAAAAAAAAATTAAAAACCCAGTGGTGATCAAATACCACCAAAAGAAAGCTCTATTTGTTTGTTTGGGTACAGCGTTGCATGACCGTGCAATTTTCATTCAAAGTGTGACAGCACTGAAAGCTGAAAATTTGCCTGGGCAGGAAGGGGGTGAAAGTGCCCTATATTGAAGTGGTTAAATAAAAACATGTATTGAGGATAATGCACTAGGCCTATGTGCTCTCTGTGATATTCTATGCTTTCAGTTCATTTGGACTTCACCAGTCTTTGGAAGGTAGTGAGGTGTGTATTATCTGCATATACTAACATGTCAAGATAAGAGTCTGATAACACATTGGGACTAACCGAACAGCGCAGGAGAGTGAACATTTTGACAGGTTGAATGTTTCTGCCTGCTTCTGGAAGAGGCTTCCAGAAATAGAGTAGGACGATCAATCTCTGGGCTATAAATATTTATCTGACCTCAGCCAATCCCTGGGAGGGGGTGCCCTGATGGTGTGGCTGGGGAAAAGATGTTTGGAAGAGTCTGTTCAGAGCTTTCTTCTCCTGGGAGGCAGCCTGTGTTTGCTGTTAGGCCTCAGCATGTGCATGGTTAAAGGCCGGAAATAAATCTGCTGGAGGACACCACCTTAGGAAGCTGGGCTGGAGAAAAGCCCCTTTCACTGAAGAGTGTCACAGGGAAGCAGGTTGGGCAGTTGTCTATGGACACTGTGAGTAGAAGCTTTTGTCTAGAGTTCCCGATGTGCCTGTGCTTTCAGGGTTAGTCGCCAGAGGTTGCTACAAGGACTGCAACTGCTCTTACACAATCTCAGACTAGTTGGTTGTCCCCTCTATTTCTAGCAATACTTAAGGTTGCTACTGAAGGAGTTTGTCTGAGAATCTGTCCTCTAATGACTGCGTGTTTTTTGTGGTATCCTGCACCCTCACCCCTCTCTACTGTTCAAGTACTGCAACAAATTTTCTAAAAAGACATAACAGGAAGTGGGAGAGGGCACCTGCCAAAACTAGGTACCCGCCCCCCCCCCCCCCAAAAGTGACCTGCACAGAGTCATGACCCTACTGAACATATTTTTGATGAATTGGTTGTGCACACATGGGCAGAAATTCTCACAGACACACTCCAAAATCTTGTGAAAAGGCTTCTAACAATAGAATACAAAAAGTGCATAACATAACTTTATGCTAAGGTATAAAGTAAAACATAAATAACTGCAGCTGCTGTACACAGAGTGATGTCACCTGAACATAGATTTATACATTTACAGCGCTAGCAAATATATGTACCAATTATAAATATAGTGATTTAAAATTTCAAATAAAAAACTGATTGTGAAAAAATTCATGTGCAAAAAAATCCATTAAAAGTGCTCTTGTGCTTTAAGTGCTCCGTGCTTCAAAAGTGTTGTGAAGTATCACACCCCGTATGCATCCCTACTCACCAAATAGCAATGACTGCCAGCTTTTCAGTCTGGAGGTCTGACAGGTTTTTGGAATCAATATTCCTATATGGTGAGCCGAGGTCTCAGGCGTTTTCCGAAATGCACATCATAATTCCGAATAGAGAGGAAGAAGAAGCCAATATAGTGAAGTACTGTTAAACTGGATGATTTATTCCGCTAATGCAAGTGTACTTACAAGATTTAAGATAAAAAACAGCAGGAGAAAGAACAATAGCTAGCCCGTAACCGGAAATACGTCAACGCATTTCGCCTTCCTGTAGACGTCATCAACGGACATCATTTCCGGGTGTTGGTCTATCTTTTATAGCCAGGGGGAGCAACCTCCCTCCCGTGGTAACGATGTGTCTGATTGGATGAAACTAGACCTATCACGGGGACTGGGCTACCATATTGTTCATTGCTATTTAGTGAGTAGGGATGCATAAGGGGTGTGATACTCCACGACACTTTTGAAGCATGGAGCACTTTGGATAATTTTCAAGAACTTAAAGTACAAGAGCACTTTTAATGGACTTATTTGCATATGAATTTTTTCACAATCAGTTTTTTATTTGAAATTTTAAATCACTATATTTATATTTGGTACATATATTTGCTAGTGCAAACAAGCTCATATAGATGTGATGGTCAGGTGTCTACAGATTATTGACCATATAATGCATGTTTCAGTTCTTGCTTGGAAGTCCGCTATGTTCCTATAATGGGGTTTCTTCACTACTGGAGTTAAAAAAAACCTCACAAATATTGATAGAGGGAGCAAAAGTAAAAAATGTAAATCCTTAAAAGTACAGGAAAAGGCTACGTTTCACCTAATTGGGTGTATACCAGTTGTAAAACTAGAATATGAGAGGTGACCATAAATTATTTTAATTTACTTTTTATTTTTCCCTTTTTTTTAATCTGATACAATTTTTATATGTTATAATTCTCATCTAAGACTCTAGATTTCGATCTATTGGTGAAAAAATGCTTATATACTAATAGAGAGAGTGGTGGAGGCAAGAAATTAACAATAAAAGACGTATATAGAAACTTAGTGGTCAGAGTTGGTTTGGTGATGGGTAATTAGAGAGAAGGAATTAGGAAAAGACCAAGATAATTGATATTACTAAACATTGGACTCCCTTTCCTTTAAAAAAATATACACAAATAAGGACAATTTCCTATTGCCCATTACATAAACTAGGATGAATGTATTAGCACAATTACAAAGGTACTACAGTGGTTTAACTTTCTATAGGTCCAAAAATCATTATATTATGTAAATGAGAAAAGGCCCCGGACCAGATGGCCTATACCCATGGGTTCTCAGGGAATTATATATATTTATTTTTTAAATAATTGTTTCCAATTCAAGAGACTTTATACTGATTTTAATGTTGTCAGTTGATTGGCATAAAGTTAATGTGAAACCTATATTTACAAGAATGAAGTTTGAAATATGGGAGGTGCCATTGCTCCCATTTGAAAGGTTCTCCTTTGTAAATGTAAAACCTGGTCTGTGAATTACTTTATGAAAACAATATTTCAATTATGGATGTACCCAATTTTTAAAATGTGTTTTGTTATAAACTACAGGGCACCACTTCCACCAGTCACATCTTCATCCAGTGTGGTCAAACAAAGAGAAGGAACAAGATCTGTACCATCTATTGATGCTGTCTAGAAATTTTACCTGTGACTAGATCTCTGCCTGCAATCAAACCAATGGAATTTCAAAATTCAGGAACAACTTCTGAATCCAAGAAAGCAAGCTCCTTCACCCCAAAAGAAGATCTTGTTCAACCAAATGTATATGGTGTGAGACCAAAATTATCTGCAGATTACTCCTGTACCCATAAGGCATTAAATAGTCCTCTTTATGTCCCTAGCCCCCCCACTGAACAAATGGAGCCCAAGGATGTTATTTTTTCACTGCAAAATCATTCAAAAGCATGGAGTCCCCTCTCTACCTCCCCTTCACTGCAGGGAGCCCTGTACCACGTGTCAGAGCCTGCAGGTAAGTGCAGCATGAATATGTTGCCCTTTCAGCCCTGGAAGTAGACCTTACAGGGGGCACTATTGCTTTAGATTAGTGTACATTTGTGTCGCCCTCTGAAGGGCAATCCACAATGGGTCACGGACATTTGACAGACGGTGATGAAGTGCTATATTGCTTCCTCACCACCTGATTTAGCCACTCCCTCTCGAGTGCTGTGCCGGGGAGGGGATGATGATTCACTAATCCTTCAAGGAAGGTATGACAAATAGCCTCCTCGTTGTGATCGACCATAGGAGGGATTAGAAAGGGGCCATGCTGTGTACTATACAATGGGCACCTTGACTCCCTCCGTTGGTCAATATACAGGAGGTTCAATTGGGTGACCCGGCCAGCCTAAGACTCCCTCCAAGTATATGACCCAAAAAGGATCTAAGGAGGTTGTGTTCCCATATAGGCATTGTGAAGAAAGAGGTAGTATATTGAAACAAGGAATGTTTTGTACTCACAGCTTACTCAAAAGGGAATATGTGCAGCACCATTGTCTCTAACATGATAGTTTACCTTTATCTCTCTCACATCGGCCAGTCTGTGACACAAACAACTTTACCACCGTAATATGTAATGACACTCGCAAAAACAACGGGGCAACATATACCACATTGATGAATGGTTTATATGAGGTTTTGTTTTACCATGCAAGTTATGTGTACTTCATCTATGATTGGTTATGCACTAATGACAGTTTTTGGATGGTAAGACCTCATTTAATAAACCAAATACCCATACGGGGTTAAAGCACTGAATAAAAAAATGAATGGGCCGGATATGGATTCACAGGTGACGGTAATTCAAAGCCTGGAAAATCCTTAAAAGAGACAGCATCACCAGTGTATCCACCACCCTGAGGAAATTCGCATATGAGGGAATGAAACGCGTCTGTGTTTCATCTCCCCCTTCCCCTACCCACCCCATGGGTCCCCCTCCCCTAGTTTAGGGGACCACCTGCTGTTTAGAACCATAGGTGCTCCACACTCAATGCACGCTCATCCCGGTCCACCTATAGTCTGCCCTGGCACTTACTAGACCTGGGTAGACAGGTCTCCGATCAGCTGATTCAGGCACGCAGCTCAGCCCGTCCTCCACGAGCTCCCCACACACGGGAGCCGCTCACCTGATTTGCCTGCACACCACACGGTGTCAATTGATTACAGTTACGTTGCCATCGGAGGGCTTTGAGACCAGTGTCAAGCTGTATACCAGAGGCCAAGGCACACCAGGACTACTGACTGCCAATTGCAGTCCATCTAGGCCAGGGTTTCTCAACCAGGGTTCCATGGAACCCTAGGGTTCCTCCAGAGGTTGCTAGGGGTTCCTTGAGCAATGATCAATTTCTACCTCTCAGATAAATTCCCAATGACACCATTGATCTTTTTAGCTATCTGTAAGGGGTAATTCTTCCCAATGACCACAAGTGTAAGGAGCATTCTTTCCATTGACCATCACACTAATGTATCATGAGTTGTAGATTTTTAATTTTTATCAGGGGTTCCCCGAGACCATAGAATTATTTCAAGGGTTCCTCAGTGTTGAAAAGGTTGAGAAAGGCTGATCTAGGCACTGAGGACAGCGGGACCTATTGACTGGATAAAAGCGTCCAACTGTGAGTTATATCCCGTCTATGGGAGTTTCAACTTACCCTCCAGCTGTATACTTCATGGACCCCTGTAACTTACCCTCTGCTTGAACCGACATAGGCGGACTTAGGCACACTACAGTTTGGGACTGCATTATACACTGCTTGGTACCCTCGGTTGCTACACAGAGTAGATTTGATGCCTATCATGTTAAGAACAGTGGGACTTTCAGCCATCACCTATAGCAACTTGCGTTAAGCATTCAGTCCACCTTGGGACCATCATTGACTTTTTGAGCCATTATGCAGTTGCAATAGTGTGTACACTTTAATCACCTCAGTATCCAATACATTCTATTTATCACTGGGCATTGATGGACCTAGAGGTTCCATGACATAGCCTTTGGCACTTCACTGAGCCACGGCAAGTCACAGGATTTCCTAGGATCTTTGTAAGAGTCCCCCAACATCACCTATACACTATGGATATGGTTATGGCATGTGTGTGACCCCGGGGTGTGTTTTTATAGACAACGTTGTCTTTTTATTTAATGCCAAGTATCATTGTGTTCTATCTATTTCATTATAAATAAAGAGCTTATTTGCACAGTCTATGCCGCAGGGTTATCCCTTTGTTCTCCTTTGGAGCCACGGACCAGCTTTGGGTAGGGTCTTTCCCCTCCCTATTTGTGGTATGACGTGAACAGCTGGCTGAGAGTCAGGTATCTGGGGATCCAGAGCCTGAAGCAGCTCTGTGACATCATCTGACAGCAGGCTTTAGCTTGCTCTCGGCTGATTCTGGGTCACAGGGGAGCACAAGTAAGTTCACTCCTGTGACCCAGAAGAGAAGTATTGCAATAAAAGCTTTGGCTATACTTCTCTTTTTTTTTTTTTTTATGCATGTAGTGTTTTTCCGCTGTTTCTTTACAGTGCAGAATAATTGTTTATGTAGTTAATATCTGCATCTTGCAAAACCTTGGGATCACTGTACATGCATGCTGTTACTAGTGTGTCTTTGTGTTTAATTTGGCCATGATAACTACAGCTCTCTTCAGTGGCGGCTGGTGTATGAGGGGCGCTTGGGCGCCAGCTAAAGAAGGAAAAACAAAAAAAAAGTCAGCCCCACCCCCTTACAGGTGGCGCCAGTACATTGACTTTCTTTTTTTTTTCTCGGCTCCTTGGCTGTCACATGACAGCCAAGTAGTGAACCTATTGGTCAGCCATTAAAGTCTATGTGTGTGCGCTGAACAGGCGCACACACGCAGTCTGATTGGCTGCCCTGAGCTCAGGCTCAGTGTGATTGGATCGGATGCGGTGGCCGGGGGCGGATCACTGTGGCAGCAGACGGGACTCCCGCACCCATAGAAACCCTGACCGCCCGGTGACCAATGATGGGGGACAGCTCGCTTCTCCACATGCCGAACTCTGCAACAATCCTGCCTGCCTATTGAATGGGGTAAGTGCGGGGGGGTCTCTGCAAACTGCCCCCACCTGTGTTATTGGCTGCATAACTGCCTCCACCTGTGATACTGGCTGCATAACTGCCCCCACCTGTGTTGTTGGCTGCAAAACTGCCCCCATTTGTGATACTGGCTGCATAACTGCCCCCACCTGTGTTATTGGCTGCATAACTGCCCCCACCTTTGATACTGGCTGTATACCTGCCCTCACCTGTGTTATTGGCTGCATAACTGCCCCCACCTGTGATACTGGTGGCATAACTACCCCCACCTGTGTTGTTGGCTGCAAAACTGCCCCCACCTATGATATTGGCTGCATAACTGCCCCCACCTGTGTTATTGGCTGCATAAATGCCCCACCTGTGTTATTGGCTGCATAACTGCCCCACCTGTGATACTGGCTGCATAACTGCCCCCACATGTGATACTGGCTGCATAACTGCCCCACCTGTGATACTGGCTGCATAACTGCCCCCACCTGTAATACTGGCTGCATAACTGCCCCCACCTGTAATACTGACTGCATAAGTGCCCCCACCTGTTTTGTTGGCTGCATAAGTGCCCCCACCTGTGTTATTGGCTGCAAAACTGCCCCCACCTG
>BLSH010115583.1:317319-332563 GCA_018402905.1 Glandirana rugosa
AAGGCTAAAAGCAAGAAAAGTTTTTAATCAAAAGTCTTTTTAAACCAGTGCCCTCCCCCCAGATTTTACCTGTGGATAGTGTACCTGGCCGCTGAGAGTGACAGTGGCAGGTGACACTGGATCCATATATTGGACTGTACACTGTATGGTTAGTGTCCCCTGTGTCCTCAAGAGCTGCTCATTTTCCAACAGCAGGAAATGTGGATTGGGGGGTGGTAATTAGACATGTGCAATTTGTTTCATTCCGAATTAGTTTTTTGTCAAAATTCAGAATTTTTATTAATTCGGAAATGTCCGAATAACGAATATCCGGTTCCCGAATTTTTCTGAAAACTAATTTTTGAAAAGAACGAAAATCGGAAAAAACGAAAATCCGAATGAATGAAAATCCGAAAATACAAAAGAACGAAAATCCAAAAGAATGAAAATCCGAAAATTCAAAAGAACGAAAATCCAAAAGTGAGAATGAAAATCTGAAAGTTCAAAAGAACGAAAATCCAAAAATAAGAATGAAAATCCAGCAATTTGAAAGAACGAAAATACAAAAAACATTCGGATAATTTCTATTATAATTATAATAATATCATTTGAAAGGAAATTCCAATACCTACCTGTAATTTAATAGTTTATAACCATTATTATATTTTTTAATAATTATTATTATTATTTCTTATTAATAAGAAAAATAAGAATAATAAAAACTATAATAATAGTTATACTATTAAATTATAGGTAGGTAATGGAATTTCCTTTCAAATTTGGCTGTTTGTGAACATAATGAATTATTAACCATTATTATAGTTGTCTTTTATTATTATTATTATTTATTAATAATAAATAATAATAATAAAAACTATAATAATAGTTATAAACGATTAAATTAGTTAGGTATTGGAATTTCCTTTCAAATTTGTCTGCCTGTTAGTGAACAAATTTTTCCGAATTACCGACAATAACGAATACCGCATCTATACGAATGGAACAAACCCAATTTGAAGTTTTCCGAATTACTGATAATAACGAATACCGCATCTATATGAATGGAACAAACCAAATTAGAATATTTCCGAATTCACAAATTACAGAAAATAACGAATTTCAATCATAACGAAAAATCTGAAAAACGAAAAAAAAGAAAAAACTAAAACGGAAAAAAAACAAAAAAAAACCCAGAACAAAAGAAAATAACAAAATTTTCAGCCATGCACATGTCTAGCGGTAATCATACAGTGTACAATTTGATCTATGGATCCGACCTGTGTCATGTGCTGTATGGAGGAGTTCTGGTATGACGTGAGGGGGAGAAGTTTGTGGAGGGTGGGGGCTATTTGCACAGGAAAGGTTAATTGGGGGGGGGGTATTCTTGCTAAGAGGAGAAATGGGAGGGGGGTGAATTTGTGCTAACAGGGGAGGGGGGATTTTGGTTAATTGGAAGAATGGGGGGATTTGACCTCCTGTACCCTTCCTTACTGACTCCTGTCCTCCGTCCTACTGACCCCTTTACCCTGCCCTACTGACTCCTGTCCTCTGTCGTGCAGAACCCGGTACCCTGCCCTACTCAATCCTGTCCTCTATCCTGCTAACTCCTATACCCTTCCCTACTGACTCCTGTCCTCCGTCCTGCTGACCCCTGTACCTTGCCCTACTGACGCCTATCCTCTGTCCTGCTGACCCCTGTACCCTTCCCTACTGACTCATGTCCTCTGTCCTGCTGACCCCTGTACCCTTCCCTACTGACTCATGTCCTCTGTCCTGCTGACCCCTGTACCTTGCCCTACTGATTACTGTCCTCTGTGCTGCTGGTCCCTGTACTCTGCCCTACTGACTACTGTCCTCTGTGCTGCTGGTCCCTGTCCTCTGCCCTTGTGACCCTTCTTCTCTGCCATACTGACCCCTGGGCCTTGCCCTACTGACCCCTGTATAGGCACAAGGAAGCCCAGGTTTTGTTTAACCACAATTCTTTAACCCCTTCCACTGTTAAGAGTTTGGCCACCCCCACATTTTCTCAATCTCTTTTTTCATTAGGTGTCCCTCATTCTGAAGTTCAAAGGTTGGGAGGTATGCTAAATGTGTTGGAAAAAATCAATATGATCAGTTTTCTCAGCTTTTATCTTCCACTAAAAATGTAATTTCTTATTGCAGGTGGAGTAAATCTTTCATCATACAATAGAAGTGATAAATACTGTACCAGCTCAAAAGAAGCTCATGTTCAACTAAATTCTGTTGTGAACCCAACATTATCTGCTAAATACCATCCAAAGAAATCTGGAAATGCCATTCAGGAAAAGACAGCCACCTTTTCTCCTGCAAAACCTCCTTCAGGTGATTTGCTAATGCAACCAATTCCTAGCAGATCAGAGTATACGCCCATGAAAAGAAAGGCAGTTTCATGTTTAAAATCTTCAGTGCCTCCACAAAAACGATTATTTGCACCAATGACATCACCTGGCTCTACTACGAAAGATCCATCCACCGATCTGAGGAGCACTAAGTTAACAAATTCCTTCCCAGAGCCTGGTAAGCTGGAATCACTTTCAGATTCACCAAATATCTTATTTATTTCAGGTACTTATATAGTGCCATCAATTTACACAGTGATTTACATATACATTGTACATTTACATCAATCCTTATCCTTAAGGAGCTTACAATCTAAGGTCCCTAACTCACATTCATACATACACATAGTAGGGGCAATTTAGACAGGATCCAATTAACCTATCAACATGTCTTTGGAGTGTGGGAGGAAAGCGGAGTACCCAGCGGAAACCCACGCAGGCACAGGGAGAACACACAAACTCCAGGCATGTAGTGTTGTGGTTGGGATTCAAACCAGCAACCCTTTTGCTGCCAGGCGAAAGTGCTATCCACTACACCACTGTGCTCTTTTCTATTCTATTGTTTTTTTTTTCTGTTCTATTCCTTTGTTTTCTATTCTATTTTGTTTTTCTTTGGAAATTGGAAAACTCTTCAAATTTGAAAATGATTAGAAAATGATTTGAATTCAAATTTCATCTGAATTTTCTTTTTCCTTATTCAGATTCCTTTAAATTTGGTACTTTTGTAAAAAAACAAAAATTCGTTAGAATTTTAATTTGAAACGAACCGTACATGTCTAGGACACTTATTGTCAAAGTTTAATTGAACACGATGAAGTTAGAAGTTGATTGGTTACTATGCCCAGCTGCACCAGGTTCTGTGTGCATCAATTTTAGTAAATCTACCTAATGGGTTTTTAATTCTTTAATTTAGACAGGATACAATTAACCTATTAGCATGTCTTTGGTGTGTGGGAGGAAACCAGAGTACCCAGAGGAAACCCACGCAGGCACAGGGAGAACATGCAAACTGCAGGCAGGTAGTGTTGTGGCTGGGATTCGAACCAGCGACCCTTTTGCTACTAGGCAAAAGTGCTATCCACTACACCACTGTGTAAACCTCTTATTTTTCTCCTGTCACAGCAGTCATGCAGAATTAACAGACCTTATAAAAACTCCAATAAGTGTGAAAAAAAACAATTACTGACTTAAGGGGTATTGATAGTCCATTGATAAAGACTGTATAATTGATAGCCCACAAAAGCCCTAAAACATCTATGAATATGCCTTCTATAGCAGCTCAGAAACATGTAAATAGGACTGGTAATTCTGGTTATAAAAGAGGCAAAGTAATCCTCAGAAAATAGAAGTGGACCCTGAACAAAGATTGTTCTGAGATGAGAAAATGTGTGTGGAAATTATTAGAATGTCTCTTCTGCTGGTCAGGGAATTATTATGCCTTAATGGTCTCTTGAAAGGGGGTGAGTGGACTTGGTCCTTCATGCCTTGTTGCTTCAAGATAGGGATGGGGGGGACATACTTTGGTGACTTACCTTCACCATTTGAGACATAAAATGTTGGAAAATTCCAAAAATGTTAGAGCTGTCATCAGAACGAATTGTGAGAGAAAATCTTCTTATGTTATCACCTGCTCCTGTGATAACTGCCTTAGAAAGAAATTTAAGAACAAGAAAGGGTGCGCCTCTAAGTGCAGTAGTGTTAAAAAGAATTTATTTAGACAAGATAAAAAACTACTCACCAATGGTAGTGTGCAGGTAAGCGTTGCAGTGTCAGCCACTGCTGGCTATAGTAGTCTGACACAGTAGTGGCTGACACTGCAACGCTTACCTGCACACTACCATTGTGAGTAGTTTTTTATCTTGTCTAAATAAATTATTTTTAACACTACAGCACTTAGAGGCGCACCCTTTCTTGTTCTTTGTCGTCCACAGGAGTTCGGTTACTTCTTAGTGGTGCAGCCCCGCCAGTGCTACAGTGGATATTGACCGTCATGATAAATAGACTTTATCACAGACTCATGCATACATAAACTTTGCTATATCGATTCCAGTACTTCTATGGTTTATGTACATTTCCCCACCTGCTCAACACCCAGGGGGCACACCTGGGCCCCCTTACCCAGAGAGTTCCCAGCCAAAACTGTTAAGGTTCACCCAACTCTCCCCCTCTGACTGCGCTGCCAACATTTTGCTTTCTGTTAGAAAGAAATGTAATCTGTGGAGATTTGCTGTTACTTCCTGTTGAGTCTCCAAAACTGGAAATCTCCTCAAACAGACACAGGCAAAAAAAATCAACTGGCAAGGTTTTCATACTTGCCAACTGTTCCAGATTTGCTGGTATAGTCACACCCAGTGCACAGCTCAGTCCCAGGCTGTGTCCTGGGATCAGGGCTGGAAGGATAGCAGCATAGGGAAATCCCTTCTTCTGGAAGAATCTGGGCTGATATTAAAAAAAAGCTTCCCTGGGCCTCATTTGTTCAGCGGGGGGCCGGGAGCAGAAAGGGGACTATTTCATCACATTAGGATGCAGGCTGAATAATCTCCACATCAGGGTTCCCGACAATTGCTTTAGCAGATGGATATAGAAGAGGCCAGGACTTTAACTTAATTGTCGGGAACCGCAGTGCAGGGATTACTTTGCCTGCACCCGATTGTTATCAAATAGTCCCCTTTCTGCCCCTGGCCCCCTCTGCCCAGATAGCCAGCAATTGTTCCGCAAGTTTGAAAATGACTTGCTAAGCTATTGCTAGACTTGTCAGGCTTCACAAGTTTGTTGCACAATTTCAGCAATTCCACATTGCATGACTCCAGACAAACTTTCTTTGCAAACGTTCTGCAAGTCTGCTGCAAGTTCTGGTTCAGTTATGTTGTGCAATAGTCATCCCACCACAGGGGGCACTGTGGCTGAATTTTCATGCAGTAGACTTGCAGAGCTCTTGCTCTAGACTCCCCACTGCAACTCTGCTCTTGCTAGAGACTTGCCACGCAAATCTGCTACAAATTGGAAAAGTGTCAACTAGACCTTGTGCTTCAAGTGCTCTGCAAGTGTACAACTTGCCAGTAAAAATGTGCAGCAAGTTAACAGACTTACAATTCAACACTGCCATACATTGGTGGCAAGTTATCCCCACTATCTGGGTGAATCTTGGGAATTTTTTTCCTATATCCGCCCAGATTTTTCCAAAAGTATGGCGCTGCGTGCCTGTCACCATAATGTGTTCTATACATCACATTTTGCTATTATATAAATTACTGTAAAGTGACACATTTGCGGCCTAAATGCTTTGAAAATGCAGTATGGCCAAAGCTTTTTTTTCACTTAGTTTTGCACTCCTCTGACCCAGAATCAGCCGACATTGGGCTGTCCACTGCTGGCTGATGTCAGAGAGCCACTCCAGGTTCTGGAAGGATCCCGACAATATTGTCAGGATCTACCCAGATGCCTAACTGGTAACTGGTTCAGCCTCTCAGTGCGTTGCTGAGAGCCTGAGCCAGCTGCTTCCACCTCCTCCCAAGCCTGGTGCTCCAGTGAGCACTGGAGAGGCAGAGTAGAGAGCAGTGACTAACAGTCACCACACTCTGCTCCATGAAGGCAAAGAACTGAGTCATCAGTGGTCATGCGATCGCTCAGTGTATTAGAGCCGGCGAAGGACAGCTGCAGCATCAGACCAATGCTGCAGCATGGAGGAGGGTGTGTAGTATATGTTTTTTTTTTGTAAACCCCACACTTCTCCTTCAAGGCATAACTCCAGGCAAACGGCTAAACACACAGATGTAATACATATAAGGGAGCTGGTTTAACTTTTAGAGCATTTGTATTTCCAGTCCAGAGATTTACACAGCTCTGCCACACAGCACAGCCCTGCAATGATTAAAAAAATAAAGCTTCCCCTAGTCCCATTTGTTCAGTGGGGGGCTTAGGGCAGAAAGGGAACTATTTAATACCTTTGGGGTGCAGGTGGAGTATGCTTCTGCACCACAGTTCCCAATAATTGAATTTAAGCCCCTAGTTCTATATCAAGGCAGGGACTTTAACTGTTGGGAAACGCACCACTGCAGATTACTCTGCCTGTACCCCAAAGGCATTTAATGGTCCCCTTTCTGCCCCCAGCCCACCTACTGTACAAATGGCGCCCGAGGACGTTTGATGCTTCCAAAAGTAGGAAGTCCCCTCTCTGCTTCCTCCTCACTCCAAGGATCCCAGCGCCATCTGTCAGAGCCTGCAGGCAAGTTCAGGATGAGTATGCTGCACTTTCAGCCCTGGAAATAGACCTTACAGGGGACACTATTGCTTTGGATTAGTGTATATTTGTGTTGCTCTCTGATGAGAAATCTGCAGTGGATCACTTTTCAGAGAGAATTTTCCCGACTGCCCTGGAGGCGAGGACGTTTGGGAGGCCTCAAAAAGCTTTCCCAACATACAACTTAATACAGAAAATATGGAACAAGGTCAAGTACATTCAGGGGGCGACAGGATTTACGGAATTTAGCCCTATCTGGTCTAACATAGCCTACCCTGAGCTAGCTAAACTTCAAAATGCAACCAGGTGGAAAAAACACGGTATTGTGTATTTGAGGCAAATCTTCCATGATGGTAAGCTGCTCTCATTTGCGGCCCTAAGGGAGATGTTTAATCTGCCAGTATCTATGCATTTTTACTACACTTTTCAGAGAGAATTTGACAGACAATGATAAAGTGTCATATTGCTTTTTCACCATTGTTAGGAACTGCTATGATAACCCTCGGCTATCATCTCTCTGTCAGTCTGTCTTGCGTTCGGATGTCCAATGAGAGATTGAGTTCACCCGAATGAAATGGATGCAGACAGACACACAAGTATGGTGAAAACAGTCTCTGGCTTTACTGGGAGGACATATTTATACACAGTTCATACAAAGGGAGGCGTATATTACACAAAGAAAAAATTGCCTTGTCAGCAGTTATCTGTAAATTATGTCATTAATTCAAGAATAACTTAACATATTAGAATGTAATTACTCAGCTTCAAGGTTACAGACGTTCAATCTACAAAACAGGATGTACTGCAAGGTAAGATAACATGTTATGATGTAGCAAATTACATAAGAGGATGTATTTGCCGGATAAGATAGCATGTTATGACGTGATTACTTAGAAGTGACCCCTACAGGGTCAGACAGTGAGTCAAAGGACAGGATATGTTTGTGTGCCGAGACAAAAAACCTTGTCAGCATAAACTTCTTGCTAATATTAAAGCAGCATTTTTCTTTATACAACAATATGAAATAATTAAGGATAATAGGTTCTCTACTCATTACAACCATCTGATTTAACCCCTCACTGGAGCGTTGGTCAAGGGAGGTCTATATTCTATTCAAAATGTAATTTCTTGTTGTAGGTGGATTAAACCATTCATTATGCAATACAAGTGATAAATACAGTACCAGCCAACAAGAAGCATTATCTGCTGAATACTTTACAAAGAAACCTAGAAATGCTGTTCAAGGAAAAACAGACACCTTTTTTCCTGCAAAACCTCCTTCAGATGATTTGTTAATGCTACTTGTTCCTAGCAGATCAGAGGGTACACACATGAAAAGAAAAGCAGTTTCATCTTTAAAATCTTCAGTGTCTCCACAAAAACTATTATTTGCACCAATCCCATTACCTAGCACTACTATGAAAAAGCCATCCGCATCCATGGAGTCTGGTGAGTTGGGATCACTTTCAAGTTGACCTAATACCACATTTATTTCCTGTCATAGCAGTCACGCAGACCTAAAACACTTCAGCAAATCCCAAAAAGAATAAAACAAACATTGGGGTATTGGTAGTTCACTGATAAAGACTATAGTTCATTTGCCACCAAAACCCACCAACATCTATGAATATGCCTTCTGTAGCAGCCTGGAACCATAAATAGATAGGACTGATAATTCTGGTTATGAAAAGGGTAAAGTAACCCTCAAAAAACAGAAGTGGACCCTCAACAAACATTGTTCCAATGAGAAAATGAGAAAATGTGTGTGGAAATTATTAGAATGAATAATAATGCGGGGTGTTGCTGCGCTATTGAGAGTGGGACTTAGCTGCTGCCCCCAGTATACAGCTACCAAGTAGCTGTTAGCAACAAGGTAGGAGGAACAGTGGGTATTCACTGCTGTGAAATATGTAAAAAAAAAAAAAATATATATATATATATATGTGCAAAAGTACACAAGGCTGGAAAAATTGATGTGATAAATATAAATAATGGTTGGTAATTGATAAATAATATGAATATGTAAATCAAATTTGATCAAGTAATCCTGTGTTATAAAGTGCGAAATTGATGTGTGCAAAATCTGCCAGATAGTGTGCAAAGGATGTGGGGAAAAATGACCTCTAATTACGTTCAACAAAGTGCAGGTGCAATATTCAAACCATGAATCCAAAGTACAAGTGCAACAAATAAAGTAAATAGTCCCAAATGCAGGTATCCGAACCATATTACAATCACAAACTGCAGGTGCAATTGATGTATACCATACGACATATACCAAGGTATAAGGACGTAAATTATTTCATGACATTAAACATAACAGATCCATGTCACAGTGAATGTCACATATGCATAACTGTTGTTTGTCCAAAAAATACTTTTACAAGGTGGTGGGTCAGCTAAGGTCTCCCTCTGTACCAACCATTATTTATATCACATCAATTTTTTCCAGCCTTGTGTAATTTTGCACATTCTTATATATATAGATATATATATTTTTTTTTACATATTTCACAGCAGCGCCATACCCACTTCTGTTCCTCTTTCCTTGAAATTATTAGAATGTCTCTTCTGCTGGTCAGGGAATTATTATGCCTTAATGGTCTCTTGAAAGGGTAAGTAGACTTTGTCCACCATGCCTTGCTGCTGCAGTTGGGGATGGGGGAGCAGTCTGAAACAGGAACCTATTCTGTTGATTGATTCACCTTCACTATTTGCTATATAGACTCAAGGTGCCACATCCCTATAGTTAAATGCATACAGACAGAGAAATTATACAAAATTACGCATTTCACTTCTCATTCATATTTTTGTAATTCAAGTGTCTTAACCGCCTGCGGACCGCCCACTGCATATATATTGCGGCAGGGTGGCCGGGCTGTGCAAAATCACGTACCTGTACGTGATTGTGTGCACACGTTCTAGGGGCGTGTGTGTTCCAGTGGGAGCCAATCAGTGGGTCCAGGGCGCGCGATGGCTGCCGAGACCCGCCGATCGTTCGGAGGAAAAGCAGAACGGCGGTTCTGTCAGGGAGGAAAAGAGAGATCTTGTGTGTCTGACAAGTGGATCTCTTTTTGTCCAGTGCATCCACTCCCCCCACAGTTAGAAAGCATTCCTTAGGAGCACACTTAACCCTTTGATCGTCCCTGGTGTTAACCCCTTCCCTGCCAGTGTCATTTATACAGTGACAGTTCATTTTTTTAGCATTGATCACTGTATTGGTGTTACTGGTCCCCAAAAAGTGTCACTTTGCGTCAGATAAGTCCGCCACAAAAATTGCTGATCATTACTAGTAAAAACAATAAAAAAATAAAAAGTCCAGAAAAATATCCCATAGTTTGTAGATGCCATAACTTTTGCGTAAACCAATCAATATACGCTTATTGGGATTTTTTAGCAAAAATATGTACCAGAATGCATATTGGTCTAAATTGATGAAGAAATTTGATTTTTTAGATGTTTTTATTGGGTATGTTTTATAGCAGAAAGTAAAAAATATAGATTTCTTTTTTTAAAAATTGTCGGTCTTTTTTTGTTTCTAGCCAAAAAATAAAAACCACTGAGGTGATCAAATACCACCAAAAAGCTCTATTTGTGGGAAAAAATTACATCAAATTTATTTGGGTACATCATCGCACAACCGCGCAATTGTCAGTTAAAGCAACGCAGTATCGTATTGCAAAAAATGGCCTGGACAGGAAGGGGGTAAAACCTTCTGGAGCTGAAGTGGTTAAAAGCCCCCCCCCCCCGCCAAAAAAAATAGGGGGATTTCTCTGTCTGTATGCACCTTCACAATTTGAGGGGTAATATGTTGGAAAATCCACACATTTTAGAGCTGGTATCAGAATAAATGGTGAGGGGAAATCCATATTATTATCTATAACTTAAAGAAAACAAATTTGGCCAATGCATACACTTTAAGGGAAATTACGTATTTTTTTCTCAATAATGCAATGTTTGATTTTTCAGTTACTGATCACTATGCTTCAGTAAATGCACAAGCATAAAAGTGTTAACTTTTATATTCCATCCAAAATGTAATGTGTTTCATGTTGTAGGTGGAGTAAACCTTTATATAATACAAGTGATAAATACTGTATAACACATTCTCAAATTGTATGATCTTCCCCCATCCTAATTTTAGTGTCGTGGAAAAAAACATCAGAAATTTGCCTTTCTTATATTTGGAAGCAGTGCAAATTGGGAGGTAAATAACTGCAATCTTTAAATATCAAATTATCAGTTTTGTGCCATGTGTGAAATGGATGTTGTTTTAGATAACAGTCAGTATTTTTTTAACAGATACATGCACCAACATGCATTATCATCTGCCATATCGCTGGCAGGTATGTCATGGATCAGAATGGGGAGACCTTCCAGATATGGAGGATATTGAGTCGGCTTACAGTGAACCTGGAAATGATAGGTAGGCAACGTGGAAGGGGTGGAAAAACAAACTACTGTGGGGAAATATCACCATTGTGTGAAGAGTGGAGACACAAACTACACCATTAGGAGAGGGTATAGGTACAAACTACTGTGGGGAAATCTTACCATTGCAGGATGGAAGCTTAGAGGTCTAAGGAAGTGAAAAGGGAAAGCATCATACGCACATCTGGATGTTACAAGATTTGTGGATAATAAGGTTCTCAAGTATTTCAAAGGGCAGACAGGAAGTCAGACAGTGGCTGTGTCCTCTGAAAGTGTTGCCACCCTCCTTTGTCTATCCTTTAGATGAGTCAGCCTTTCAATGCAACTCAAATTTCACTGTCATATTATGAAATATATGAATAAGAATGAATCAGCTCATGGGTGTCTGCCCAGTTTGGGGCCAAAGCAAAGCTCATTGGGTCAATTTTGTCTTTTTTCACATTGCAGCTTTCAAAAGGTCAACTTTCAGACCATGACAGCCAATGCCAATCCAGTCCGCAGACTCTCCACCCCATCATCTGTCACTCGACCTCCTGAGTATGTACTGACCACCGAGTGGATCTGGTACTGGAAGGATGAGTATGACATCTGGGTTGAATATGGACACCTAGTGAGTAATATTCAAATATTTAAAAAATGTGTATAAGTGAAAGTCTGTCTACCCAAGAGTAACATTTTGGTTATGGATTTCCACACGCTTGTAAAATCCAGGTACAGACACTGCAGTCAGAGTAAATAGCAGGCTAGTGAAGCTTAACATTTAGAAGCAACCCTTCTATTAAGGCAAGCTGGGCTACCAGTATTATATCACCACCAGGACTTAATGCACAAAGCTTTATACTGTATATTGGATGTAGAATGTCTCAAAGCAAATCCAAAGTAGGAAATAGGAAGAGGTATCATGCAGGCTAGTATACCTTTACCTTTAGCAGCCTTCTTTCTCTTAAGACAATCAAATCTAATAGTACTATACCCCATGACTTATTGATGACTCAATACTCCAAGCTATATACAATAATACAAAAGGGAAGATGTACCATGAAGCAACAGTGGTGTGCAAGTTGGGGGGCTCTCCAAGTGAGCAAGGATAGGTGGCAGATAGCAGGCATGATCCGAGAATGTAGTGAAGGCCAGGGCTGGTGGCACAGTAAGCATATCTGAGAACATAGCAAAGGTCAGTATCCCGAACAAACAGACAGATCATGTGCACTTGGTTAGCAGGAAGGCTATCACAAACACTGATGCACAGGTTGATGACATTCAAATAAGTCTTCTGTGCCAAGGGCCCAACCAAGAGCCAGGATATGCCAAGAAACACTGCCTAGGTACTGACGAAAGATAGGGAAAGTATAGGGTGGCAGTAAGTAAGCGTTGGGAGTCTGTGTCCTGTGGCCAGGGCTGGACTGGGACAAAAATTTGGCCCTGGACTTCATCCAGATCGGCCCAGGGCACATCAGGGTACAGTGCACATCAGGGCAAAGGGCACAGCACATCAGGGTACAGGGCACAGGACACATCAGGGCACAGCACATCAGGGCACAGCACATCAGGGCACAGCACATCAGGGCACAGCACATCAGGGTACAAAGCACAGCGCACATCAGGGTACAGCGCACATCACATCAGGGTACAGCACATCAGATTACAGGGCACAGCAAATCAGGGCACAGCAAATCAGGGCACAGCGCATCAGGGCACAGCGCATCAGGGCACAGCGCATCAGGGCACAGCGCATCAGGGCACAGCGCATCAGGGTACAGCGCATCAGGGTACAGCGCATCAGGGTACAGCGCATCAGGGTACATTAGGGCACATGGAGCACATTAGGGCACATCAGGGAACATCAGGACATATCAGGGCACATTAGGGCACATCAGAGCACATGGGGCACATCGGGCACATTGGGGCACATCAGGGCACATCATGGCACATTAGGGCGCATCAGGCCACATTAGGGCACATCAGGGCACATGAGGCACATTAGGGCACATCAGCCACATCAGGGCACATTAGGGCACATTAGGGTACATAGGGCACATTAAGGCACATTAGGGCACATCAGGGCACACTTTGTGTACATCAGGCACATTAGGGCACATCAGGGCACATTAGGGAACATCAGGCACATGGGGCACATCAGGGCACATTAGGGCACATCAGGGAACATTAGGGCACATCAGGGAACATTAGGGCACATCAGGCATATTAGGGCACATTAGGGCACATCAGGCCCATGGGGCACGTTAGGGCACATGGGGAACATGGGGCACATCAGGGCACATCAGGCACATTGGGGCACATCAGGGCACATGGGGCACATCAGGGCACATCAGGCACATTAACACAAAACACTGCCCAGGTACTGACGAGAGATAGGGAAAGTATAAGCACAGCAACCAGAATGCAAGCCTGCAGGAGGAGATGTGTCACATCCCATTGCCTTGCAACCCGGACACAATGGAAGAAGATAGTGGGGGCTGTTAGGAGAAAGTTAAGTATGGGGGCCCCCTTACATTACTCCCCTCCTTGCAGAGGAACCTCTGGACCCCTTAGGAGCTCAATTCTCTGGATGGAATTGATGGAATGTCATAATCAAAAGATCTGTATCATCTGAGGATGCTGGAAACCAGTAGTGATCTTCTTGACTGTTGTCCTTCAAATGGGTTACTGAAAGGAGTTTCTGACCCTTCTGAAGTCCAAGCTCAAATTTTTCCTTCACATCTACTAGTAGATGAGATCTGGAGGCCAAGTCTAAGTTTGTACAGGTGACGTGAAATGAATTGGGAATTTTCAAAGAGGAAGGCAGTGTTGGGGGTAAAGAAACAGGGTTTATTTTTTAATCATCCATTACCTGATGAACTTGGGTGAAAGTCTCTGTGAGGGCATTTTGAGTAAAATGTTCTTGGCTGGAAGCCGACCTTTAATTTTGAGGTGGGCAATGATTAGCGTAAAGTGAAGGTTTTTTGAGAGGATACTGCAGATGACACACTGCTGGGAACCATGCTCCAGGCTTGGGTGAAATTTTGAACCACCGTGGTGGTGCCAAATACACTGGAAGACAAACTGGAGAAGCAACAGAGCTTCATTTGATGTCAATGAACACAAAAGAAGGGTGAAACCCTAGAAGAATGGGGCTGATCATGGTGGGGGATCATATTGGTTCTAGTGATGGAGGTTCTTTTTCAGAATTTCTAGAGACGGAGTATCTGGCTTGGTTACAGCTCACTAAAGCAATGGGTCCTGATGGTAAATATCCCAGAAAACTTTGAGGTATAGTTGTTGTTAACTAATTTTTTAAATTAAATCTTTTGAGATAAATTCAGGTTTATTATACACCACTGCTGGTATACATACAGTAATTATGTATGGGAAATTATAATACCTTGTATGCATTATAATTTGCCTGCGCTAATAAGCGCAGTTTCCAGCTCTTTTGCATAATGCATTTGATCGACCTGTGTTGAAGCAGACACACACACAGACACAGATTGCTTCATCTCACATGGCCGTTCGCAGGGATTGTCCTCCTTAGCTCTTCTTTTCGGTGTTTATTTATACTGGTCAGACAGGTTTAACAAAAGAGACTGATGGCTTCACAATCAGCCAATCAGCCTCCAAGGCACAGTCACATGACATGACATGAGCTCAATACAAGACCACCAATCAATGACACACTTGTTTACATTCAAACTATACAATAGGAAAGGCATGCATGTATGGGGGGGGGAGCTGACCGGCAGGGAAGCCATGTGCTTTCTGACAAAGGCCACACAACAATCACCCCACACATGCACTAACCTGCCAATTACAATGAATCACTACCCAATACAGCTCTCTGAACTTATATTCCATAGCGATTATGCTACTGTTCCATTAAAGGGTAAATTACAACACAAAGGAATATAGCTGCAGACCTCTGTCACATTGATCAGATGCCACAGAAAGCCTACAGATCATTATCCTTACATAAAAGGCAATACTAATTCCATAAGGCAAGTAAACTGCCGCCAAGCAGATCGATCTGTACAGAAGACAGGGGCCCCCTGATTGACGGTAATACACCCGCGCCACAGAACGTGCATTGCACCTCAAAGATCCGGACCAGCGTTTGCTCCAGCGATAACCGCTCAGGGCGCCTGCTGGCCGGGATGATCGGGCGGTAGCGTGTAATTATCAATTGATGGAAGATTTTCATTGTATGTGGCCTTTCTCAATGTCGGTTAAAGCCATATTC
>BLSH010115583.1:345387-362888 GCA_018402905.1 Glandirana rugosa
CGGTCTGACAACCTTATCCTTCTCGGGACCGTAGTCACCCGTATTTGTTTCGAGGTAGTAACCAAAATTACCCTCCTTACCATGGGACAACTATCACAATCAATCACCTTAACTCGGGGTGTATTTCCGTTCGTTTCCCGGTGTAGACCGGGGACCCAGAGTGAGAGTCAAACCTCTGGTGACCAGATGTCATGATGATTACAACGAATGAAGAGTAGTAGAAAAAGAAGTCTAGGGTCTTTTGGAATAACAAAAAATTTTTCGACTTGAGCTTCTATTCATTAATATCACAAGTTTACGTTCTCCATACACATAAGAATGACCTTAGACCCACACGAAACACATAAAGAAGGTTTAGACACGTCATTAGGTCACACGGCAGATAGAAGACCAGTCACCCTGTACTAGAAGGGAAAGCAGCAGTGATCGGTCTTCATTACAGGAATCTCCTTCACAGAGGGAGAGTTTCACACTGGATTACTGCACAGATTTGGAAGAAATACACAAAGCACACCCAGATTCCAGTAAGAATACACATACCTCTTGCATTTGAACACTATAATTACTTATCTTCGAGTTCAGCTTTTTAAAAAACAATAAGGTTTTCTGGGATCTGAAGAAAAAGATGATGAGAAGTAAGCAACATTAGTAGTACTGTAGACCAGTGGTCTCCAAACTGAGAGTGAGACCCAGGGGCCAGATGTGGCCCTTTGCTTGCCTTTATGTGGGGCTCAATTCCACTAACTAACACTATCAACAGGGTACCATTCCTCCCATTAAAACCAATGATGGAGCTTTGTTTATGCCCACTGATGCCAGGGCTCTTCCTATTCCAACAGTCTGGCCCGCACTAAAGACTGAAGGACAGCAAACTGGTCCTTTGCTTAGAAAGATTGGTAATGTAAGGTATAATACGGTGTATGGTTAGTGAATACTAAAATGGACTTAAGACTAGTTCTCATGTAAAGCAAAAATGGTTTCCCTTCCACCTGATTGAACCAGAACCATTTTTTACATCTCCGCCACGAGTGAGGAGGATCAATTTTGTTTGAGTCTTGCACTTGGCCAATCGATTTGTTTTTTCTTGTTTAAAACAATCATTTATGTAGATTCTCATTATATCTCCAGAGATGAAACAAAAGAACTCCCTGTTCAACACAGAAAGGGAGGTATGCCGCAGACCCAAATTCCTGGACTACAAGAATGTGCAAATATTAAAAGGATGGTAATGTAGACAGAAATATCACAATTCAATGACTAGATGCATACAACGAGCTGAGGGAGGGATGTTGGGTCGGTGTGCAGCTTCTAACTTGTATCTTCTTTCTAAACAGCACAAAGTTTGCAAAAAGAGGTTTCAAGGAGAAGACCTTAGACTCTCCACTGAATACAGGAACCTACCCACTAGCATGGGACATGGAGGCCATGCCGGAGAACGGGTATAAGGTATAAGGGGGAGGGATCTAAAACAACTTTGCAATATAGCCAAGTAACATAACTACATTATCATTAAACAATGGAGTCTTTTCCTTTTGAAAGACTCTACTGGTGGCAGTCCCATGGTGGGTACATTCTGAATATCACAAAAAATTAACATTACCATCTCAGTTCTCAATGACTATGTTTACACCATCTAATCCTCTGCTTCACTTGCTGATGGCAAAGGCAAAACGTTTTCTTTTTTTTACACTGCTGCTTGTAAACGGGCATTTAGAAACATTTGGGCGTTTTTTTTCAGCTGCCCCTGAACTTTCCTCTATGTTATAAGGTTGTTTCCAGGTCCAGGCAGTTGAGTTTAGAGGCTTTTTTTTGGAATGCAAAAAAAATGGGTTCAGACGCCAGTTCAGAGGTATCTGAAATGCCAAACAGCTGGTAAACGTGCCTAAACATGGTAACTCACAGGCATTTCCATTTTAAAAAAAATATATATTTATTTCAAAAATGCTCCTAGACGCAAGACGCGGCAAAATTAATGTTTTAGATGCCGCTTTCTAGCTGTCAAGATAAAACGTTCGGGGGGGGGGGGGTGGTTGAAACAGTGTCCCGTATAAATGGAGCCTTAGGCTGTAAATAACAGGAAAGGATTAGGGCTCATTCAGACAAGCGCTGAGTTCCACCTCCATGCTGAGCCTTTTTTTGCTACATCTGCATACACCATGGAGCTGCATGTAGGCAGCCCATAGAAGCAGATGCAGCAGCTGCACGGTCACAGTCATATGCCAGATTTTGACATGTGGCTATGTCTGTGCAGCTGCTGTGTCTGCCTGTCTTGGGAGGAGTTATGCACATATCAAAATGTCTTGATGGTTAGGTGTCAGTCAGGAGAAGTGGACTTCTTGGCAGGCTGCATTACCATGCAGACCACCTTAGCTAATGTCTATGTGTACATGACTGAAGGAGATGAAACCCAATGAATGAAAGGGCCAGAGACGGTCAGGAAAGTACAAGATGATGCTGGATGTCCTCCAGCCAGAAAAATAGTTACTGAACCCTCTAATACACATTGTGAGACATTCATGGTGTGCAGTGAAAACAGAGTGAGCTATTTCAGTATAGGAGAGCCTGTACAACTGTGCAAGATTGAAGGGAAGGCTGGAGTTCAGTTTTAAACAGAGAACTGCAATTAACTCCAGCATGCTGTCACATTACTAGATTGGCAAGTGCAAATGCTGTCTATTTCAATGTCTCAGGCCCAAGCTATTGGTTCATCTTGGTCCTAGCAAGCTTAGTTATTTATTCTCATATATGTTGGTTTAATTTTTAGGGCTAAGTTCCCCCAGCTCTATGTTGGGTTTTAGGTGGGAGGTTAAACTGAAGCTTAACCACCTGTTTTTACAGCCCCTGCTACCTGTGTTAAAGGCTAGGTTCATCTTTATAACATGTTACGTTACACCCTTATTTAGGGGTTTGAACATGTAACATGTAATATGTTCCAGGAGGAGCCATTTTATCCACAACAGTTGGAGTTCCACTTAGTATATGTGACCCAGGCCACCCCCACGAGATGCTTCTAGCCACTAGGGAACTACAAGCCTGAACATTGCTTATGCTTACAAATGGCTGCCTTTATTAGACATGCCCTTTATTTTGCAATTTTATTGAACTAAGCAGACTATTGAATTGAATTTAATTATGCATGTGCTTTTGTTGCTTCCCAGAAAGTTTGCATACCTGAGAGTTCTGGTGAGTTCTTAAAAATCGTTACAATGTTTAAGAAGACGGTCCCTGAATATACAGTGAAGAAGTTGTGGCGAATTCAGAACTCCTTCCTCTGGAAGGCCTATCAGTTGTACGTTGGGTATTTTGTTGGGTATTTCTCAGGGATGCTGAGGGATAATGATAAAATTAGTGGCCGGTGTTTAAAAAGTCCAGAAGATTTTGTATCCCAGAAATAAAGAAGCAGAATTTCAGCAGTCATTTTTGTCCTGACAGATTGAAGAATATCAGTACAATACCAATGGCACAGGGCTGGAACAAGGGGGGGGGGGGGGGGGCAGAAGGGATTTGTGCCGTAGGCACAATTTTATTATGTGGCGGCACAGCGGGAGCTTTCTGCACAACACATTCTACACTTCCCCTCTGGATCCTCCAGCTGCCACCTTTTCCGATTGGCATTACTTCTTACAGAAGGGGAAGAGAGTGGCTGCGACAAGCACAGTGAGCAGGTCTCCACAGTTGGGACAATGCCTGGACAGTGTGGGATCTCCTCTTCCCCCACATTGGAACCAAGACTCCTTTGTGTGTGTGTGTGGCTCCAGATGTGTCTGCTCACTCCATTCACCTTCAGTAGTGGGGGAGGGGGGTAGCCGCTTGCACTTCTCCTGGTCGGGGGTCTGCTACTGGAGGGGTGTAGGTAGGGGGTCAGTATTGTGGTCCCCTCTTATCACACCCCACTGCATTCCTCATGGCTGGGGGGTTTCCTTTAACTGGAGGGAGGTTTCTGTATTCCTGGATAGGGGCCTTCTCTGATCACATCCCTGCACTCCTCCTGGATGGGATCTCCTTCCACAGGAGGCAGGAAGGGGTGGTTCCTGTATTTCTGGATGGGGGTCTCCTTCTATTGGAGGGAGGAAGGAGGGTTCCTGTATTGGATCTCCTTCTACTGTAGGGAGGGAGGGGGGTTCCTGGATGGAACTAATCACCCCCATGCACTCTTCTCGTTTGGGATCTCCATTTGTTGTAGGGGGCAGTATTCCCAGCTCGGAGGGAGGGATCCCTTCTGATTACCCCCCCCCCCCCTTTCACTCCTTGGAGTGTAGGTTTAACATCTTTGCCCTGGGCACCAGATGACCTTGTCCTGTTGATACTTTGGGAGTGGTTATTGATCTAAGCAACTTGCCACTGAGGTTGGTAGGACAAACAAAAATTTCTTCTGGAGAAGAAGATCCTCAACCACTTTTACCACTTATCACACGCTTTGTTGGAGTTACTATATTACCCCACTGACTCTTGCTATCTCACCTCAAGAGATTTTCTGAGGTTTATTTATGAAGCAGAGAATGTGACTTTCACAAACATTCGCTGGTGGAGAATCAGTCACTTCCATTTAAAACAGATGAGCCTGGATAGTTCTCAACCAGAGAATGTTTGTGAAGATCACATTCTCTGCTGTATAGTCCCCTTTGTTTCCCTTCTCATTGCTTCTGCTTGTCCTTGGGAAATCAGCAACATCCCTATGCATGCAACATCGGGCAGGAAACCACTCTCCAGCATACTGTAGATCAGATGCTAGACTCTGGAATTAGTGTTCAGCACAGTGTATTGAGTGATGCAGCCACAAATACTGTATGTTAGGTATAATGAAAAGTATAGCATACAAGGGTCAGGATTATGTAATGTACAACATAGCATATTGAGTACAAGGGTCAAGAGTAAGTAACGTACGGCATAGTGTGTACACTACAAAGGTCAGGAGTATGTAACGTACAAGTTAGTGAATACGGTTCAAGGTTCAAGAGAATGAAATATACAACTTAACTTATAGGGTACAAGGCTCAAGAGTACGTAACCTACACCACAGGTACAACAAAAAATTATAGTGTTAAAGAGTCAAGAGTATGTAATATACAACATAGCATATAGAGTCCAGGGGTCAAACGTATGTAATGAACAACATACCTTATAGGGTACAAGAGCAATTAGTATGTGACTTACAACAGAGTATAGAGTGCAGTGGTAAGCTGTAAATAATATAGTGTCCCATACATTTATGGTCAGAGGAAGAAAGAATGGCCCAGTGTGAGTGAGTGGTCAGTAAACATTCTGACACCTGGTACCAGGACATAGGCCCGATGGACTGTCCCAAGTTTTTTTTTTTTTTTATATGGGGATGCAATATTCCTTATTGCATTCGCTATAAATGATCATGTGATAATAATAAGGGTGGAGCCTTCCAGCTAGCACTGATTTAGATTTTAGCCATTTTACAACCTATCAGTATCTATAGAATGGAAGCAGAGATGTCAAGTTAAGTTTTCTCAAACAATTTTTGGATATTTGTGGACAATGTTTCCTTTTTGTCCCTACTGTATATTTAGTGTTATTTATCCTCTAAATGCATGAGCTGCAGGACAAACTGAATGTTAAATGTGTCAAGTCTAAGAAACCTTTCACACGATCAAACTGATTGGATCCGCCTGTCAGTTTTTCAGGCGGATCTGATCAGGCTACCCATTGGCTTCTATAGGGAGGCAGATGTCAGCGGATATGTGACACCCGCTTGGCATCCAATCTGACAAGATCTGCTAAAAACAAACATATGGCGATTCGTTCGCCATCTGTCCAGCGGGTCAGATCGGATGGGAACGGATTAAATGGACAGGTGGTCCGTTTTCATCTGATCTCCCCATACAGGACAGCGGGGATCTGACAGGTCCATCTCAGCACAGTGAACAGAGACGGACCTGTTATCTGCTTGCTCAGTGGGGATCAATGGAGCGATCCCTGCTGAGCAAGCGGAGTCCGTCAAAACGGATGCGCCCCATGTGAAAGGGGCCTAAAGTAGGCAGCACACAACCATCATCACTTGACTTGTAATGGTCAGAATTAAATGACAGTTTAGTAAATGTGTTCCACACCTTGGAAATAAAACTTTGTGATGCATAAAAGGTTGTTGAGTCTGTCTTTTTTTGTAAATATGTCCCAGGCAAAAGGAGAAGATGAAAGCAAAGAATTCAGGTTGGAACATTTACGAACGACAGCTATTTCATGGCACAGGGAGCACCAACATTGATGCCATTTGCAGTGAGAACTTTGACTGGCGTGTATGTGGCGCTAACGCTGTTGCATATGGACAAGGTTAGTTTTAAAGGGAAAATAATCTGAAGTGATTTCCCATTTTAAAGTTTGACACAGGCAGTTATTTTTCATGGGATTTGTTCTGTTCAGTTGTTTAAAGGAGAAGTATAGCCAAAGCTTGTTTGGCTGTACTTCTCCTGTGGATCACAGGTGTGCTTAGGGTCGTTGTCCTGTTGGAAGATGAACCTTCACCCCAGTCTGAGGTCCAGAGAGCCCTGGAGCAGGTTTTCGTCAAGGATGTCTCTGTACATTGTTGCATTCATCTTTCCCTCGATCCTGACAGTTTCCCAGTTCCTGCCACTGAAAAACATCCCCACAGCAAGATGCTGCCACCATGCTTCAATGTAGGGATGGTATTGGCCAGGTGATGAGCGGTGCCTGGTTTCCTACAGACATGGCGCTTGCCATTCAGACCAAAGAGTTCAATCATCAGACCAGAGAATTTTGTTTCTCGTGGTCTGAGAGTCCTTCAGGTGCCTTTTGGCAAACCCCAGGCGGGCTATCATGTGCCTTTTACGAGTGGCTTCTGTCTGACCACTCTACAATACAGGCCTGATTGGTGGAATGCTGCAGAGACAGAGACGGGTTTCTAATTAGGCAAATTAAGCGGTCGCCTAAGGCCTCACACTCACAGGGGCCTCGCAACTGCCTAATTTGACACTAACACCCGCACCGAGATGGAGAGTACTGACACTGGCACTTTAAAGATTTTAATATATGCAATGTATAGAGTTAATTTTTTTTATCGCTTGAATCATTTTTCCCATTATGGGCGTGAGTAGGGCCTCACAAAGCCTAGAGCCGCCTCTGTGCAGAGATGGTTTTTCTTCTGGAAGGTCCTCCTCTCTCCACAGAGAAATGCTGGAGCTCTGTCAGAGTGACCATTGGGTTCTTGGTCACCTCCCTGACTAAGCCCCCTCTCCCCTGACCACTCAGTTTAACCAAGCGGCCAGCTGTAGGAAAAGTCCTGGTGGTTCCAAACTTCTTCCATTCACAGATGATGGAGGTCATTGTGCTCATTCGGACCTTCAATGCTGCAGAAATTTTTCTGTACCCTTCCCCAGATCTGTGCCTCTATGAAATCCTTTCCCTGAGATCTACAGACAATCCCTTGTACTTCATGGCTTGTTTTGTGCTCTGACATGCACTGTTAACTGTGGGATCTTATATAGACAGGTGTGTGCCTGTCCAAATCCTGTCCAATCAACTGAATTTATCACAGGTGAACTCCAATCAATATGCAAGGAATTTGTGTTTGTGGGAAGGAGTGTTACTATATTGAAAACGTGTGAACACAGGGGTATCATCCCGTATATAGTAAAAAAGAGGGAGAATGGGTGTTGGGACTTTAGATATACCCCTGTGTGCATAATAACATAGAAACAGATACTAATAACATACAATATGTCTAGAAACATATGTTGCTATCAATATAATACATTACAAACAAATCTGTGCATAAGGTCTGCTGGAAGGGTCAGCGTGTTTCATGGATCATATGCTTCGTCAGGACCAGGAGTTGACACATTGAGATTGATCAGACAATTTAAAAAAATATCCAAAATGGATGTAGTATAATGTACTAGGTGTCCATGGAAGGAAAAGGGTCAAAGATCTCAAAAATAGCCTGCTGGTCCATGGGAGGGCAGCCATCAGGTTAAAGTATCAAGGCCAGGTAAACCAAGATATGAGTTGATATGTATATGATCATATGAGGGGCTCACCACATTATACCTCAGGTGTGAAAGATGGACGAATGACACATAAAGCAGCAATAATTCAAGATCCCAAATAAGGCCCAATTTGCTCAGACGAATAGGTGCAAGACACAGTCAAATCAAAGAAGTCATCTTCATAGAAGGATAACCCACACACAATCTTGTATACAGATCAGAGATAATGTGTTTCACCCCTCCTTCCAGGATAGCAGCACATCCTGCAATTTTCAATTAAAGTATTTTTTTTCACACAGGAAGTTATTTTGCCAGAGATGCATCCTTCTCTCACTTATATTCCTCACCAACCTCCTCTGGCATGCGAATGATGATTGTGGCTCGCGTATTGGTGGGGGACTTTGTCACGGGGCAATCCACGATGAAACTTCCGCCTCAGAAACCTAACAGCAGCCAGAGATATGACTCCTGTGTGAATAACGTCCATGATCCATCCATCTTCGTGGTGTTTGATAAATCACAGGTTTATCCAGAGTACATCCTAAAGTACAAAGAAGAAAAATAATTGTACAGAATTACTGAGAGCGGAGATGTCCTACAAGTTTAAAGTACTATTTTTTTAAAAAAAAAGAAAAAATATTGTGTGTATACACCTTTTGCAATATTTTATTTTTCAAATGCCCAGCTTAAATTTCATGTAAACCTGGTCACCATCTGCATACTACCTAGTTTTCTCTGTGTAATGTCTATTATAAGTGATTCAGACCACAAATTGTATAGATCTGCCCAAAGTCACTGTACAACAACGTTTTCTCAACATGTTTCGCCGAAATGCATGGCTTCTTCAGGAGAGTCTTGGTTGTTTGTGTACAGCATATTCACTATAAGTACATAAAAATATACATAAGACAAAAAACAATACAAAAAATGAGGCCTGAATGCCCTCAATCCTTTATTTACAAACAAGACATTTTTAATATAATGTAATGAAATGTGTTATATTTTAAAATGTATTAGTTCATTACTGTGTTTGTAGATACCTTAAAAGTCCTGCAGTATTGTGTATAATAATTAGCTTTATTACAGAAATACAAAAATTGTGGCAACAACAGGTGTGATATTAATTAGAATAAGACAACGTTGTCTTTAGTTAAAAACACCATACCCACGCTGCATCCAAAAGACATCCAAATATAAGAACTAAACACTGAATATACATACAGTTTTGAGGGCTAGAAAGTAGATCTGGAAAACCCACATGTTCCACACCGGTGTTCAGCTGTCTAAACCAAATGGGACATCCAGGCTACTTATTTGCCCAGTAAATCATTAGAAGCAGTATTAGATATTGAAGCAATGTCACTAGGCAATTTTCCGCAGGCAATGCTGGATTGCACCATCTATATAGGCACAGGCTGGATATGTAAAGGTTAGAGAAGTAACATATTCCCTCAGTGGATGGCTTCCAGATGTCACAGAATGTCAATGGCCCGGTATGGGAAGGGACCAGTTTGTGGTTGACTGATCCAGGGATAGATCAGTGCAGAGCGAAGATGGTACAGTCGCTACTGATAGAGCAAGTCTGTGGCGCACCTGCAGATAAATGGACATCACCAAGGGGCAGTATTTTTGAAAGGTAAGTCTATGACTACTCCATACATGTGCCCCAACAAATGCAGCTGGAAATCTCTGGTTGAGAAAACGCCCTGCAACAGAGTATAACCAGCTGTAAAGTGATCCCGAGTGGCGCTCAATGGCTAATAACCCACATCTCAGTCTCAGATTGATAAAAGAGGAAAGGGCACACTCATGATTAGCTGAATTTCTCTGATGCAGTTCAGGGGCATATGTTTTGCTGCAGACGAGTAGATTTCAATCCTCCCAGGTGGCCAAGTGGTGACTGAGACCATGGATGGTCCATGCATGCACTTCCGATTTTCGGTTTTGCAGTGATTGCTTAGCAAAGATGTCTTCGGGAAAAAGGATGGGTACCCTAAAGAAACTCGCAACATAGCGAGTGAAACGCATCTGTAGCCAGCCGCACCTACCCACGCCAGCCATCCATCCAACCCGGGCGTTTCCATCCTTTTGCCCGGGGACATCTCTGCTAAGCAATCACCACAAAATCGGAAGTGCATGCATGGACCATCCGTGGTCTCAGTCAAACATATGCCCCTGAACTGCATCAGAGAAATTCAGCTAATCATGAGTGTGCCCTTTCCTCGTTCATGAATCTGAGACTGAGATGTGGGCTACTCTGTTGCAGGGCATTTTCTCACCCAGAGACATCCAGCTGCATTTGTTGGGGCACATGTATGGAGGAGTCATAGACTTATCTTTCAAAAATACTGCCCCTTGGTGATGTCCATTTATCTGCAGGTGCGCCACAGACTTGCTCTTTCAGTAGCGACTGTACCGTCTTCACTGTGCACTGATCTATCCTTGGATCAGTCAACCACAAACTAGTCCCTTCCTATACCGGGCCATTGACATGCTGTGACACCTGGAGGCCATCCACTGAGGGAATATGTTACTTCTCTAACCTTTACATATCCAGTCTATGCCTAGATGGATGGTGCAATCCAGCATTGCCTGCGGAAAATTGCCTAGTGACATTGCTTCAATATCTAATACTGCTTCTAATGATCTACTGGGCATATAAGTAGCCTGGATGTTCCATTTGTTTTAGACAGCTGTATACCGGTGTGGAACACGTGGGTTTCCCAGATCTACTTTCTTGCCCTCAAAACTGTATGTATATTTAGTGTTTAGTGCTTATACTTGGATGTCTTTTGGATGTAGCGTGGGTATGGTGTTTTTAACTAAAGACAATGTTGTCTGACACCTGTTGTTGCCACAATTTTTGTATTTTTTTAATAAAGCTAATCATACACAATACTGCGGTGTTTCCCACAGCTCTTTTTGAGTTACAGAACCCTCTCCTTGAGGGATCTCTTCCCTCAAGACCCCCCTTTTTGCTTGTGATATTTGGTTCTATGTGGTGAAATCCACCCCATTTTGGGTGAGTCAGTGAGTGTTCTCCTTGATAAACCATACATCAAGGAGCTCCAGTCCTTTCCTTTTCCCCCTCCCTCACTCTTTGACCATAAAGTAACCCCTTTTCGATTCCATATATAATTCATACTTTATGGGATAAGGTGCCTTGCTCCACTCATCTCTGGCTGATACAAATTACAAATTGTCTATAAGCAGTTTTGATAATTTTTTTCCTAAAATGCTGTTTTTACTATGCCAGCATTGCTGATCTCCTCTAGCTACTTTCAACTGCTTCCTGTCTTTGTGTATTCTCTCCAGCATCGGCTGCATATCTTTGCTCTGGATCAGCTTCCTTAAAATGACAATGGTAGGCCATACCTGGGCAATGTATGCTGGCATGGCGGCTTGCAGTCTCCACAGTGGGGGGCATGGGACACTGACAACATAGAAAGACAATTGAGAGACAGTTGTATCCTATAACAGGAAGTGCCTGAACAAGGACCTTTATGACAGGACCACCATAGATTATGTTATTAAAAGCTGGAGATTTTAAAAGATTTTTAACAACTTTTGGAATTTCATGAACCATAAATGGCCATGTGAAGCCATAAGAGAGGGTCCTCTCTGCTACGGCAGAAGCTCCCTCAATCCGATTGAGTGATGCTAAAAAACTGATGTAGATGCTGGTCAGGCATCTTACAAAGCTCGGTCACAGTGGAATGCTACTGAGAGATAAGTGGCCATGTGTGTTCTAAGGCTGTGAATTCCACTTAAAGTAAAACTATAGGCAATTTTTTAAACATTTTGGATAGAGTAAGTGAGGGATATAACCCTTGCCAGATTATTTTCGCCATCTGTGTCCCATAGCGGAGATTTCCCTTCACTTCCTGTCCCATAGCTATACAGCAAGTGAGAGGAAATCCTTGCAAAACTAAGGGAATTCTTTGGGGACCCCCAGGTCACCAGAAATAGTGTCCCCATCGGAAGTTTTCCCTTCTATTACTTTTCAGGGGACAACCTAGAATTTGGGATTTTCTTTTACTTTCACTATCAATGATAATGGTAAATAGGTATATACCTGTAAATCCTGTATAATAATAATAGGACAAATAGAGAGGGTGAAGCTCTTTAACCACTTGCCGACCGTCAATCGGCAATTGACGGCGGCAAAGTGGCTCTGTAACGCGGATCGCCGTCATATGACGGCGGCCGCGTGATTGCGCCTAGTGAGCGCGCGCTGCCGGAGGCGCGCCCGCGCGCTCACTGTGTCCAGGGGGGGCCAGGGAACTGGTGCGGTGGCTTCGATTGCCGCCGGCCACCCGTGATGCCCCCCCCCCCGGAGTGAAAGAACGGAGGTCCGTGTAAGTAAACACGGACCTCCGTTCTGTGAAGGGGGAAGGGCTGTGATCACAGCCTTCCTGTATACGAAGGCTGTGACCACTTCCCTTCCCCAGCTAGGGCAGTCCCCCCACAGTTAGAACACGCCCAGGGAACATAGTTAACCCTTAGAGCGCCCCCTGCAGGTTAACCCCTTCCCTGCCAATGGCATTTACACAGTAATCAGTGCATTTTTATAGCACTGATCGCTCCGACATGTCCGCTGAAATATCGCAGTACCGCTAAAAATCGCAGATCGCCGCCATTAATAGTAAAAATTTAAAAAAAATAAAACCCCCAAAAATGAATTCTCATCATCCGTAAACGCGACCACTTTTGCGCAAACCAATCAATAAACGCCGATTGCGATTTTTTTTTATCGCAAATATGAGGAAGAATATAAATCGGCCAAAAACGGTGAAAAAAAAAGTTTTTTTATATTTTTTTTTTTGGATTTGTATTTTAGCAAAAAGTAAGAAATTAGTTTTTTTTTGCAAAATTGTCGCTCTTCTTTTGTTTATAGCGGCGATCAGAAATGACGCAAAGGGGATCAAATACCACCAAAAGAAAGCTCTATTTGTGGGGAAAAAAGGACGCAAATTTCGTTTGGGTACAACGTCGCACGACCGCGCAGTTTTCAGTTAAAGCGACGCAGTGCCTAATCGCAAAAAGGGCTCCGGTCCTAAAGCTGGAAATCCTTCCAGTCCTTAAGTGGTTAATGAGGGCACAAACAGCAATATAAACTTGCAAGCTTTCTAATCTCTCTCCACTCTATCCAAAACTATAAAAAAAAGTTTTGCCTTTAGTTATACTTTAATGTCTGACTGTAAGTATAGGTGGGTGGTGAGCTCTTTGGGCTGCAGTGTTTTAGGGTTTCAATCTGTGGACAACCAGATTTCTTCTCAAGATACTCCCCCAACAACAGAAAAGTTGAACTGTCACTTGTATCAAATCTCTTAAGCAGTTCAGGGCACCCTAAATGAGAGCAGTGAGTGAAATGGCTAGGACAAAGGCTACACGCCGAAACGTGTATGCCCTGTATTATTCTGTATCACACCTGGATTAATAAATGTATTCATTGCGGAAGATCGAGCTGCCAGCTTTCTTTTATCTACCAGTGAGTGAAACTATTGAAATCAACATATGTTGCAGTGCCCAGCATTGTAATTTTCACACCAAAAGTATATAATAATTTATACACCAAAGTTTCTACCAATAGAGCTACCTATCTTACTAGAAAATTGTATGGGAAAAACCCACTGTAACGAAACCCTGTTGCACTCTGCTTGAGTGCTTCTGTCAGAATACTGATTGTTCCAGCCTGGACCTTCAGATATCAGATATTAGAGCCACATATTGTAACCAAGGACCGTGCAAGACTAGCTAAGTTACAAAGCTGGAACATGGAATGCTTATTTGAACAAACTCACACAAATATATACACCAGGAGGACATCCACCCCCCCTTCTGATCATATTACCCTAGCAATACAAACATGAGCTAATTAACTAATCATTTAACCAGCCTAGGTGACTCAGAGGTTTGACTATTTAGGTCAGACTTGTCGTCTTCTAGCTCAGAAGACAGGATCTACATTATAATAAGTATTAACACAGAACACCTTCACACAATAGCAGATGCCCCCAGTAGCAGACTTTTACATTTTACAGAGGCCAATGTGATCAACTCTTTCAATTAACATGTACTGTATAGTTCAGAATCAAATAGACCAGGAATAGTCTTCTGTATATTTCCTGGGAGATATTGTGGATAAATATTACTGTTTATTTTAAGTAATCCAAACCACCTTCTCAGTGTCCATTAAATAGCTGTCCATTATTTTCACCCTGTGCCCCTAATAGATACAGGGTGACTTAGACATAGGAGTTGCATGGGGAGCTTAAACAAGCGTTTCCCAACCTCTCCAAGGGAATATGGGTTCCATGGGCCCCCCCCCCCCACTTAAAGTGACTCCCATCACACCCGCCTGTGGGCACACTCTGTGCCAATTTCTGCGCATTCCTCTGTGGTCTGGTTTTGCAACCTATTCATTTCATTGGCCAGTAAAAGGCACTGAACCACTGAGAAAGTATTGTAAGCATTACTTATTTAGAACACACTCCACAAACCGCATGGTATTGCAGTACCATGCAATTTGGTGCCAGCAGACCCACTGGGGTCGATTTACTAACCCCAGCTTTGCATGCTAGCCAATCAGCTTCTAACCTCAGCTTGTTCACTCAAGCTTTGACAATAAAACCTTGAAGCTGATTGGTTTCTGTGTGGAGCTGTGCTAATTTTCGCACTTTCAAGCTTTAGTAAATCAACCCCACTGTGTTGTGATCTGCTTTTGGAATGCCATATACAATACATCAACACCAGAATGTAGATCGCAAGGGCAGCGTGAGGAAACATGTACAGAACATGCCTTTCCTGCACTGCATTTTGGTGTGAAGCGGAATACACTGTTCTTTGCTTCAGTTACCTGTTTGAAGAGATCTATTGATAGATCCAAATGGAGTTTGTATGTTCTCCCTGTGCTTGTGTGTGCTTCGTCTTGGTAATCTTGCCTTCCTTCAACATTCCAAAGACATGCTAGTAGGTTAGATTGGTTGATTGGTAGTTCTCTAACTAACTAATACTCTGTGATGACACAAAATATAAAATACACAAAAGGCAGAGGATGGGGGTGTTCATAAAGCCGCTGGAATAATTGTACCCACTGTTGTGCTCGGTGGGTAGTACTGCCCTCCAAATGCTACCTATTCACCTGAAGGCCTGGGCTACTACCACCTACCTAGCATGGCAGTGTGGGTTTTTAGGGGTTAAAGCATGCGATGAGCAGGCAACATAATGTCTCCTCACCATTTGTCAAATGCCCTCCGAAGAGCAATCCAAGGTCTGCTGTGGAACACTCTTCAGAGGTCACTGAAAGTGTAAATGAGCCCTTATGGATTTCTAATACAAAGTATTTGAAAAATGTTATGTCTATAGACATACCAGCAAGCTTATTAATCAAGGAATCTTGGAATATGCAGTCGCACAGCGCAACAGGATACCATTAAAAACTTCTTTATTGTAATGTAGACAGATGCACTAACAGGAATGAACGGAAGGTTAACGTGTTTCACACATCTTGTGCTTAGTCAACCAGAATTATTAATCAAACTGGGAAGCAAAGAATACAAAAATAAAGGACTACTACTTTTCTGCAATGTTACAATCAACATATGATGGCACCATAGAGATACCCCTAATTGCCCTAGATGTAACACAGGGCTGGTAGATCTAATACATGTGTTATGGAGGTGCCATAAGTTGCGTTGGTGCTGGAGTGAAGTTGTAACCTTTATATCCTCAGTATATCAAATAACTGAACCTAATGCTGACTATGTACTGACCTAGTACTGACTATGTTTGATGGGGAGTCCTTACCTATTGAAATGCAGGTCTCTATCATTAGGTTGTTATATATAGCACGTAAAATAAGAGCTCAAACATGGATATCTCTGAACATTCAAATAATCATTGAATGGAAACAACCGGTTAATAATACCATATTCCAGGAAAAACTAGTGCTCCTGTGTAGGAACTGTTCCCAAAAGTTTGGAAAGCTATTGGATGCTTGGTTGGAGGTGCCAGGATTGGCCTAATTTGCAGCAATAGTTCAGGGCCAGTTCACACCACAAAAATGCACTCCGGATACGTTCCAGGTCAGTTTTTGCTTACAGTTCACACCACAAGCAGTTCCAGTGTGTTTGTTATACAATTTGCTATGTTCCGGTACAGTTCTGTGCAGAAAAAATGCAGCATGCTCTACTTTTTTTCTGCACTGGAAACTGACTGCACTGGTATGAATTAGAGCCATTGGAATACATGGAAAACACTGTGCATACATTTTTAGCGCAGAAAAAAAAGCACACGGAACTGCATCTGGTGTGAACTAACACTCAAAGATTGTTCTCACTATGACCTTAATTGTGCATAACCCAAAAAAATGCCTGAACCTGTATAATAATACGGGTTGCAAGACACAAAGGGAATAATGTGACCTGGACGAAGCATAAATAAGGATGGGTTCACACTGCTGCGGTGCAAATTTTCTGTGAATTTAATGCGATTGCGATGCAAGTTTTTTCTGTTCAGATAAAAGTGCGATTTCTACATGTGTTGGTGCGAATCTACTGCAAAGCTGAAGCTGGAGTTGGAGGGAGAAGCTATCACAGTGATGTGAATGGGAGATTGCGTTTTCAATCCGTGTTCTATTGTAGTCTATGGAGCTAAATTCGCAATGCACAGCATCGCACACGGATCAAACTCGCACAGGACCCTTTTTTTTTCACGGATTAGATTCGCAACGCATCTATGTGAACCGCCCTGATACAACACTATGTTACTAGAGATGGCTTGTGAATTTAATCTATCGCAACGGCTTAAACTCGCAGTAGAGTTCGCAGCAGTGTGAACCGAGAGGCGAAAGAATCTGTTTGAATAATGTTTCTTCTTTATTGAGATGTTAGAGTAAAATAGATACAACTGAAGCTGAATCGTATATATTATGTTACAAGCAGGTTCTCTGTACTGACTGACAATAACAAGAGATGTACAATGTCTAAATTTACATCTACATCTACATTACATTACCATTAGTGTTGAGCGAACCCGGACTGTAACGTTCGGGTCCGTACCAAACTTTCGGGTGTCCGTGGCACGGACCCGGACCCGGACATTTGAAAAATCGTTCGGGTTCGGTCCGGGGTTCTGCTATTTTACTCCACGTGTTGAGAAGCTGCAGGACAGCCAATCAACAAGCGTTTCACTGGTTTGCCCTTAGAAGCCATCACAGCCATGCCTACTAATGGCATGGCTGTGATTGGCCAGTGCATCATGTGACCCAGCCTCTTTATAAGCTGGAGTCACAGTGCTGCAGTCACATGCTCCTTGGGTTAGTGTAGGGAAAGGAAGCTGAAAGCTTGAGGGACAGATTTGAGACATTTTAAGACCTGATCCTGCATCCTGAGATAGATTACTTTACTACTGCTGTCTGTGCTGTTGCTCTGAGGACAGATAGCAGAAATTAGAGATTTCACATACCGCTGCTTTGAGTTGCAGATCAAGCTCTGCATAAAACAACGATCGCTACGATCGTGCTCAACG